>RCUC01143617.1:0-50352 GCA_003697995.1 Taxidea taxus jeffersonii | reverse complement strand
CAACATCCCTTCCTAATCAAAACTCTTCAAAGTGTAGGGATAGAAGGCACATACCTCAATATTATCAAAGCCATCTATGAAAAACCCACGGCAAGTATCATTCTCAATGGAGAAAAACTGAGAGCTTTTCCGTTAAGGTCAGGAACACGGCAGGGATGTCCGTTATCACCACTACTATTCAACATAGTACTAGAAGTCCAAGCCTCAGCAATCAGACAACAAAAAGAAATTAAAGGCATCCAAATCGGCAAAGAAGAAGTCAAACTATCGCTCTTTGCAGATGATATGATACTATATGTGGAAAACCCAAAAGGCTCCACTCCAAAACTGCTAGAGCTTGTACAGGAATTCAGTAAAGTGTCAGGATATAAAATCAATGCACAGAAATCAGTTGCATTTCTTTACACCAACAACAAGACAGAAGAAAGAGAAATTAAGGAGTCAATCCCATTTACAATTACACCCAAAACCATAAGATACCTAGGAATAAGCCTAACCAAAGAGGCAAAGAATCTATACTCAGAGAACTATAAAGTACTCATGAAAGAAATTGAGGAAGACACAAAGAAATGGAAAAATGTTCCATGCTCATGGATTGGAAGAATAAATATTGTGAAAATGTCTATGCTACCTAAAGCTATCTACACATTTAATGCAATGCCTATCAAAGTCCCATCCAATTTTTTCAAAGAAATGGAACAAATAATCCTAAAATTTATATGGAACCAGAAAAGACCTCGAACAGCCAAAGGAATATTGAAAAAGAAAGCCAAAGTTGGTGGCATCACAATTCCAGACTTCAGGCTCTACTACAAAGCTGTCATCATCAAGACAGTATGGTACTGGCACAAAAATAGACACATAGATCAATGGAACAGAATAGAGAGCCCAGAAATAGACCCTCAACTCTATGGTCAACTAATCTTCGACAAAGCAGGAAAGAATATCCAATGGAAAAAGGACAGCCTCTTCAACAAATGGTGTTGGGAAAATTGGACAGCCACATGCAGAAAAATGAAATTGGACCATTTCCTTACACCACACATGAAAATAGACTCAAAATGGATGAAGGACCTCAACGTGAGAAAGGAATCCATCAAAATCCTTGAGGAGAACACAGGCAGCAACCTCTTCGACCTCAGCCGCAGCAACTTCTTCCTAGGAACAACGCCAAAGGCAAGGGAAGCAAGGGAAAAAATGAACTATTGGGACTTCATCAAGATCAAAAGCTTTTACACAGCAAAGGAAACAGTCAACAAAACCAAAAGACAACTGACAGAATGGGAGAAGATATTTGCAAACGACATATCAGATAAAGGGCTAGTATCCAAAATCTATAAAGAGCTTAGCAAACTCAACACCCAAAGAACAAATAATCCAATCAAGAAATGGGCAGAGGACATGAACAGACATTTCTGCAAAGAAGACATCCAGATGGCCAACAGACCCATGAAAAAGTGCTCCACATCACTGGGCATCAGGGAAATACAAATCAAAACCACAATGAGATACCACCTTACACCAGTCAGAATGGCTAAAATGAACAAGTCAGGAAATGACAGATGCTGGCGAGGATGTGGAGAAAGGGGAACCCTCCTACACTGTTGGTGGGAATGCAAGCTGGTGCAACCACTCTGGAAAACAGCATGGAGGTTCCTCAAAAAATTGAAAATAGAGCTACCTTATGACCCAGCAATTGCACTACTGGGTATTTACTCTAAAGATACAAACGTAGTGATCCGAAGAGGCACGTGTACCCGAATGTTTATAGCAGCAATGTCCACAATAGCTAAATTGTGGAAAGAACCTAGATGTCCATCAACAGATGAATGGATAAAGAACATGTGGTGTGTGTATATATATATATATATATACACACACACACACACACAATGGAATACTATGCAGCCATCAAAAGAAATGAAATCTTACCATTTGCAACGACATGGATGGAACTAGAGCGTATTATGCTTAGCGAAATAAAGTCAATTGGAGAAAGACAACTATCACATGATCTCCCTGATATGAGGAAGTGGAGATGCAACGGGGGTGGGGCTTAAGGTGGTAGGAAAAGAAAAAATGAAACAAGATGGGATCGGGAGGGAGACAAACCAAAAGAGACTCTTAATGTCATAAAACAAACTGAGGGGTGTGGGGGGGACAGTGGTTGCGAGAGGGTGGTGGGGTTACATTATATGTTTAAATAAAGCTTAAATAAAAAAAAATGCTTAAAGAAAAAAAAAGGACAATGCCCAAAATATAAGGAAATCCACAGAAAGGCAGTGGAATATTTCAGGATTTATAATAAAATCCTAAAACTTAGTAAGGAAAATAAAATGAAATTGAAAAAATATTAAAAGAAACTGTTTTTTTTTTTTTTTTTTTCAAAACATGCTCAACCTCTCCAGTAATCAGGGAAGTAAAGGAAAGTATATAGAGAGTGAAAGAAATCACTTGCCCTCCAATATTTTTTAACTTCTTTGGTCAAAAGAGCACTGATTTTTGGTAGAAAACCACTTGGAATAAAGACCTCATTTTCCAGTCACTCTTATAGCTTGTTGTGACTATATGACTAAGGTCTGGCCAATAGGTTATAAGAAGATAATAAGATTGCTTAGATTCTAGGAAATGTTTTCATAAATGTTAGGGAGGGAAGGCATTAAGTTCTTTCCCTTTTCTTCCTTGTGAGGGGTTGAACGCAAGCATGATGGCTAGAGATCAAGCAGCTTCCTTGTATTTTGGAGTGAAAAAACACATGTTGAGGATGTTTGGAGCAGTAAGAAAGGAAACTAGGATCTTAATGAGCCTGGAGTCACCACATTGCTATAGACTGCTTATCTCTGAACCTTATCTACATGTAGAGAAATAAACTTTTGTTGTTGTTTAAGCCAATGTTATTCATGTTTGCTTCTTTTTGTCACTCACAGCCAAACCTAATTTGAAATAATACATGAAGAAGCAAGAACTACTGATGGGAGTGTGAATTAGGTTAGCCATTTTTGAGAACAATTTAGTATTATCCAGTAAAGTTGAAAAGGGAAATATCCTATTCCCAGGAATTCTACTCCTGGGTATATATCCTAGAGAAATTTACGTATAGGCCCTGGGAGACACAAACAAGAATTTCAGAGCAGCACCGATTTTCATGACAAAGAAATTGGAAAAAAAGATCCATGTGTTTGAAGGTTGATAAAGTATATTCATTCAATGGAATATTCAACAACAAAACAAAAGAACAAAAAGCTGAATAAGAGAGGTATATCACTAAAAAAAAATCAGTATGATAACAAGTACATAAAAATAAAAAACTATTTACCCTGGAGCAGAAAAAACTCTGGGTTACCAAAAATTATT
Organism: Taxidea taxus jeffersonii; assembly: GCA_003697995.1. Classification (NCBI taxonomy): domain Eukaryota; kingdom Metazoa; phylum Chordata; class Mammalia; order Carnivora; family Mustelidae; genus Taxidea; species Taxidea taxus. Next base: position 46,998 of record RCUC01143617.1, on the reverse strand, counting down.
TAAAATATTGGTATAAGTGTTGAGAAAGAAGACTTCAGAGTCTAGACCAGCAATATCCAATAGAACTTTCTACACAATGATGGAAATGTTCTGTTTCTGCACAGTACACTAGCTACATAGTACAGTACAGTAGCCACTAGCTACATATAGATTTTGAGCACTTAAATGTTAGTACAATGAGGAACTGAATTTTAAACTTTATTTAATCTTAATGAAATTTAAATAGCCACATATGGCTAATGCCTACTAGTCAGCACAGGTCTAAACAATAAATCCTTCTACAGTTATGGCAGTTTTCCAAATTCTCTGTATAAACATTTGTAATATAACTCAGAAGGAGTTCAAGAATAATGACCTTGCTATAATAAATATATTTTGTTATATATATATATATCCATCTATTTACTTATGTAAACAAGTTTTATCAAGGCTTATCTCAGCAAAACAAAAATATAAATAAAAATGGATTTAGTCCAGTCTATAAAATTCATATACAGACACATGGACTAATGCAGGGTGTGTGTGTGGGAAAGTCCTATGAATTTCATTAATAGGTTTTAGATAAGAAATTTCCTTTTTAAGGGCGCCTGGGTGGCTCAGTGGGTTTAAGCCTCTGCCTTCGGCTCAGGTCATGATCCCAGAGACCTGGGATCAAGCCCCACATCGGGCTCTCTGCTGGGCGGGGAGCCAGCTTCCCCCTCTCTCTCTGCCTGCCTCTCTGCCTATTTGTGATCTCTGTCTGTCAAATAAATAAAAAAATCTTTTTAAAAAATTTCCTTTTTAAAAAGAATTATCAAATTTGGATAATATATTTAAATTGTTTTGATCAATTGTATACAAATATTATTCTAATGTTAATATGATACAAAAGGAATTTGAATGCCTAGAGTAAGAGAGTGAGAAACTCCAAACTTTCTAGCCAATGGGGGCCCTTTTCTTCAGAAAAGAAAATCCTAAGTTAGTAGTAGTAGTTCAGGTTATGCCCAACAGATGTCACTATGCTCCTCTCAAAAATAAAAAGTCCTGCAGTGGCCCTGTGAGTAGACTGTAACACCCAGGGGTTCCTTGGTGCACCTTGGTGCATGGTATGGGTCCCACAGATCTAGAGCCTTTTGGGTATAGAAAATAAGGCAACTGGAAAGTCTGGACAAATAATATATGGGACTATTTTGTATTCCTAATGTTTAAGAGTAGTTTTCAAGAGTCACTTAACTAATGGAAAACATACAGGACACTTAGAAAAAGGCAGATTTTAAGAAACTACAAAGACCATAACTAATTTGGGGGCAGGTTAGTAATGAATGAATGATGTGACTACCTAGGAAGTATCTTCATGATACATTATGAACTTTAGATTAAATATTCTACAAAAACAAAAAAAGAATAGGTAGTGTACACACACATATATATAAGCATACTAATATAAAGAAATAATATAAAGAACAGGAAGTATCTTCATGATACATTATGAACTTTAGATTAAATATTCTATAAAAACAAAAAAAGAATAGGTAGTGTACACACACATATATATAAGCATACTAATATAAAGAACTTGTTAGGTCTGTATAATGCTATATTTAACTTAGAAAATAAGCTTTTCCCAGCTTATATCACATTTTCTCCACTTTGAAGGCTATTTGTGACCACATACTGGGGAGACTGTCTGATTAGCTCTTCCTTATGATTGAGTAGATTATGCTGAACAAAACAATCTACCCTGGGAAGGTTTAAACTAGTTGAATATAGAGAGAGGGAGGCAGGAAGAGTAGGCTGGGTCGAGTGGGAGGGGCAGAAAATTGGTAGAGTGGGAAAGAGAAGTACAATGAATTAAAGTATTAAGGAGGGCTTAAGAAGGAAGAAGAGAAAGGTTATAATTAGAACGTGCTTCTTTGAATCTACAATAAAATGATAGTTGTATTTTCCCTATTATATTTATAAATTTGTTTTCTTTCTGGTGTTTACTATAACAGTTCTTACCTATAGTTTAAAACAGTAGTTTATGGAAACAGAAATGTTCTTCAAGAATGGCAGTCATAGAAGTACAAAGTTATATCAAAAAAGTATCTCTAATCAGATATATATTTTGAATAAAACATTAAGCCAGTTTATTCAACACTAAAACCATCAATTTTCTTAAATAAACTTGGCAGAATTTTAAGAGTAGATGCTTAGGTTTATTACTGCTTTGCATTATGAGAGATTGATCATGACACACTAAAAGTTTTCCACCATCAGCAAGGATTTTTAGAGAGAAGGTCCCACCTTTATTTTTTTAAAGGTTTTATTTATTTACTTGAGAGAAAGAGAGAAAGAGAAGGAGAGAAAGAGAGAAAGAGGAAGCACGCAAGTGTGAGCAGGAGGAGAGGTATATGGAGAAGCAGACTCCCCACTGAGGAGGAAGCTCAGGACCTGAGCAGAAGGCAGAGGCTTAATCAACTGAGCCATCCAGGTACCCCAGAAGTTCCCATCTTTAAAAGAAGGCCTATGAGGAAATAATTTTTCCCAAATCACAAGTAAAAATTTGAGCAACTCAATGTTTTCTCAAACGACTTCCTTATCCAAATTCAGTCTTCTTTCCTTTCCTCCCTCCCTCCTTTCTTTCTTTCTGAAATTTAAACAATTAGTCCTTCTTTCAGTTCCTCATCAGTACAAAGGGGACAGTAATAGTCATTTCACTGACTTACTGTGGAAGTAAAGATACTATTTGTTCAAGCACTGCACCATCCTCCAATGTAATACATTGTAAACCATGGAAGTTATTTCTCCACTCCCTCTTTTGCTTTGGCTTAAATGAAACACTGTGTCTTCAAGTCCTTTTCTTTTCTTTTTTTAAATTAATATATAACATAGTATTGGTTTCAGTGAAACAGGTCTGTGATTCATCAGTCTCACACATTTCGTAGTGCTCGCCATAGCACATACCCTCCCCAATGTCCATTACCCAGGGACCCCATCTCCCCTACCCACCCCCAGCAACCCTCAGTTTGTTTCCTGAGATTAAGGGTCTCTTATGGTTTGTCCCTCTTTCTGGTTTCACCTTGTTTCATTTTTTCCTTTCTTCTCCTATGATCTTCTGCCTTGTTTCTCAAATTCCACATATCAGTGAGATCATATAATTGTCTTTCTCTGATTGACTTATTTTGCTTAGCATTAATACCTTCTAGTTCCATCCATGTCATTGCAAATGGCAAGATTTCATTTTTTGATGGCTGCATAACATTTCATTGTATATATATTTATATATATACCACATCTTCTTTATTCATCTGTTGATGGACACCTAGGCTCTTTCCAAAGCTTGGATTCAGGTTCTTAACAGTAGATCGGAAGTCCATTTTTGTAGATTTTTAGAGGTGAATTCATAGCCTTGTGGATTATATGAGAACTTGGAGGTTAAACAATTCCTCCTAACTCTCAATTATGTGCCCTTCACAAGTCCATTTTGTATAACTCTGGTAATTTCCCAAGGCTAACTTCCAAAGTTTTCACTCCTTTGACATTGCCCTTGAAGGTTCTAGAAGAATCTTATGGCTTCAGATGTTACAAAGTTTGGGCTACCATATATGCATCTACAAATATATTTCTTACCTTCTTTCTAGTTCCCTATCCGCCATCGTGCATAGAACATTTTAATTTAAATGTCACAACTCTTGAAACATGTTAAAAAACAAGTCTATTTCCCCCCCTCCAAGAGCTATTTTTATACATTTTCCCATAATTATCTATAACATCTTCAGTGTTTCCAGGCTTATAACTTTTGGTGTCTTTTTCTTCTTCTTCTTCTTTTTCTTTCCTGTTTTGACCTAATTATAGATTCTGCTACATTTTTCTCTGTAATAACTTCAAAATTCACTTTCTGTTAATATTACGGTCTCATCAGTTCCCCACTTCCAGTTCCCAATTGCTCCACTTCCCAGCTGGCCTTAACTATCTCATGTGTGGATCATTACGATAGTTTATTAGGAATTCCCCTCATCATTTAACTTCTACAATAACCAAACTTTGAGAGTATTTGTACATTATTTATTCTTCAGCTGATATATCCATAGTGGCTGATTATATCTTATTTTATAAAAATCTTAATTAGTAAGTCTATCACTCAAGGTACTTCACAATTGGAACTACAATTTTATTAACCACAACTTTATTTCCATAAAAGACATTCTGCTTCAACTACTGTACTATATGCTTGCTATCCCCAAGTTTGATTTTTCTTGCCTTCCATGTTTCAGGTCTGCCACAAGTATAATACTGCTAAAAGAAAACCTTTGTTACTGTGACGAGCGTGGGAGATCATCAAAAGGAAGGGAAAAATTGTACAGATGATCATATGTTCTGCAATCAAAAAAGGAATTCAATTGAATTTTTTTCTTGACTTGGTAGCCTAGATTTTAACTTTATACCACTACTATCTTTCATCTTTAGAGATTCATAGACTTCTTCCTCTTCAAAATCCAGTTAAAAATTTAACTTCAGGAATCTTTCCTGGATGACTGTACATGAACAAAATATACTCAGAATCTGTGCTCTTTATTTAGAAATTTTCTGTATGCAGTTGTTGATATCATGTTACTAAATTAAGTACTTTTTGGTACATACTTTTCTGTACATATATGTTTGTTATATCCCTATATGCACATTTCTTATCATATTGAGTTATTTGGACACAAAGTAATGTCATATTCCTTTTAATTTTCACATTAAATGCCTCTCTTTCTTTTCTCCTCAGGAGACTTATTTTGCTGAAATCTCCAAGATCTCTGGGGATGTTTATTTAGACTTACAGATCAGTTCTGGTAACTATCTTCTTAGTCAACCAAGGAGATGAATTCATTTCAGCTGTTACTAATGTCACTGCCACAAGATATACCTGTTGAAACAAAGACAATTGAGTGGCCCCATCATAGTCTTTATTGTAACTATTGAAATATTCTGCTGCCACACTGTGTTCAGTACTGGATGAGCTACAATAAGTTGAACATAAGTTGAAGGAAGTTGAAGCTTCCTTCTGAAAACCAAGTCACCCTGCCCAGGGCAAGCCTGCTGTGTCTTTGAGCCTGTGAGAACCTCCCAAGGCATGGAAGGGGCTTAGCTGCACTTACCCACCTGGCTTCTTGTGACTGGCTCACAGCCAGGTCTTCACATACTAATAGACTAACAGAATAGGATCAGATCTTTGAGGCTGGCACATATGTATGCAAACAAACATTTTCTGTAAGGCTGCTGGTAATACCAGAGCAGATAAATGTGAAGAGACTTCCAGACTCAGCTACTAGTAGGACTGATACAATGCATATCTGCTTCTAGAGAAAAAGAAATGTCCCCTTTTGTTTCCAAAGATCCCTTCCTACAGTGCTTTTAAGGAAAAGCCTTCCTATCCAGCCAGGGTTAGGGATCAGGAAATCAATTTCTTCTCAAGTATTTGCACAGTCTTTACTGTGATAGATACTTTTAGAGACACTGTTTGGTTGACAAGGTTCTTAATCTTAACAACCTTTGCCCATTTCCACTTAAAGGGACAAAAAAAATCAAATATACATATATGTTTTCCTGCCTATTGTTAGTTTTGACTACTTAAACCTACATAGAATATGTTGGAGAAAAGTGTGAGAACATAAAATGAGTTGCATCGAATCTTTTAAACAAAAATTCCTTTTCTAGTTCAGATGTCATATCTGAAGCTATAATTCAAAAACAGCATTATTAAAAAGTCTATTCCTCTTGAGCTGGCCATTAGTCATTAACTATTTTGCTCTATCACACATTGCCATTGCTTTTTAACCAAATACCCATATCTAACAGAACTAGGTCCTTGCTACTTCTAGAACACACTTTTTACTTTGCTTTCTGACTCTAAGCATTTGTCAACTCTGCCATTCTTCGTATCTGAAATTCAGGACCTCATTAAAATCACAAAATATTTTTTCCAGTTTTACTGAGCTACAATTGACAAATAAAACTGCATATGTTTAAGGTGTACAAAGTGATAATCTGAGATAAATATGCATTGTGAAATGATTACTACAATCAAGTTAACACATCCATCACCTCACATACTTACCATTTTTTGTTGTAGTGAGATCATTTAACATCCACTGTCTAGCAACTTTCAAGTATATATACAATCCAGTATTACTAACTACAGTCACCATGTTGTCCACTAGATCCTCAGAACTTACTCATCTTATAACAAAGTTTGTACCCTTTGATCACTATCTCCTCATGTCTCCCACTCCTCAGTCCCTGGAAACCACCATTCTACTCTTTGTTTCTGGATTCAAGGATTTTTTTGTTTGTTTGTTTTTGTAGAGTCCACATAGGAGACAAAGTATTTATGTGGCTCATTTCATCTAATATAATGTCCTTCATGTTCACACATGTTGTGGCATATGGCAGGATTTCCTTTATGGCTGAATAATACTCAATTTTGTGTTTGTGTGTGTGTGTGTGTATTACATTTTCTTTATCCATCCATATTCTTTTAACAGATGCTTGTTTCTGTATCTTGGCTATTGTGAATAATGCTGCAATGCACTTGGGGCTACAGCTATCTCTAAAAGATTTTGATTTTGTTTCTTTTCCAATCCATGTCTGTATTGCTGGATCACACAGTAGTTTTATTTTTTACATTTTTGAGAAACTTCCATACTGTTTCTCTTAATGGTTGATATTCCTACCAACAATGTATGAGGGTTCTCTTTACCTCAGCTCCTCGCCAACACTTATTTTTTTTTTTAAAGATTTTTTATTCATTTATTTGTTAGAGAGAGAGAGAGCACGAGCACAGGCAGACAGAGAGGCAGGCAGAGGCAGAGGGAGAAGCAGGCTCCCTGCCGAGCAAGGAGCCCTATGTGGGACTTGATCCCAGGACGCTGGGATCATGACCTGAGCCGAAGGCAGCTGCTTAACCAACTGAGCCACCCAGGCGTCCCCTTATTTTTTTTAAACAATAATCCTTTTAATATGTGTGAGGTGATATCTCATTGTGATGTTGATTTGCAATTCGCTGATGACTAGTGATACTGAGCACCTTTTCAAGTACTTGTTGGCCATTTGTAAGTCTTACTTTAAAAACTGTCTACTTATTTTACCCATTATTTAAAGTTATTTTTTTAAAAGATTTTTATTTATTTATTTGACAGAGATCACAAGTAGGCAGAGAGGCAGGCAGAGAGAGAGAGGAGGAAGCAGGCCCCCTGTTGAGCAGAGAGCCCCATGCAGGGCTCGATTCCAGGAGCCCGGGATCATGACCAGAGCCGAAGGCAGAGGCTTTAACCCACTGAGCCACCCGGGCACCCCTATTTTACCCATTATTTAATCAGGTTATGTGTTTGTTACTGAGTTGTAGGAGTTCCCTATGTGTCTTAGATACTAACCCTTTGTCAGGTATATTTTCTCTCATTTCATGGGTTGCATTTTCATTTTGTTAATTACTCCCTTTGCTGTGTAGAAGCTTTTTAGTTTGATGTATTTTCATTTGTTTATTGTTGCTTTTGTTGCCTTTGCTTTTGGTGTCACAGTCAAACTGTCATTGCCAACACAGTGTCAAGGAGGCTTTTTCCCATTTTCTTCTAGTTTCGTTTTTTTATTTTAAGTCGTTAATCCATTTTCTATTAACCTTTGCATATGGTATAAGACTGGGTCCAACTTCATTCTTTCGTATATGGTATGTGGTATCCAGTTTTCCCAGCACCATTTATTACCTTTCCCCTTGTGTGTTCCTTGTGTATTCTTGCTAGAGATTAGTTGACTGTATACATGTGGGTTAATTTCTGGGTTCTACATTCTATTCCCTTGATCTACGTGGGTTTTTAAGCCAGTACCATATTTTAAAATTTACTATAGCTTTGTAATATAATTTGAAATGAGGAAGTCTGACACCTCCAGCTTTGTCCTTCCTAAAGATGTTGGCTATTTGGAGGCTTTTATGGTTCCATACAAACTATGACTATTTTTTTATACATCTGTGAAAAATGTCACTGGAATTTTGATAGAAATTGCATTGAATCTGTAGTTTGCTTTGTGTAGTATGGACACTGTAACAAACTAATTTTTCTAATTCTTGAACATGTGTTATCTTTCCTTTTATGTGTGGCTTCTTCAACTTTTTGCATCAATGTCTTTTTAGATTACAGGTCTTTTACCTACTTGGTTACATTTACTCCTAAGTATTGTATTCTTTCTGATGCTATTTTAAATGTAATTGTTTTCTTATTTCTCTTGGAGATAGTCTATTAGTGTATAGAAATATAATCAGTCTATCCCTGATTTTTGTATGCTGTTTTTCTATCCTGCAATTGTACTAAATTTGTTAGTTTTAAGTTTTTCTTTTAGAGTCTTTTATTTTTAAGATTATGTAATTGGCTGGGATGCCTGGGTGGCTCAGTTGGTTAGGCAGCTGCCTTCAGCTCAGGTCATGATCCCAGCGTCCTGAAATCGAGTCCCACATCGGGCTCCTTGCTTGGCGGGGAGCCTGCTTCTCCCTCTGCCTCTGCCTGCCACTCTGTCTGTGCTTGCTCGCTCTCTCTTCCTCTCTCTCTGACAAATAAATAAATAAAATCTTAAAAAAAAAAGAGATTATGTAATTGGCAAAGAGAGAAAATTTTACTTCTTTCTTTCCAATTTTTGATAACTTTTATTTCTTTTTCTTGCCTAATTGCTTGCATTAGGACTTCCACTACTCTGTTGAGTAGAAGAGGCAAGAGTGAGCATCTTGTCTTGTTTCTGATCTTAGAGGAAAAGTTTTCAGTTTTTCTTCACTGAGTATGTTAGCTGTGGGTTTTTTGTATATGGCCTTTATTATATCGACATACATTCCTTCTGTACTGCATTTGTTGAATTTTTAGCAGGAAGGGATATTACATTTTTTTTAAATGCTTTTTGTATCAAGATGATCATATGATTTTTACTTTATTCTGTTAAAGTGATGTATCACATTTATTGATTTGCATATGTTGAAGAATCCTTGCATCCCAGAGAAAAATCCCATTGGATCATGATACAATGATTATTTTAATATGCTCCTGAATTTAGTTTGCCAGTATTTCGTTGAAAATTTAGCATCTATGTTCATCAGGGAATACTGGCTTGTAACTTTTTTTTGTAGTGTCCTTGACTGGTTTTGGTATTAAAGGAATGCTGGCTTATAAAATGAGTTTGGAAATGTTCTCCCCTCTTCAGTTTTTTGGAAGAATTTGAAAAGGATTGGCAGTAATTCTTCTTCAAATGTTTGGAAGAATTAACAGTGAAGCCATCTGATCCTGGATATTTCTTCGTTGGGAAGTTTCTAATTACTGATTCATTCTCATTATTAACTAGCCAGTTTAAATTTCCTATTTTTTCATGATTCAGTCTTAGAATACTATATTTCTAGAAATTTATCCATTTCTTCTAGTTGGCATATCATTGGTCTTAATAATTTATGATCATTTGTTTTTCTGTGGCATTAGTTTAATACCTCCTCTTTCACTTCTGACTTCATTTGAGTCATCTGAGTGTTCTTTTTTCTTAGTCTAGCTAATGATTTGTCAATTATATCTTTAAAAAAACTTAGTTTCATTAGTTTCTTCTACTGTTTTTCTATTGTCTATTTCATTTATTTTTGCTCTAATCTTTATTTCCCTCCTTCTGTAACTTTGAGCTGAATTTGTTCTTCTCTCTCTAGTTCCTTGAGATGTAAGGTTAAGTTGCTTTTTTGAGATTAAAAATATATATAATCATTAATTGCTATAAATCTGCCTTTTAGAACTCTTTAGTTTCAAGTGTTCTAAATTTCCACATATTTGCAAATTTTACAGATTTCCTCCCATTATTGATTTCTAGTTTCATACCACTGAAATAGAGAAGATTGGTATGATTTCAATCTTCTTAAATTTGTTAAGATTAGTTTTGTGAGAGGAATCGGTGGCCAAGGGGTGTCTCTTGGTGCTGAGCTGTGCTGTTTGGGGGCAAGATGATACAGGTAAAATGAAACTGTTCTTACCCTCTTCAGTGCATTTATTCTTGGGTTTTTGGTCCAACAATGTGCTGGAACTTCCTTGCTGGACTCCTGGACTCTCACAAAGTTAATCTTAACTGTAGTTGACTATCGACCGATGTTCTGTAGGGAGATAAAAATAAAAAAACTCTGCCACATTCTGACTAATGACAAAGTATTCATAGTTATAGACCACAAAAAATTCTACAGTAACCCAAGTAACTTGAGTCTGGGTCTTTGTCCACTGGAAGTTTAAAGTAGGGGTACAAATAAATGTCAAAATGAATTAGAGTAAGGAGAATAGTGACAAGTGAATTAGATAGTAAGTTATCATAATAGTCCCAGAATAGATAAAGAAGATCAGCTCAAAAATAGATCAATCATATAAACTTAAATTTCTCACTCTGAAAATGTGAGTAAATGGTTGTTGAATGATTAAAAAAGAAATAAACCCACAAAGCTAAAGATAACGGAAGAGGAGAAAACAACATTTAGAAGCCAGAAGACAGGTGGATAAATAGAAACTGACTCAATAAATCTTTGAAAACAGAAACTGAAGCCAGGAAGAAAAGGCTGCTCAGAAACAAATCAATGCAGACCACTCATAAAGACACAGAAATTATAGGTCTTAGGTACTTCTGAACATGGGGGTATAGCTAATACAGAAAATGATGTGAATTGGGTAAAAGTTTGAATAAGAAGTAGTTGGATCTACAAATAGCCTTTGTCAACCATTTGTCTGAACAACCTTCTCTTCCAGCTCCATAGAGAAGTCTAGAAATCTACTCTCTAAGGAGGCACAACCAGTGGTACTTTGAAGTGGAACAACTCATTGAGCTGAAGACTGTTTTTATTTTGAAAAAAGGCGAATTATTGTATGTACTAAACTGAATTCTATGTGGACAATACTATCTTCTTTCACAATCTTGGCTCCAAGAATACTGGAGGACAAGCTCATATTCTCAAAACAAACCATCATAAGATAAAAGATTTAGAAATACCTACATTTAGAGGTCCATAATAAAATGGTCAGTCATAGGTTATCAGTCAATGAAATCAGTTAGTCACCCACAAAGGAAAGTAACTTTATGACACCAAAAGAAAGCAAACTACACTTATGCACAGGGAGCTTTCAATGATCTTTTTAGAATATTTCACTCAAATATGAACGGAAACACATTGAAAAGCCAAATAAGGAAAGAAAGTTTGAGGAAAAAGAGAGTAGGATGGGGGAACAACAACAACAATTATAAGACCTATAATGAATATTCTGAGTGAATTAAGCAAACATCTTGATTGCATTAATGAGACAAGAAGATACTATTAAAAAGGAGTAGTCTCAGCGTATGTCCTATGGTGAGTGCGGTGAAGTGTGTAAACCTGGTGATTCACAGACCTGCAACCCTGGGGCTAATAAAACATTATATGTTAATAAAAAATAAAAAATTAATAAAAAAAAGGAGTAGTCTCTGTGTGTAGTTATTCTTCAAATTTGAACATGATACAGAAGTTATGCTTTTAATAATGGTACAGTAGCTTATATTAAGTTAACCTTCTCACTTTACTAGTGGATAACAAAAATGGGAAAAATATAAAAATATCTGTTTGAATGTATTTGAGAGCAATTTAAGGCAGGCCGAAACTGGAAGGGAGTTGACATGTGAAAGAAAGGACTGTATTTATGTGGTTTTCCACCTAAGGTACTTCTTACTCTGCATTGCATGGAACAGCTGGATTTAAAGCAGAAAATTACAGTCCTAACTGATTTGAGAATTCAGAGGGAAGAGTTTGAGACTATGGGCATGGCTAGAGCATAAAAGAAAAATCTCAGAAAAGAGGAAGCTAAGGAGCTGGAGGAGGAAAATCCATATACAAACTCCTTTAAATTCTTGGCAGATCTTGATTAATGTATGTGCAGAGGGCCTGCTAGAAAGCAACAGTTGGAAGGTGGGAAGAAGTGAAGATTTAGCTCAGGGAAGAGTTTATAAAGTTTAAGTCAGTCACTTGAATTGCTTGCTAGAACACAGCCCACACTACTTAGATGATGCTATTTATAGTCTCTATAAGGGTACAGTAAAAAATTATGAAATGTAAAGAAACAGGAAAATATGGCCTACATTCAAGAGAAAAACAGATAACAAAAACCAATACTAAAATGACCCAGATGTTAGAAGAATTTTAAAACAGCTAATATAAATATGTTCAAGGGATTAAAGGAAAAGTATGGCTAAAATGAACAAATAGGAGAATCTCAATAGAAAAACACAAACTACCAAAAAGAAAAAATGAAAGAAAGAATCAAATAGAAATTTTAGAAATGAAACATACAATATGTAAAATAAAAAATTTACTGGATGAGAACAACAGATTACAGATAGCCAAGTGAAGAAAACAGTAATTTTGAAGATAGATAATAGAGAATATTCAATCTGAAAAGGAGAAAAAGATATCGAAAAAAAATAGACTCAATGACCTTGTGGGACCATATTTAAATGATTTAAGTTATATTTGAAAATGGGGCAGAAAAGTATTTCAGAAAATAATGGCAAAAGTTTTCCTAACCTGCTGAAAAATGTAAACTTATAGATCCAAGAAGAACAATGAATTCCAATTAAGATAAATACATAGAAAACCATGCTTAGGGTGCCTGAGGGGCTCAGTCAGTTAGGTGTCTGCCTTCAGCTCAGGTCATGATCCCAGAGTCCTGGGATTGAGCCCCACATTAGGCTCCCTCTTCATTGGGGGATCTGCTTCTCCCTCTGCCGCTTACCCTGCTCTCATGTCTTTCTCACTCCTCTCAAATAAATAAATAAAATCTTAAAAAAAAAAAAAAAAGAAAAGAAAACCATGCTTAGGCACATATTTATCAAATGATGGAAAACATAGAAAAAGAGAAGTGCAGTCAGTGGGGAAAAACTCCATTACAAATGGGGGTGGAGAAAAAAAATTGAAAAAGAAAACAAAAACACCAAAAAAACCCAAATGGGGATGGAGGTGGGTGGGGAATGAAATAAATTACAACTGACTTATCAGCAGAAACAATAGAATGTGGGAGAGAATGGAACAACATCTTTATAAAGTGGTGGGGGAGTGGGAACTGTCAAATGAGATTTCTATATCTGGGAAAAATTATCTTAAAAAATAAAAGCAAAATAAATACATTTTTAGGGGCACCTGGGTGGCTCAGAGGGTTAGGCTTCTGCGTTCAGCTCAGTTCATGGTCTCAGGATCCTGGGATCAAGCCCTGCATTGGGCTCTCTGCTCAGCGGGGAGCCTGCTTCCCCGCTCTGCCTGTTTCTCTACCTACTTGTGATCTCTCTCTCAGTGTCAAATAAATAAATAAAAACTTAAAAAAAAATAAGAACATTTTTAGAAAAACAAAATCGAGAGAAACTGTTGTCAGCAGAGCAGTACGCTAAGAAATTCTAAAGGAAATTCTTTAGGTTAAGGAAACTTAGATAGAAACATATATAGGAAGAAATTATGAGAACAAGAAGTAGCAAATGCCAAAGCAAATATAAAAGAGAATATACTTGCCTTTTCTTAATATTTAAAAGAATGTGACTATTTAAGGGAAATTAATAAAAATTAAATGTTGGGTTGATGCATATAGATGTACTACATATGAAAATATTATTACAAAGGAAAAGATGGTAAGTGGAAATAGACTATTGCAAGGCTCTAATTTTTTTAAAAACAGCTTCATTGAGATTTAATTCACATAGCATACAACTCACCCATTTAAAGCATATAATTCAATGGCTTCAATTACATTCACAGTAGAGTGGCATAAGACATTTTTAAGAGCAGAGATGTCTAATATTGAATTGGAGTAGCCATGATATAAACACGTGCTCTGATTCACTGCTCCAAATCTTCTGCAAAACGGCCTGTGAAATATGGATTACTTATTGAGTATAATTTATTATTATAAAGTAATTTCTACTTTAGCCAAGTCTCTTAATAATCTAAACTTAGAGATCAGGAATTCAGAATTGTAAACTGTTAACATGAAAACACAGTAAAGGATAGAATGGTTGCAATTTCTATAATAAGGATGTATACAGGAAGAATGACCAGGTATAAAAATTTTTCAACTGAACTGTAATTTCTTTTTTTTTTTTTTAAAGATTTTATTTATTTCCTTGACACAGAGAGAGAGAGATCACAAGTAGGCAGAGAGAGAGAGAGGAAGGGAAACAGCCTCCCTGCTGAGCAGAGAGCCCAATGCGGGGCTCGATCCCAGGACCCTGGGATCATGGCCTGAGCCGAAGGCAGAGGCTTTAACCCACTGAGCCACCCAGGCACCCCTGAACTGTAATTTTTGAAATGACAACGTAGGTTCAATCTGATCACCAACCTGAATGATCACTATTTGCTGACAGCATTACAAATGGGAACTAGAAGGATATAGATTATATTTTTTATAGAAAACAATAGCCTGCCAGATGGTAACTAGGCAGTCAAACAAAGAGAGTTTGGCTGGTGTATTGAAAGTCCTCAAATAAACTCTATTTATCAAATAAAGTTTTATTTAGGAGACAATGCTGCATAATGCAGTGTTTCTCAAATGTAAGAAATATGCAAACCTCTTAAAAATATAACCCCACAGGGTAGGAAAAGAATAAATGAAACAAGATGGGATCAGGAGGGAGACAAACCAAAAGAGACTCTTAATGTCATAAAACAAACTGAGGGGGGTAGGGAGGAGGGGTGTTGGGAGAGGGTGGTGGGGTTACATTGTATGTTTAAATAAAAATAAAAATTAAAAAAAAAAGATTAAAAAATATATATAACCCCACAATATCTTAATGTTATATTACTTACATATGTATAAACATATCATAAAATTAGATATAACACATTTTCTCAAGCTAATATGACTACAAAACTAAAATTTATAAACTTAAAACATTTTAAAAACCAACATTTAAATAAACATAATTTAATATTAAATTATTTTGTTTCACTAAAACTAAATTGCTGATGTTGGGTTTAATAGAGGGTGATGTTTCCTCCCATCTGGTTCTATATTTAATGTGTTTCTATATTTTTATATTTTAATGTTACTAATGTGGACACTGCCTTTTCACATAAGTATATTTATATAAAATGACCTTTATGTTCACTGAGTCTCACACTAAATATTTCTGTACTTTAACATATATAAGCTAACCTTTATTTTTTTTTTCACAATTTAAAGGCTTTGCTTGATACTATAGTATGATCAGATTTATACTTAACTCCTGTTTATATAAAAATCTTTGCCTATTTGAATAAAGTATAATTGTTAGCATTGTAGAGATTATTTTTTATTTGAAAATACATTTAAATATTTCTGTTATTTAAATGTACACTAAATAACCTGATGGGACTTAGAACAGGGTATTGAACACCCTTGAATTATTTCAAAGAGATACAAAGATAGGGTCTGTATAATATGATAGTAACACAAATTCAATATGGAACCAAATGCTGCAATTTTTGATTCATGGTACCTTTACTACCATGCTGTTATGAATCAATCCTTTTTGAACCACTATGACAACTACACTTTTGAATTGCACCATGACATTTCTTTGCATTCACTAACCAAAAATATAAGAAAACACAAATATACATAATTGTCCTGAAATCACAAGTCAGTACTTTGTTATAGGATATCATTAGGATTATTCATGATATTATTATATTAAATATTTACAATCAATAAGATGATAGCACAATTTAAAATGGTCAGAATTTTCTTTTTTTTTTCCATAGCACTTATCACCTTCTAACATATATACTTTACCTCTTTGTTCATTGTCTATAATCTCCATCCCCACAAGAATGTAAACTCATTAGGGCAGCAACATTTTATTTTTCTCCTCCATAATGTATTTCAGGTGCCTAGAATAGCATCCAACACATAATAAACACTCAGTAAATGTGCTGAAAGAATGAAAAACTTGTCATAAGATGACACCTGGGGACACTCCAACCTTTCAGGATTCCCAGATTGAGAAATACTGGCATGGAAGAAAAAGTTTTGGCCTAGGAACCAGAGAGACCAGAGTTTGAAACAACTTTGTAGCTACTAAGTCTTATTCTGTTGCTTAGCTACTTGCATGACTTTAGGCAAGTCACTTAAATTTAGGGAGTCTGCTTTTTTCTCTAGTAAAATGTAAAGTCTGTTAAAAAATGGGGAAAATGAAAAAAAAAAGAAAAAAATGGGGAAAATGGCTAACACAAAAAGCATATAAAATACCAGCATATAAAGGTATCATCATCATAATTACTAGAGATGTCATAGGAAAAGTATTTAATCAAATAAAACTAAACTTTTCCACATTATCATGATTTTCCTTACCTTAATTCATCTTATTCATAAAAAGGTAAAATAGGAAAAGATTTGGAATAAATGAAAAAACAAAAAGGAACAGGATCTAGAACTTCCACTAAAACAAATGTGTGAAAATACTGCAAGATGTTTTCATAATAATCATTTGTCAGATGTTGAAAGAGCTTGGTTATAATACGGCTGTAAAATAAACCAAAAACAAAGTATCAACAAGAAATCAGAAATAGATGATATACATGAAGTAGAATAAAGATCATCTTGTGACCTCAGCTGCATGAGTGGTTTTCTTTCCCAACTCTCATATACTTTAACTACAAACTTACCTATCCATTTCTGGCACACAGGTTCTACTCAGTTTGGCAGGAACTTTAACCCTTAGGCCACCTGAAGGAAGAATTAACCTACATAATTATTGAACCCTCAGGCAGTGTGCCTGGCCAAGAAGCTGGGTATGTGGGGAACATACTGCAATCATCTCAGCATTTTACTGTAATATCCCACAACCATCAGAGGGAGAGGTTAAAAGTGATTTGCTATATGAAAAAGAAAAAGCAGTGTCAATTTATTCCTTGATTTAAGTTTTGCTGCCAAATGGAATTCTCAGAATACTTTGGAAGCGCAAATGGATTTACGGTCTGTTTTAAGTAAACATTATCTCTATTATAAAAGGATGATAAAATATTACATAGTTTTAGGCAAGGGACATACATCATTCACAGTTTAGCACACAAAAAAAGCAATTTTGGATGGCTGAATTCAGTCTTAATCCAAACCATGTTCCAACAATACAAATAAGTACTGGTAGATTAAATGGGTCTGTCCTCCAACATCCAAAACACTAAAGAAAACAGTTAGATGTGAAATATACCCCTAAAAATAATTTGGGTGTTAACAGCCAAACACAAGTCCTTAAGGTGGTATATGCCAGGATTCCCCATAGTAAAGTAGTAGTTTTCCCTATGAATTAATTACATAATTCATATCTTAACAGGGGAGATACTTTGAGTTGGGATAAGGAAGCAAGTAAAGGATAGTCTCTTTCTTGCCATACTTCTACCCAGCAATTTTAGCATCTACGGATGAATAATTATTATCTGCAATAATTATTTTTGTAGTATTTGCCAGGTAGAGATTTTCTATTTCCATTACTCTTTATGCATTTACTTATTAGAATTTTACTACACAGAAGAAGCTGTCTTTTTGCCTAAGATTATTCAATTTTTTATATCAGTATAGCTTCACAGATATTTATTTAATGCCATGGTTTATAAGCGATTACTTGAATTATATATTCTATTCACATGGGGTCTTAAATATTACTTTTTATGGTTGATTTTGAATGTGATTGTGTACTGCTGGGAAAACACTATGTGAATAACATCAATTTTTTGACATTTATTGAAATTTCCTTTGTAACAAAGCATGTGGCTAATTTTTAAAAATATTTTTTGTATGCATGACATAATGAACATTCTTTTTTGCTTCTGATTTTTTTCATTTGAGCTAGAAAACATATAGAAGTGTACCATTTATAATTATATGCTTAGCGAATTACTATAAAGCAGATATCTGTGTTACCAACCAATTGTGAAAAAAATACAGTCTTGCTAGGACAGAAAAACATCCTAAGTGCTATGCTCCAATTATCACCCTTGCTTAACACCCAACCTTTCCCAAACAAAACTAACACCTTGATTTTTGGGTTATCTAGTTACCAGCTCCCCCTAATAAATTTACCACTGAAGTATGTGTAACTAAAAACTATGCTTTAGCGAAACAATTTATATTATGGAAACATGATTAATCAATTAATATTAATATCACACAAAATAAATGTCAAAATAACAGGAGTATTGCCAGAGGCAAAAACATTTCAAATGATAAAAGGTTTAATTTACAAAGAACACATTGCAGTCTTATACATGTATGCATCTAATAACAAAACTTCTAAAGTATATGAGACAAAAGTGACAGAAAGATAAATAAAAAAGTACTGACTCATAATTGAAGATCTTAACACTCCTTTCTCAGTAATTGATATAACAAGCAGAAAGCAAGTGAGAAAAGATATAGATGTGAATAAATATCAAATTAACCAATTAGAAACCTATACCTAACAACTGCAGGGCATACATTTTTTCTTTCCAAATGCATGTGGAACATGTGGTATTTTATTTCCATAACTAATGAACATAAATACACTTCTATATATTTATTTGTTATTGGGCTATTAGAGATGCCATGAGGGCTCTGCTTAATAAAGGCTTTGCCTTTAGGGAACACTATCTAGGACAGTTGCTACTAGGACTGATAGAAGCATAGTCTAGGAAAGGTCCTAGAGTCTGGCAGGCTGTAGGAGTGCAAAGGTTAAGATTTTTTACCTATGGTGAATGAGATGTGATAAAGGTGGAATGAAATATATCAGCCTGTGTAATTTCTCTGGCATTTCAAAGCAATGATGAAGAGAGTTAAGTATTAGGACTGTGGAACTGGGTGGTTATTGCTGAACACCAGAGATTTACTGAAGGAAAAGAATGACAGACTCGGGTCAATTAAATTAAATTGGTAAATTAAAAGCAAAGAATAAAAATCAAAGGGCAAACATAATTTAAGATTAGCAATGCAGGGGCACCTGGGTGGCTCAGTGGGTTAAAGCCGCTGCCTTCGGCTCAGGTCATGATCCCAGGGTCGTGGGATCGAGCCCCGCATCGGGCTCTCTGCTCTGCGGACAGCCTGCTTCCTCCTCTCTCTCTGCCTACTTGTGATTTCTGTCTATCAAATAAATAAATAAAATCTTTAAAAAAAAAAGATTAGCAATGCAACTTAATTATAAAAGTAGCAAAGCTAAAGAGAAGGCTGATTGCTCATTCCAGTCAAGTCTTCTATGCCAATGTCAGGGCCCTTTTGCAGAGGTGAGACCCTTAGTTCTGAGGTAGGTATATTAATGATGCAGTTGAGAATTTTGAAACCAAGATTATCCTCAATCCTTTGGCTCTGTGAATGGGACCCACTTCCAGTTGTTGGGGATAGGGGTTTGATGACCACATAGAGGTTTCAAATGAAGTAGGTACCTTATAATGCTTTCCTTTCTCAGAACCTAATTTCATGGGCACCAAAGCAATGACTCAAATCTCAGAATAGCCCCACTGGACAAATCTTGGGTCTGCTAAGGGAGGAGATTTAATGTCAAAAGAGAGTGGAAGCACCTGGCTAAAACTTACTATAAGAACTGCCAGAACATGCCCGAAAGTAAATCCTGAGTGAGTTGAACCAGGGAATTGGAATATAAATTGCTTAACAGGGGATCTTTCCCATGACTCAGATTTAATGCCCTGACAAGGGCTCTTGGAGTCAGTTTTTAAATACTGATGGGGTGGTTCTTGGAAAAGTGAACGAGTGATGGCCCATATTAAATAGAGATTTGATAACTGGTGTTACAAACTATTCAGAAAGTAATAAAAAACCTCAGAGAAGTGGGTATGTTGGAGTGGACATGATACATAAGATCCAGCTTACTATGTTCCCTGGAAGAATTTGGAAGATGTTTCACTTATTAGCATTGCTGGGTAGCTTAGTGGTGACTGTCTATTTTAGGTGGGGACTTGGAAAGTTATGATAATGTTATAGAAATGGAATCTCTTCTATAACTGTGGACGATACGATCCAGGAAAAGCAGAGATTAGATGGCAGCACTTAATTATCAGGAGGATGGTGGAAATTAGTACTATAATAGGCAGCAAGCTTCAAATGGAAACCAGAGGGTGCCTGACCCACAGGGATTTATGGATGTGGCTCATAGAACTTGATGTTACCAGACACAAGATAAATGGGCAGCAAATAAAGGTGTTTTATATTTCTAACCTATAGTCAAAAGAGATCAAGACTGAGATAAAGATAAAGGCAAATATAAAGTCAGCCACTTCAATGGAAAGTCATAATCCCTTGCTCTATCCAGACCAGAGCCAATTCTCAGATCCAGGATCCATCAATTAAAACAGAAGCTATGGTCTACTTATTGCCACAGACAGCAAAATGATACAGTAGTAACGGACTTGATCTTTCTAGCATCTGGTTCTATGAGCAATGAAATACACTATCTTATATTAATACATATACTTCAGCCTTCATTGGATTAGTATTAATATGGCATATCTAGTCCCATCCTTTAATTTCTACACTATTTGAATATAAATATCTGAGGTGGTGTCATTGTAGACAGCATATATTTGGGTCTTGCTGTTTTCTATGCAACCTGGCAATCTCTGCCCTTTAATGAGGATATTTAGGCCATTTACATTTGATGTGATTAGAGAAGATGATATTTAAGTTTATCATCTTGCTAAATGTTTTGAATTAATTA
The DNA here is from genome assembly GCA_003697995.1 of Taxidea taxus jeffersonii. NCBI lineage: Eukaryota > Metazoa > Chordata > Mammalia > Carnivora > Mustelidae > Taxidea > Taxidea taxus. Next base: position 26,316 of record RCUC01143617.1, on the reverse strand, counting down.
AGCATTTTTGATAATCCCACTCTTTTGTTAGCTTATTAACTATACCTCTTTTTTTTTTTTTAAGATTTTATTTATTTATTAGTTAGAGAAAGAGAGAGAGCGAGCACAGGCAGAGAGGCAGGCAGAGGCAGAAGCAGGCTCCCTGCCGAGCAAGGAGCCCGATGTGGGACTCAATCCCAGGACGCTGGAAACAGACCTGAGCCGAGGGCAGCCGCTTAACCAACTGAGCCACCCAGGCGTCCCAACTATACCTCTTTTTAAATGTCATTTTTGCTTTTTAAAAGAGTTTAGAGTATACAACTTTATCAGTCTACCTTTAAGTGATATTATACTACTTCATGTACAGTATAGGAACTTTATAACAATTCTTTCATTTTTCCATTTTCTTCAATAGCTTCTGTACTACTGTTGTCATGGATTTGACTTTCATGTGTTATAAAAACAATCCATTGCTATTATTTTTGCTTCAAATAATCAATTACTTATAAACATATTTAATAAAAACATTTTCAGAATTTACCAACATAGTGATCATTTCCAAGGCTTTTCATTATGTGGTTTAATTTTCCATTGTCTGAGGTTTCCTTCAACATTTTTTGTTGTGCAGGTCTGCTAATGATAAATTCTTTCAGCCTTTTTGTACATCTGAAAAAGTTTGTATTTCATCTTTGCTTTTGAAATGTATTTCTGCTGTTTATAGAATTTCAGTTTAACTTTTTCCCCCCCTCAATATAAAGATATTTCTCTACCGTCTTTTGGTTTGCGGTGATTCCAATGAGAAATCTGCTGTGAATTTTATTTTTGTTTCTCTATACATAATGTGTCTTCTTTTCTTTAGAGGTTTTTAAATTGTTTTGCTTCACAGTGATTTTAAGCAATTTGAGTATTATGTGTTTTAGTGTAGTTTTCTTCATATTTTTTGTGCTTGGGGTTTGTTGACATAGTTGGACCTTTGGGTTTATAATTTTCACCAAATTTGGAAAAATTCAGCTATTTCTTGGAAAAAAAAAAACTTTTTCTGTACTCCCATCTATCCTTCACAGGGCTTCAATTACACAAAATTAGGCCACAAAAAGTAACCCCACAACTTACAGATGCTTTGGTCATTATTTTTCTTTACTTTTCTTCTGAAATATCTAATCTCTGAATCCCTTCCTGACATGATATTCTTCACCCCAGACATGGTGGTCTTAGTCTTTACACGTTTAATTAGAGTATTTATTTAAATCTTTCATGTGCCTATTTAATATATTCCCGATTTCTTCTAACTTTGTTGATATATGAAATCCACTTGTTATAGCTGTCTTCATCCACTAATTCTATCCCCTGTATCATTTTTGGTTTGGTTTAGATTGATTAATTGTTCTCCTCATTGTTGGTTGCAAATATTTGGTCCAAGTCTGTAGCTTACTTTTTCACTCATTTAACAATGTCATTCATATAGCAGATGTTGTCAGTTTTGCTGAAGTCCACCTTTTCTTTTTCATTTATGGTTCAGGTTTTGTTCACCCATCTATAAAATCTTTTACTTGGCCCAAGGTCACAAAGATTTTATATTTTCTTCAAGAACTTGTAGAGTTTTAGGTTTGTATTTAATACTAATTTAAAATTAATATTTGTATATATTGAAATATGGGTAAGGGTATCTATTTATTTACTTGGTTCCAGAACTAGTATCGAAAAGACACTTCTCTCTCCATTGGATAGTTTTTGACCCTTTGTCAAAAGTAGTGTTTATTTTTGGGCTTTCTATTCTGTTCCATTAATCTTTCAGTCTATCCTCACAGATTTATCACACTGTTTTGATACTACGGATTATCCACCCCAACATCCATTGAATGGATGATTAAAAATATAGAGTGATATGGTGAATCCTTCTGATTTCAGAAAGTTGAACCAACCTTACATTCTTGTAATAAACCTGACTTGGTCATGAAGTATCATTCCTTTTACATATCATTCAACTCAATTTGTTAATACTTTGTTAGGGATTTTTGTGTTTATGAGAGTTATAGTTCTATATTTCTCTGCTCTTATACTGCCTTTGTCTGATTTTAGCATCAAAGTAATGCTGACCTCATAAAATGAGTGGAAAACTATTTCTTCATTTTCTATTTCCTAAAAGAGATTGTTTAGGACTGGCATGATTTCTTCCTTAAATTTTGGTAAAACTTGCCAGTGATGCCATCTGTGCTGGGTGTTTTCTTTATAAGAAGGTATTTTAACTACTACATTCAACTTCTTTAACAGATATAAAACTAAGAAGGTTATTTCCTCATCACTGAATTTTGGTTGATTGTTATTCAAGGAACTTTTCCATTTAGGTTGTATTTATTGACAAAATTATTTCCTTATCACTTAATATTCATATAATAACTGTCAGATCTTTGGTAATGTCCCTTCTTTCATTCTTGGTTGTGATAATTTGTGTCTTCTCACTTTTTTTCGTGTTCAGTCTGACTAGAGGCTTATCAATTTTTGTTTTTCAAAGAACCAAATTTTAGGCATGTTGATTTTCCCCACTATTTTAAATTTCATTGGTTTATACTTTTATCTTTATTATTTCCTTACTTCTTGTCTTGAGTTTGTTTTCTTAAAACAGATTACTGATTCAAAACTTTTGGTTTCTAAAATATGGCATTAAATCTGATTTCTCTGTAGGTACTTCTTTAGCTGTATCTTACAAATTTTGTAGTGCATTTTCATTGTCATCCAATTGAAAATATTTTCTAATTTACCTATCACTGCTTCTTTGACCTATGTGTTATTTAGAAATCTGCTTAATTTCCAAAAAAATTGGGACTTTTCCAAATTTTTCTTTTTGATTTCAAGTTCAGTTTGTGGTCAGATAATACATTTGTCTGACTTCAATATTTTTGATTTTTTTTAAGGACAGAAAGTGATCTGTTTTTATGAATGTTCCAAGTATACTTGAAAAGAATTTTTTGCTCTTGGTAGGTGGAATGTTCCTCTTATTTTCATTTTCCTAAATGGCTATTAACTTTTTGGAAATAAAACTCACAAAGAGAAGGAATAGGTCACATAATGTTGGATTCAGAAATCTGATGGTTCAATGGATGAATCTGAAAAATAAAAAAATTATTTTATAAAAAGTATGATCATACGTAGTAAACAAAGTACATGTATATACAATTAATAATGCCATAAGAGACCAGGTACCAGCACATAAATGCAGATAATGTATAAGTTATCTCTTCACATGCTTACCTTCTAATCTGTTCCCAGTATGATCCAATGACCCATTGTCCCTAGCCACGCTGGATTTTAGTTCTTCCAAGCAGCCAAATCTCTTGTTGTCTTTGGACCTACTGAATATACTCTCTACATGGAAAATATTTTCTCCCTCTTTTTGTCTAATTTCTTTTCAACTTTCAGCATTCACCTTGAATTCACTTTCTTCAGGAAGTCTTTTCTGAGATGCTCTCCAAAGATCGGTTCCTCGTGGTACACATTTTCATGGCACCCTATATGTCTCTTTCACAGAACTTATTATGATTAAAATGAAAAATATAAGAGTAGATTAGGGCAGATTATCAAAGATGTTATGACTTCTCAAAAGGTTCAAAATCATCAACTCAAAAAAGTTACCAAATGAGACATGAAGCAGCCAACTAAGCTGACTTAATGAACTTAAACCTGGTTTTTAATGAATAGCATTTCTCTTTTGAAGACATCTATGAAAGAAGAATTATACCTTCAGAAGAATTTTAAATGTATCTGACTTCCATATTATATGTCTAACACATCCAAGAGAACATAATTTATAAAATGTTGCACATAGCAGGACACACACAAAACCAACCAAAATGAGAAGACCCATTTTACTGCATTCAAATATCCAGACAAATGGATAAGGTGTCTGTTTCCCTAAGACATTCCTTGCTTTAGGAAGGAAAATCCATATACAAATACCAAATTTGGCTCAACTAACTTTTTTTTCCAAATTGAATCCAAAAATTAATGCTTTAGAGTCTATTAATTTTGTAAATTTTTAGGCAAAGAATATGGGTGAAGAGAGTGAGAGGAAAATCTTTGTCTTTCATGAATATTTGGAACCTTAATTTCTTTTAAATGGCACTTGACACTATTACCAGGGAGCACTTACTTGTAGGAAAATACACAGAGCTTCCTTGGCAGTGGGGCTGGAAGAACTGCCTTCCCCATGTCTTTCAGACTCACTTTGTAAATTACGTGAAACACTTTTAGACAGACACTGGCACTCATAAATTATACAGCTCATTTGCATATTCCAGTCGTGAGACATTATGCAAAGTGACATGATTTGCATAATGGATTCCTCTTGTCGCTTCAGTTGCTGCATGCTTTTAAAAAACAAAATGAAATAAAATGAAAGCATGAAAAGGTGAAAGCATCAAGTTTCCAGCTTTGCTTGTCTCCTTCCCAACTACAGTATCAATTGCTTTCATTTTCTACAGGGGGAGAGATAAGGACAGAAAGCAAAATTCTACAAACATACAAACAAACAAAAAGAACTTTCACAGGAATTTTGTTTTTAATTAAAATGTACCTACTTTCTTAGTGAAATCCATTATAAATAACCCATCCAAGTCAAGAGAAATGGGGACAAATTAAAACACTGAGATACAGAGAAAGAAACTTCACGGAACTTTTTCCTTAAAAAAAATCTTCTTTAGGTGTGATATTTAGGGAAGTGGTCGCCTTCCTCCTTGTAACTTAAAGAAAAAAGGCTTCAGGTATTTTCTTATTATTGGAAAAGGGCATATTATGGATGAGATAAATGGGCTAGGGGAGGGATTCCCCCCCACCCCATAAGAACTTCTGAAGGGTTTTCCTGTTTTGAAAGACGACGGGAGAAGAGAGACAGGGCGTGCTTTATTTAACAAAATATAGAATGGCTATATATACCGTAAGGACGAGGCAGTATCACGTCGACTTCTATCGGCTCTACTCCAATAAGCAGGCAACGTTCCCTCAGCAGTTGCCAGTTTTGCTGCGGGCTTTCCCTGCCCCCCCTGCACCAGTGCGAAAGGCAGAGTGTGCCAAGCGGCTGGCGTCTGTACCCTGTGGGAAAAGTTAACTGTAATTCTTCGGCTTTTAAAATCAATTAACCCGTGTGTTAATTAACGTCAAGTCTACGGGAGGAGGAGGAGAAGAAGGGGAGGGAGGGAGGAAAGAAAAAAGCTGCAAGGGCGGATGGCAGAAGAGTTGGCACAGTGCCATCCATTCAGGGGCAACGCCACAGTTTCGTGCGATAGCAGCAGCGGGTATATGTTACGAGGGCCCTGTATGCGGGCCAGACAGTGCGGTAAAGCCAAGGGAGATTATCCAGACCCCCAGGAGCGAACAGAAAGCAGCAACCGAAGGCGCAAGTGCCAGGATTACAGCTTAGGCTGCTCCAACTATGAGCCCTTCCTCGGACCCAGAGACTCGGCTACTTGGGGTTTGGGGGTCTTCCACACCAAAGAGGCACAAAGCTGACTTTAATCACTTTCTTCCTTTAAACTTGATTCTGCCGCAGTGGAGCAAGCACAGCGGATGCTTTCACACCCAGCAAGACAAAGGCCGTCGTCTCCGCCATGACACTGTTCCGTTCCAAGCAGAGGCCGGGATCTTGGACTCCTTGAAAAATCAAAGGAAACAAGGAAAACAAACAACAAATACAGCAACAAACTGAAAAAATTAACTACCACCAAAATCGTGTGCCCATTTGCCCATGCCAGGGGGTGATCTGGGCATCTGTTGCAGCAGAAGGCGCTTGTGTGGGGCTTTTTTTTTTTTTTTTCTTTTTGGGCAAGCTGTTGGTTTGTTTGCTATTCAACTTCGTTTATAATTAACTTAAAAAAAAAAAAACCCACCATTCAGCCTAGTCAACAACAAACAAAGAGCAAAAGCAGACATCGGAAGAGAAATGCCATAGGAAGCGGCATGAATATATGCCACAGCCGGTGCCACTTGCCATTTGGAAAACCTCAGGAAAGAAGCCAATTCTACAGCTCCGAAGAAGGCAAAGAAGGGAGCATAAAGGTCTACAAATAGAAATCATAAGGAAAGAATCCTGCTTATACAATCCTGGATTGCAATTGCACACAACTTCTGCTGGGAGAAGAGAGGGAATTTTAAATGGAGACATAGAAGGGTATAAATTAAAAGATAGGCACCTATCGATTGCATTTAGACACATTTGTAAGGCTGTATGTGTATATAAATACACATTATTTTCAGACAAATGAAACATTTAGATATGTGTCTATTTTTGTGTTATAGGTATGGGTATGTATATAGGTGTATATGTTTATGCATATATACACATAATGTGGGATATATGGATGTGTGAGGAAAAGGAGAGGAGGACAGAGAAGGAGAGAGAGGGAAATGTGTGTAAGTGCATGTATGTGTGTGCATACAATCCCACTTTTTGACCCAGGTATACACAGAAGACAAAATAAAAATCATACTCCAGCAGCAAGCAGGCAGTCAGAGATTTATCTACATTCACTGCTATCACCAGGGAGATGAATGGGGCCGATCTGAAGCCCTTTTACAAGATCCACTATGGGAGTGAAGGAGGAGGAGGGATGCCACACAGACATGCACAAACTTGAAGGCAGAGGGATTTGGAAGGTGCTACTTAGGAAACCCTGGTGGCATAACGCAGGGGAGAAGAAGGGGAAAGAAGGGTGAAGAGGCTTGTCTCTATGTTTTAGGTGGTCGTTTTAAAAAAAAAAATCTGAAAAAGGGTTTCAGGAAACGGCTGGTACTTACGTTGTCTGCGTTGCTGTGGATCCTGAAAGGTGTTCTGTTGGCACCAGGCACTGAGCCAGGGGCAGGCGCTGGAAACAAAGGGGAGAGACAAAAAAAAATAATAATAATAATAAAAAAAATAAAGTCATTCTATGGGAATATTAATTGCTGCTCTTGTGGATTTTACAAAACACACAAACTGTTTTCTTTTTCTTTTTCTTTTTTTTAATGTGGATTGGCGCGTGTCCCTTTCGCATGGAATATACAAGTAGTATGGGATTTACAGCCCAGTACGGGACTCAGGATTAACCGCGCTGGCATCTTTTGGGCATATTCTTCCTTTTAATGAATGAGCTTTCGCTGTTAATGAGGAATAATCGTTTGGCTAATGAGCTTTGAAACATTAAAAGAAAAGAGGTTTTTTTCCGTTAATCGCTCTGGTGCGACTGCATGGATGGATTACAAAAGACAGCAATAGGAACGCAGTACAAAGGGGGGGAACCTCTCCTGGAGTGGGAGAAGCACCGAGATGGGTGATGTGTCCCTGCATCCCTCCTTCCTTCTTGCTCTTTCACTCTCTCTGCCAACTGCTATGGGTTTCCATAACTCCGCAATCAAAGTGGATGGTCGGGAAGGATTATTACAAAGAGTGAAGCCTCCGCTGTTAATGTCTCCAGTGTTTAATCATCATACAGTAGAATGGTTTTATGCATATTTCATTTGCATATCATTAAACCGTGTTAGCGAGGGGCATTCAGAGCCAGGAGAAGTACAAAGTTGGGGAGAGAGGGAAGAAGAAAAGGTCCCTATGATGCTTATCTTCAAACAGGGACTTGTTCCATGATCTGTCTTCTACTTTTGCTAAAATCATTATGACTTGGAAACCTTTGAAGTTGGATACAACCTTGGATTCTTCTAATTCCTGCAGAGCGGTGTATTTTTAAAAACAGCAGAAATGTTCCTGCACTAGACAATTAAAGGAATATAAACTCCAGTGGGTTGAAACTAGTAGCTCTTTGGGGAATGCAATGGCAGAGGCTTCTACAAATACCAACAGTTAAAAAAATAATAATAAAGAGCATCATATTAAAACAAAAGAAAACGAAGACAAGAAATATTAACACGTGGATTATGTTGTTTCTTTTAGGGGGTAATGAACTAAAGAGAATGAAGAAGCCATCGGTAATTTATCCCTTCATTAATGAACAGTCACCTTTTTGTATGTGTTTGTTTTTGTCCTTTCTTTTAAGGGGGATGTTGTCACTTTCGAAGCAATTAGTCAATTATTTTGTAGCTCTGATCTTTTTCTCCTGCATCTGACAGGAAAGAAAGGTGGTGGTTAGGGAATATGTGTGTATTGGGGGGATTTGTGGGGAAAGAGGAATACAGTGAGTTCTTTGTAGATCTAATACATGCACAACATATTAATTGGGAGCTTTTAAATCTCCCTCAATAGGCTATTCCATTCCTGGTAAAACAGCAGCTGTTTAGCCACTGTTGGTGACTCTTCAAATATCATTTTAAGTATTTTTATTCTGTCGCTGTTGTTGTTGTTGTTGTCTTTTGTTTTGTTTTTCCTTGATCAAGAATGAGAATATAATGTCATCTCTTTTTTATCAAGTCTCTTCTCTCTTCCAGCTTCTCCACTTCCAATTTCCAAACTGTAAAACAATGTTGGTTTAATATTGAATCCTGGTGCACACAGTCTAACTGGCACAACTTGATTTGGAAATGAGATGCTGTTTTATATTTAAATTATCCCCACTCCTCCCTTATCCTCCAAAGCTTTGTCTCTGTTATGAATATTCAGATGAGGCATGATGTGATTACACTGTACAATTACTTCTATCCATAGTGGTGGCAGGGGCTGCTGGGGAGACAGGGAGCCCGACAGCCTCCAAGCCAATATGGGTTTGTTTTTGGTATTTTTCCTATCTCCTTGGCGCTGCGGCACATGCAGATGTCGCTGTTGTTCTTTATAAAGCCTTAATGATATGCAAAAGCATAACGACTTGGTTTGGATGCAAAGCATCAACGAAATATTATGAATGTCTTTAAGAAAAGGGGAGAGAAAATCCTGACTGAAGGAATGTCCACATAAATTATTTTTATTTAAATGAATTCAAAGGATGGGGTGAGGGCAAGTCAGAAGGAGTCACATGGAAAACATGCATAATATTAATATGCATAAAGAGTTCTCACCGAGGAGGAGAAGAATCTCCTCAGTACAGCTCATGGGACAAACTGGTTCATTAGGAAATAGCTCTGAGCGACTACAGCATTTTGCTATTTCAATTTTTTCCTTATTTTAAATGAAGAGTCAGACAGATGTGTTTTCTTTGCATGGCAGCATCGAGATGGATCCAATCTGTGAAATTTGCTGCCCAAATAGCATTTCTAATGGAAACTGGAACTAAACAAGGGCATGGATATGGAAGGGAGAGGAGAAGAGAGAAAATATGAAGAGGAGAATATTCAGAGCCACAGCATAATGTTTTGTAGTACAGGAGGTTTTCAGAAACCATCTTTACTTCATTAGTCTCAGATGGGGCTCCTGTTGCAGGAGGCTATCAGGGTTCACCAAGATGAGCACCGAAACAGGCCCTTCTAGGTCTGAGGCTGAGGAAAGCAGCGGCAACTTGGTGCCTGTCCCCCACCAAGCTGTCTACAGCTCGGAAGCCAAAAGCACAGCTACTCCTAATTTGGGGATGCAGTAGAGTGCCTCCTGGTCCAGGTATTTGTGACAGAGGGAATTCTTGGTGCTATCATAGTATACATTGCTAAAGGGCAGATGGAATCATCTGGGTGCTTAAGCAGGCCGGATAATGTCATTGCTGGTTAATTCTCAGGGTAAAGCTTACTGTGGTTTTTCTAACATTTTTGGAATGCTGAAATTACCAGTGGGGATTACTGTATGTTTACGATGAACAGGGATGAACAAATAGTGAATGGGCCTATTGGGTGGATTCAAAACTGGTAAAATATTTGGAATATTACTAGCAGCCTTAAAAGATTAATAAGGAAAACTGAAGCAAGAAGCAGCAGTCAGAAAAAGAGAGAGAGAGAGAGAGAGAATTCATTACTTCCTTGGTCAGATGTACATAATTCAAATTATTTTAATAATTTAGTTTAAAATAATTCTATACTTCCATTTAAATTACCTAAAGACAAAAACAGCTTTGCTTTGGTCTGTGTACATGTACAAATTGCTATTGAATGCAAAATGTTAACCTGGAACTGGTCTTTATTTATATATGAGCATGTAAGCCTGTTCTAAATTCTGGTGCTCTTCACCCATTAATCTCCAATATTTCCATTTATGAGTTTCCCTTATAACATACATGCATGCACGTGCACACACAGACACATTTCTCAACTGCTATATGATTCTCAACTGGTAAAATGTACCAAACTATAGAGTACAATGACTTACTGATTATGTGGAGAATGGCTATTTAATCTGAATCAGAATCAGGCCTTTAACCTCTTATTTTTTCCATCTTTGTTGACAGAACTATGGCTGTTCAATATTGAAACAATGCATGTAAAGAATTTAACATAGTATTTTCTCATAAACACTAAATAATGTTATATTTTATTGTTGCTATATTATTGCTACTTCAGTGTATTGGTTAGTATTTGAGAGAAATAGGGAGAGGGAAATAACATTCAATCCTTACTAGGGAGCGATTCATGGAAAAGGTTTAATGAGAAAGCAGTAAATAGGTTTCCATGGTGGATAGACAGTGAATGATCAATAATCAAAAGTCAAACTATAGCTTATATTAATGCAGTTCATAAAAGGCACTTGAAAACTTTCCTTTAAAAATGAATGTGTAATTCTGAAATGATGAGCATGCTGCATAGAATCCACAGTCCGGTAAGAGTTCTAGCACAGTTGGTGTGGACCACGGTCCACATTATTATTATAAGGGATGCTCATTATTTATCACATTATTTACCACATGACAGGGCAATGCCAACTTTAAGTACTTTAAATTTTTTTTTTGAAGAGGTAAAATGTTAGCTACTTTAAAATAATAATTTAAATAATGTAGAAAGCAAAATTTAGTCCCTTTTTAAGCCATGAGTTTTTAACCTCACCTCCAAATTGGTAATCACCTTTATTGGTCTCTTGTTTATCCTTCCAGACATGATGTTATACCCAGATATTAATGAAACGTTAATATATTTTCTTTCCTTTTTTGGTACACAAATGATAGTTTAAAAAAAACCAGCATTTTTTTTTACAAATGCAGTAATTTCACCGTGAATAGATTACTTAACCTCTTCATTTGCAATAATAATGTCCATTAATTGTTTTCTTTAACTTGTCTTATTTTATTTGTGAGGACTTCTAGTACCACGTTGAATAGAAGTGGTGTGTGGTGAGAATGAACATTTTTGCTTTGCTTCCAATCTTAAGGGATATCATTGCCTTGTTTCTTAGCTTATGGGAGAAAAAAATCAGTCTTTCATCATTAAGAAAATTGTCTTTATCAAGTGGAAGAGGTTTCCTTTTTGCTAAGTTGCCAAGAATTTTTAAAAATCATGAATGGTTGTTAAATTTTGTCAAATGCCTTTTCTGCCTCTATACAAATAACAGCTTAGAGTTGCTACCATGGTAAATTTTCATGACTGATTTTCATGTTAAACCAACCTTGCAATCCTGGGACAAACACTACTCGGTCATGATAATTGATCTATCAATCATATACATATGTGATAAGTATATGTATATAAATATATTGCATATTTGACCTGTTAGTATTTTTCGTTAGTGATTTTTGAATCCATGTTCATGAGAGCTATTGATCTATAATTTTCTTAAAATAACTTTGTTTGGTATTGTTATCAGGGTCTTGTTGACTTTATGAAATAAGCTGGAAAGTGTCCTCCTCCTCTATATGCTGAAAAAGTTTGTGTAAGGTTGTTATTATGTTGTCCTTAAATCTTGGATAGAATATGCCAATGAAACTATTGGGCCTATAAATTGTGGGCAATTTTCCAATCATAAATTTGATTTTTAAGAAAATGATCTAGAGGGGTGCCTGGGTGGCTTAGTGGGTTAAGCCTCTGCCTTCGGCTCAGGTCATGATCTCAGGGTCCTGGGATGGAGCCCCACATTGGGCTCTCTGCTCAGCAGGGAGCCTGCTTCCTCCTCTCAGTCTCTGCCTGCCTCTCTGCATACTTGTGATCTCTATCTGTCAAATAAATAAATAAAATCTTAAAAAAAAAGAGAAAATGATCTAGAACTTCAGATTTTCAGTTTCTTGTGTCAATGTTTGCAACCTTTGTTTTTCAAGGAATTTATCCATCTCATTTTAGTTATCAGATTGATTGGAACAAAGCTGTTCATAATATCCTGTTATTATCCTACCTTTTTTGCCTGTCAAAACTTTAGCAATGTCCCTCTTTCATTTGTGATATGGGTGATTTCTATTTTCTTTTTTGAGCGTCGGTCTCTTAAAAAAAAATCAATTTTATTAATCTTTTCAAGGAATCAACTTCTGTCTGTTGAATTTCCTTCGATCTCTGCTCTTAATTTTATGATTTCCTTTCTTGTATTTACTTTGGGTTTAATTTGCTTCTCTTTTTCTAGATTTACATCAAATCTTAGATAATTAATTTTACACCTTTCTTCTTTTCTAATACAGATGTGTAGAGCTACATGCCTTCCTCTAAGAATTGCTTTAGTTGCATACCACATAATTTCATAGGATGTGAATTCATTATAACTTATTAGAGATTTAAAACAGTTTCTCTTGCAATTTCTAATCTGGCACATATATGTTATTTAGGAGCATGTTGCTTATTTCAAAGTATTTGCTTATTTTCTAGACATCTTATTACTATGGATTTCTAACTTAACACTACTGTATTCAGGGAATATATTCTGTATAATTTAAACTCGAGACTTGTTTTATGGCCTGATATACAGTCTACCTTTTTGAAATTTCATATGCACTTGAGAAGATATTCTGTGGTTGATTTCCTCTGTTATACAGTTGATTTCTATTATCTTCTATTCTTACCCTCTTCCTTCTACTTTCTTTGGGTTTCCTTTCTATTCTATTTCTAATTTCCTAAGAAGGTATTTACATGATTGATTTTCAGCTGATTTTTCTTTTTTTAAATATTTGTTTAAAAAGCTCTTCTTTACTCTTGAAGTATAGCTTTAGATATAATTCCCAAGTTTTCATATGTCATATTTTCATCATCGCTTGGTTCAAAATATATTCCAATTTACCGCATAATTTCCTCTTTGGCCTATAGGTTATTCAGAAGTGTAGGGCTTAAGTTTTACACCTTTGAGCATTCACAAAATTTATAGTACTCTTACTGTTATTGATTTTTAGTTTCTTGTTCTTGCTTTCCAGACTTCTGTCATCAGAGTCTATTTGAATGATTTAAGTCTTTTGACTGTTTTTCAGACTTGTTTTATGGTCAATTTTCATAAATGTCTACTTGAATAAAATGAATCCTGCCATTGTTAGATGCAGTGTTCTTCATATAACTTAGTTATATTGAGTAATTATGTTGTTTAGTTCACCTATATTTTTACTGATTTTTTTGTCTCCTTGTATAATTTTTTATTGGTTACTATAACAAAGATGTGCTAACGTCTTATACCAAGATGGGAATTTGTGTACATATTTTTTTAGTTTTGTCAGTTTTTGCTTCATACATTTTCTGACTATGTTATTAGATGCAAACAAATTAAGAATGATGTTATTTTGTTTAAGTGATCCTTTAATAATTATACCATAGGGACGCCTGGGTGGCTCAGTTGGTTAAGCGGCTGCCTTCGGCTCAGGTCATGATCCCAGCGTCCTGGGATCGAGTCCCACATCGGGCTCCTTGCTCAGCAGGGAGCCTGCTTCTCCCTCTGTCTCTGCCTGCCTCTCTGTCTGCCTGTGCTTGCTCTCTCTCTGACAAATAAATAAATAAAATATCTATAAAAAATAATAATAATTATACCATATATATCTTTATCTCTTGCCTTAAAATCTACTTTGTCTAATGTTCATATAGCTATTCTAGTTATATTTTGGTACAGCTTGATATCTTCAACTTCTTCATTTTTTTTTTCTTAGTTGGATTTTATCCCTTCTTTTTTAACATTCTCTTAAAAATTTTTTTTCAGTATAGTTCACACACAATGTTATGTTAGCTTTAGGTGTACAACATAGTGATTCATCGTCTCTATGTGTCATGATATTATCTTTTATCCAATCTAACAATTTTGTCTTTTAACAGAATTGAGTCCATTTACATTTAATGTAATTATGGTTATATTTTAAATAATATACATAACAGCTTATTGTTTCTTATTTGTTCTACCTGATTTATGTTCTTTCATTCCTTTTTTTGTGTTCCTTAGAATTAACGAAAACATTTTTTCTTATTTCATTTTCTCTTTTAGCTTATTAGTAATACATTATTTTGCTATTAAGTGTTACCCTAAACATTACAACATGTATCCATGAACTTACTATTACATTTATTTATTTATTTATATTACTATATCTACTTATTATAAATTAGTGCTTTTATCACTTCCCAGACAATATTAGAACTTTAGTCTCATTTTTTTACCCTCCCTTTCATTTATGCTTATTGTTAACATGAATTTCAATTGTTCATGTATTTTAAATCTCACATACTTTAATTTTTTTTATTGTGCAGTCAAAATTCTTTCAGACTTACCAATATGTATACTTTGTGCATTGCTCTTTGTTCACTCCTCCATTTCCATGTTCCTTTCCTTCTATGTAAAGAACTCCCTTTGGTTTTTCGGGGCAGGTCTGTTGCTAATCAATTCTCTCTGTTCTTTATCTATAAAGTTTATAACTTTATCTATAAAGTTAATTCATCTTCAGGTTTGAAGAATATTTTAACTGAGTATAGAATTCTAGATTGGCGGGTCTTTTCTTTCAGTATTTTAAAGATGGCATTCTATTAGCTTTGGATTTCCATCACTTCCAAAAAGAAGTCAATTGTCAGTCTTATTGCTGCTCCTATGAAATAGTAAGTCTTTCTTTACCTTCATTTAAGGTTTTCTCCTCATCTTCTATTTTCAGCATTTTTACTGATGTACTTAGGTGTGCTTTTCTTTGTGTTTATTGTGATTGGGCTATCTGTGGCTTGATATCTTTTTTCCCTTTTGGAAACTGTTGATTCTTACAGTTCAAATATTCCTTTTACTACAATCTCTCTTTTCCTTGTAGGATTCCAATTACACATATGTTATACATCTTCAATATGTTTCATATGTATTTTATACTCTTTATTTTCCATTATCTCTTTATTGAATATTTTTTACTGATCTATCATAAAACAATCCTCTCTTTATCTGTTTCCTATCTGCTGTTAAACCTACTTACTGATGCTTTAATTTCAGTTACTCTGTTTTCTCAGTTCTAGAATGGTTTTTTTTTTTTGTTTGTTTGTTTTGTTTGTTTTTTGTGAGTTGCAGTTCTTTTTCTCTCTAAAATATTATCATTATGGAGGTAAATAGCTATTGCTGATAACTCCAATATCTGGTTTTCTGTGAGTCTGTTTCTACTATCTGCTCCCCACCCCCACTTTTGGTTTTGATTCTTGATATTCCTGGAAAGTATTAAATTGATGCCAAATACTGTGTGTGAAAATTTTACAGGCTCTGGATGATAATATCTTCCTCTGACGAAAATGTACTGTATCATTTAAGGCAGAAAGGCAGAACAAGGGCAGATCACCTCAATCCAGTGACTAAGTAGATTTAAAGCTATACTGTAGTCTTTGTAAAGCTCAGATTACATCTGGTTCAATTCATCTCCTAAGTCCCATTTCCTCGACAGCTCTTGAACTCCAATTTTTGTCTTCCTAGCACTGTCTGATCTGCTTCTTAGCATCTTGTCTTAAACAAGGAAAATTGAAAATTTGTGATATACTCTGATTATGGAATTTTTTTTTAAAGATTTTTATTTATTTATATGACAGAGATCACAAGTAGGAACACAAGATCACAAGTAGATCACAAGAGAAACAGGCAGAGCGAGGAGGAAGCAGGCTCCCTGCTGAGCAGAGAGCCCAATGCAGGGCTCGATCCCAGGACCCTGGGATCATGTCCTGAGCCGAAGGCAGAGGCTTTAACCCACTGAGCCACCCAGGCGCCCCTGATTATGGAATTCTTTTAAAATAATGCCATCAAAAAAGGAAGGGAAGATATTTGTTCTTTGTGAATCTATGTTTATTCCTAGTGATCAAAATTCCCTTTTCCAAATGTATGAAAAAAATAACTCTTATTTATTTTTAAAGATTTTATTTATTTGACAGACAGAGATCACAAGCAGGCAGAGAGGCAAGCAGAGAGAGAGGGAGGCAGGCTCCCCGCCAAGCAGAGAGCCCGATGCAGGGCTCGATCCCAGGACCCTGGGATCATATCCTGAGCTGAAGGCAGAGGCCTCAACCTACTGAGCCACCCAGGCACCCCCCAAAAATAACTTTTAAATAACTGACTTCACAATTAACACAAAATTTATGAAAATTGGGAATGATTTTTTTCCTCTTGTTCAGGCTTTTGGCACATCTCCCAATCTCTTTTATTTTCTTAAAAATGTGTAATTCCTCAAGGCAACTGCAGATGTAGTTCCACAAGCTCACAGCAAAATATCATAGTACCTTTGAAAGTAGTGTATCTGGGAAAGGAGACTTGAATTCCAACAATTAGTTCTCTTTTAATCTCTTTACCTGATCTTGGGCTATAACAAGTCTTATTCTTGTCCTTTTTTTATCTGAAGTTCATTCTTATTGACAGAAAAAACTGAAGAATAATTCATTCTCTCTCTTCCTCAGTCCCTCCTATTCTTTTAGTAATTTCTAAACAGAACATCAAAATTCTGTAGCAAGTCTCTATTACTTTTCCCCTCAAAGAGCTCCCAAATTCTCTCTCTTATATGTTCTTCTTTATAGCTTTTATATTCATTTATTATTTAAAATTAACCAAATAGATGCTTAGAAATCACATTGTTTTTCTTTACCTTACCCCCCTTGCCTTTTTTCTGACAATTTATTTTATTCATCAATTACTAAGTTCCTATAAATATACTTACTATTCCTCAGACTCAGTGAAACAGAAAGACATATTCCTCCTTAAAGATTGGTATACAATATAGCAATAAGTTCATTATATTACAATGTGATATGTGTAGGTGCAATTTTAGTGTTGTTTTGGAGGTCCTGCTATTTTTGTTGAGCTGCCTTTTTAGAGATGATGTCCTTAAAGTTATATTTATCCTTAATCTGAATATTTAAAAATCTGTCTTTCTGAAGTCCAGGAAAACAATGTCCAAAAGAACTTACTGCAATGATGGAAATGTGATGTGGATAGCCTCTATCTAGTACAACTGAAAAACTGAATCCTTAATTTTATTTAATTTTAATTAGAGGGGCCAACTTATTGATAGGTAGCTGTAGGGTATATGTCTGTTTATGTCCTAATATCCATTATTCCTGGATATTTTAAGCTCTAAGATTAAAAGACTATTTTTTCCCAGGGTTCTAACTTTTTTCTATGTCTCTGAGAAGTTCTCACCTCTTGATCAAAATTAGGTTCATATAATTAGTCTCCCAATCATTTCTTTCATCTACTGAGGATGCAGATTATTAGCAAGGTAAACCCATGAATCTATCAGAAATTCTACTTTCAGTATAATGAGACTTTAAGCATGCATTTGAATAGTTGACTCTATATGATCATTATATCATGAGCTTGTACTTTTTTCAGGATCTGAATCAGGATTGCTAGATACATAATCTTTGCTTAGCCAAGAAAATTGTAGAATATCTACCCTAAACAATACCTATTTTTATGTTACTTCTGATATTTATTTTTATGCTTAACCAGATGCTCTCTACCATGTTTGCACTCAAATTTTGCTCCTTATTGACATAATAGTAATTAATGAATGTTATGCTTAAAGTTAGGAATGTAGTTTGTGACCATAGAGAGATTACAACCAATTGGCCAATTTAGGGATTAACAACATGACTTTCAACTCATTATCACAAAGCTTGTATGTGCTTCTTTATGTGTGGAGATACGTACATAGATAATACATATCTTTCATAACTTTGCATGAAGAAGAAATAGTGTTCTTCAGAAGATTAAAATATATAATTAATGAATGTAGTATAAGGAATTTAGTCTTATGAAGTGATGCATGTCTTACCTTGAGAATTAATTACCAAAGAAGAATTAAAAGTTTTTATTGGGTTTTTAGAAAAAAATAAAAAATATACTCTTTTAATAGAATTAGATGTTATGTTTTCTGAAAAATGAATGAGAGGTAATAGAGAAATCATCTGGCCTCTCATAATATCTTTCAAATCAAAATATCATGCATGTTCACAGCATACATGAAGTGTTTGAACTAATTTATAGACAGGGACTTAATTTTTTCCTAATGAAATAGGTCTGGTTGTCGATATTTTAGTGGATATCAATGTGTAGGGATAATAGTTCAGGCTATGGACTAACATAAAGCTGGGAATTCCGTAATGTGTAGCTCTAATTATGATGGTTTCTGACCTCTAAAATATGTTAGCAGCTTTCCCATGGTCTTTTGGCAATTAGAGATTCTAGTTGTCAGTCAGCGTTATTTAGGACAACCTTAAAAATTTTAGTGCTAAAAAAAAATTAAGATTCAAAGCAGATAATTAGGGAATTAGTCACTTTACAAACTAATTCTTCACTTTTTTATGGACTTCATCCAGAAATAATAAGCTCTTTTATATATTTAAAATAGTATTACATTGGGGCATCTAAGTGGCTCAGTGGGTTAAAGCCTCTGCCTTCGGCTCAAGTCATGATCCCAGGGTCATGGGATTGAGCCCAGCATCGGGCTCTCTGCTCAGCGAGGAGCCTGCTTCCCCCTCTCTCTCTGCTTGCCTCTCTGCCTACTTGTGATCTCTGTCTGTCAAATAAATAAATAAAATCTTAAAAAAAAAATAGTATTACATTTAGAAATTTTTTTTAAATGTAGTATTTCAGGAAAACTTTTGTTACATAGGGTAAAATATACCTATACTTGAGATAAAAATCCATAATTATTGACAAGGGTATATAAAGGTCCTTCAAATTCATTACTACTATTATAATTTACCTTTTATTTATCTAGGACTTTACAATGTACAAAGAACTTCCATAAACACTATTTCTTTTAAAAGAAAGGCATCACAAGAATACAAGCTGATATTAAACTTTCATTCTATGAATAATGACACTTTTAAAATGAAAAAAGAAACTATGCCTATCACTTTACAATATAATAACAGCACTTGTTTTGCTGAGCTTCTCAAAAGGCAATATGGTCAACCACAGGCTTTGGTGTCATTAAGACCTATGTTAGAATCCTAGTTTTATTTACTTACTAGCTATGTGTCCTTGAGCAAGTTACTTAACTTACATATGCCTTATTTTCCTCATCTGTGAACTTGAAATTTTAACCTGAGTAAGATTAAGGGAAAAAATTTATATATCCTAAAGCAATACCTAGTATACAGTAGGAGCTCAATCATTAATAATAATAGTTACTATTACTACTAACATTATCTATTCTTTCTCATTGACCTTTATAACATTTCAATAGAGCTGAGTATGCCAAGGAAATAATTAGATATGAGACAATGACTGGTCAAATATAGATCAAGTCAGAAAGAGAGAAGTAAAAATCAGTTTCAGAAGCAAATTAGGTACTACAACCACAGAATGGAACTCACTGGAGAATGTGATATGACACCTACACAGGTTTGAATTTATGATGCTTCAATAGGATAGAAAGTTATATTGATTGCATCACAGGTAATTTTATCTTAGGAAGAGTAAAATTGAAGCACATGTGTGATGTCAATGTTGAATGAAAGAAGAAAATGCAGCAATATTTGTGAAATAAGGAATAGTATATAAAATGCGGCAGGGTGCATGGAACATGAGGCTGGAATAATTTGACTTGTATAAGCAAATTTTCCCACTTAGATTTATCATATGGATTATGAGAATGAGAATAAGAGCTTGACCTATACAATTTTGCATAAAAACTTGCAGAGTAAAAGACCCTAATGAGTCTTCTCATAAATGTATGTTGTCAATTAAACAGGGAGCCTCAACTTAATAATATTTATTGCTTGGAGTAACCTATCATCATTATTACATAAATAACTGAAATTATATGTCCTATTTGTATAAAATCAATGCCATCTTTGCATTAACAACACTTGTTTTGATTTTGTCTTGATGTTTTTCTTTAGAATGTTTAGACAGAGAATTAACTTTATTTGAAGGTCCATTATATAGGTGTTTATACAAACTATATATTTTTATTATGCTCATATTATAGATATGAAAGACCAGTTGAAAAGTCTAGAATAATAGCTAATACATGATGGAAGTAGCATATAAACAAGATTTCTTTTTAACTTGTAAGCAAATGTTCTACTCCCATTCTCCTCATGCTTTTTCCAGATTAAATATACTAGGTTCTAGTAGAAAATTCAAAATGTACACTAAGTGAAGGCAGTGTGTGAAAAAAATGCAGAACTGAGTTAGTGCCACAGGATAATGCATGTATCTGATTATTGGTAGGCACTGAAGAAACATTATTTGTTTAGGCATTCCCTAATTCATCCTCTTTGCCCTCCCCCAAAGGAGTTCACAATTTTTAAGGGTTCATAAATTATATTGAAATAACAAGGAAGAATAATAGTAGCTTGCTTGAAAACATCCTAACAGCTGTACAGGACACACAGTAAGTACTCAATAAATGTCTGACTTATCAGATTTAAAAAATGAGTCATTAAATATTGAAAATCATTTCATGGCACAGAAAGCAAATCAGCCAACATTCAAAAATAAAGTACACAGTTATAAAGAAGACAAGAACAGTAAGGTGTTGCTATATTACCCCTATCTTTTATGATTCCCCTAGACAAAGAATGTTGAAGCAAAGTGGGAACCATATTTGCTCACTGTAAGCGCACATTTAGCCTACAGATCTAAAGGCTCTTTTGCAAACTTGGTCTGTAGAGAGACAGGTGATTGCTCTCAGTTACAATTCCAAAGTCCATCTTCTTTACCCCATCAGTTTGCAGCTTGGTAGGGGTGAGGGCAAGGGAAGAGTTATACTGGACTCCCAGGAGCAAGGGTCTGTTTTTCTGCCTGTCATTCTACCAACCTCCCAGAATAAATTGCTACTTAGAAAAAGGAAAGTCAAACATTTATGAAACATACCGCTATTTAGAAAAAAAACTAAGACTGTTTTGCAAATAGTACTATTAAAAGAGGGAAGAGAGAATAGCATCAGTCATTTTATATTACATATAAGCAGTTTATTAAAGAATTAAATATTTATAGACTATAAAGCAAGGCAGGCGATGAGTCGCAAACAGCTTGCTGAGAAGTACATTATAAAACAATGAGTCTGTCAGTGATTGATAAAGAATGGGGAGTGCAAATGCTTTATAAAATCCCTAAGTTAGCTATGAATTTCCAGACTAGCAAAACAGGACACAGTAGCCAGCAATGTGTCACACCAACTCAAGCTGTTGTATTTGCTAAAGGCCTTCAGTGAATAAAATGTATACAACTGCTTTGATCCTTCCACCACTGTCTAATATAGGGGAAACTCCTGGACAAGACAAGGACTTTATGGATGAAGTTCCACATTAATAGGTATTAGATCTAAGATACCCATACAACCTACCTCATTTTCCCCATTAAATAAGGCTATGGAATTTTGAAGAAAGATATCCATCCCTTCCTTACAGAATTACATACATTGGAGACCAGATCACCTTATCTAATCCCTTTAGTTCAGAAGGAGGCAACTGATCTAAAAATGGTTAAGTGATTCATCACATTCACACAGCTATTTAACAACAGGATCAGGATTAAAAGTTGGGCCTCCTATTTCCTAGATCAATATTCTTTCCATAACATCCCCTTCTTTACTCAATCTCTTTTTAAAATCAGAATTCTGAGCTTTTCTGTCCACAAAATCATTCCTTAGTTAGAAACTGTGAATTCTTTTCCTCATAAAATTTTATTTCAATCCAGTTTGGGAAATGGTTTTGTGAAGAGGGATAAAAGCTGTAAGTGGATAAAACTTTAATCTACATATTCTCTGAGAGAAATGGAGAATATAATCTGCCTATCCAAAGTCATTCTAGAGTTTGAGATAATAGGATGCTATTAGTGAAATGTTGGCTCTTTCTTGGATAAATTGATGATATAGCTTTCTTTCATGCACTAACTAGCTGGAAGGATGGAGTTTTTTTCACCTTTTATGAGAATGAGTGGTTAAGACCCTAAAGGTGTTCATAATTTTAAATGCCAGAAGAAGTCATCTCTTCCTGACTTTGTGAAAATCATAAGCATCTATATGTTCTGGATATACTAATTTGGAATTCTATTCCTTTCTGTTCTCTGCCTTCAAATTTAAATGGTCATGTCATTTCTATATAATTGAGCCTGAAATTCCACTTGCTGCCTGTAAATTGAGCAGTGTACACATTGTGAGTCAAGTAAATTTATATATCAAATCCTTTGTGCCTATTCAGAAGTGAAAGCACTATGTAGTTTATTTGTAAAAAAACCAACCATTATTTTTAAAAAAGATCTATTTATTTGAGAGAGAGAGAGAGAGAGAGAGAGAGCGCGCGCATGTGTGGGATGGGGGCAGGGGGCAAAGGGAGACAGAGATAGGGTCTCAAGCAGATTCCCCACTCAGTACACAGCCCTACATGGTGCTTGATCTCATGACCCTGAGATCGCGACCTGAGCTGAAACCAGGAGTCAGACTTTTAATGGACTGCACCACCCAGGCACCCCTTACGACCATTTTTAAAGTATAGCAATTCCTATAAAATTTCTAGAAAATTATATCACAGAGAGAAAATCCATTCGAATATATTCAGATGTTTTCTTTCTAGAGTATGATTCAGAGGCTTCTTCATGAGAAAGAATGACAACTATTTTTGGTGTGTGTTTCCTTGTTCCCCCAATTCTCAACAATACAGAAGGGCAGCTACTTGTGTCTCAAAATTCAACATTGCCAGAATAATAAAAATGAATGATATAGAGGGTAAAATGAACACTTCATTGGTATTGTGATTGAACATAATTAAAGGTAATAATGGTTGGTTAATAGTTGGGAATAACTTTATCTTTTGAGTAGAAATAAAGATATCCATATATTAAGGCAAATCACTCTATAAAAACAACAAAAGCCACTATTCTCTGAAATTTTCCCTCCTAAAGTTTTCCTAAAATGGGAGCTATCAAGGAAATTCAATTTACTTTATATATATTATGTTTGAATATAAATGCCATTTTGTTTATTTTTAAAAGATTTTATTTATTTATTTATTTGAGAAAGAGAGTCAGAGAGAGAGATCATGAGCAGAGGGGAAGGGTAGAGGTAGAAGTAGACTCCCTGCTGAGCAGGGACCCTGATATGGGACTTGATCCCAGGACTCTCAGATCATGACCTGAACTGAAGGCAGACACTTAACCCACCGGAGGCACCCAGGTACCCAAGAATGCTATTTTAAACATCTTGTCTAAAAAGTTATCTCAAATGTGGGGCCCCTTGGTGGATTGTTATGTTAAGCATCTGGCTCTTGATTTTACTTCAGGTCATGATCTCAGGGTTGTAAGATCAAGCCCCACAACAGGCTCTATGCTGAGCATGGAGTCCTCTTAAGATTCTCTCTCTGTCTCCTTTTGCCCCTCTCCCGTACTCACACGCACTCTCTTTCTCTCTCTCAAAACAAACAAACCAACAAAAAACCAAAAAAACCCTCAATTGGTTAAATAAAAATGTAAAAATTCAAAGTTAACTTCTGTCAGAAATGAATCTACAGTCCGAAAACACAAAAATTGAGTACCAGAGACAGCACTGACAAAAACATTAACTAATTAAGGTGATTCAACCTTTAGAAGCCAAAAAATGTATGTTAATGAGTACATTTCTTCCTAAGTGTTCACTGAAGAGTTTGGCTCTGTGTTGCAGCAGCCAAACTTATAATTAAAAATAAAATACTGGGGGCGCCTGGGTGGCTCAGTGGGTTAAAGCCTCTGCCTTCAGCTCAGGTCATGATCTCAGGGTCCTGGGATTGAGCCCCGCATCGGGCTCCCTGCTCAGCCAAGAGCCTGCTTCTTCCTCTTTCCCTCTGTGCCTACTTGTGATCTCTGTCTGTCAAATAAATAAATAAAATCATTAAAAAAAAAATAAAATGCTGGAACCAGGGGCGCCTGGGTGGCTCAACGGGTTAAAGCCTCTGCCTTTGGGGACGCCTGGGTGGCTCGGTTGGTTGAGCGGCTGCCTTCGGCTCGTGTCATGATCCCAGCGTCCTGGGATCGAGTCCCGCATCGGGCTCCTTGCTCGGCGAGGAGCCTGCTTCTCTCTCTGCCTCTGCCTGCCTCTCTGTCTGCCTGTGCTCGCGCTCTCTCTCTCTCTAACAAATAAAAAGAAAATCTTAAAAAAAAATGTTTAAAAAGCCTCTGCCTCCGGCTCAGGTCATGATCCCAGGGTCCTGGGATTGAGCCCCGCATTGGGCTCTCTGCTCAGCCAGGAGCCTGCTTCCCCCTTCTCTCTCTGCCTGCTTCTCTGCCTACTTGTGATCTCTGTCTGTCAAATAAATAAATAAAATCCTTAAAAAAATATGCTGGAACCATTGAAAAGTCATTCTATATAAGAACGAATTCACAAAGAAACAAAAAAACAAAACAAAACAAAACCCCCCCAAAAAACAAAACAAAACAAAAAGAACGAATTCACAAAACAATTTCTTATATGAAACAATGGTACACTCATGCTTATAGTCGTGAAACCTTAAAACTGCAACGCTATGGGCACCTGGGTGGCATAATCAGTTAAGCATCTGCCTTCAGCTCAGGTCATGATCTTGTGGTCCTGGGATGGAGCCCTTGTGAGGCTCTCTGGTCAGTGGGTATATGCTTCTTCTTTTCTCTCTGCCCACCCTTGCTTGTGCTAGCTCTCTCTGTCCCTTCTCTCAAAATAAAATGTTTAAAAGAAAAAACAACACTAAATACCAGTAAAGTCAATGGGGCTGGTGAATCCAGAGACATACTTGAAATGATTAGGATGCTTCAGTCTGGAGAATGAGAATAATAAAGGTTCTAGACAGGGGGAGAGCTGATTTACCAAATCCTAGAATTAGGGACATCTCTTGAAGCTTAGAATTAGTAAACATAGAACACACATGATGAAATGAAACCTAGGATTACTTGACATAACATAGGAAAATTTCAAGAATTTCTACTTCAAGAAAAAAAATAAATAGGTTTTAAAGCAATTTAAACACATGAAAGGATGTCAAACTTATGCTATTAAAGGGAGACTAGCATGTTTTCTGGGTTGACAACATAGCCACAGGGCATTCTTCAATCCTGCTGTGAAGAGGAGTCATACTACTAGGATATTTTCAGTGTGGCAACTGTGTGTTGTTATAGATGTTATCTTTAATTCTATTTAATTTTCAATAGGGGAAAAGTATGTATGAGTAAGTGCATTTAATCGCTGCAAAATTTGCAAAGCAAAATCTAACAGCTTTAAAAAAAAAAGCAAAGTCAAAGATTAGGATGGTCCTACCTTGTGACTTAAACAACAAGCCACAATGTCAAGATCTCTTCCAGTAATCATATAAATCAAAATTCTGTTGCAGAAAATAACAGCTAAAAGTTGTTGCTATTTGGTACTGTTCCGAAGGAATTTATTAGGACTCAGTTTCTGTATTTCCATACTTCAGAACCACAGTTCCACAGGGCAACTAATACAGATTGGTGTGTAGTATAGAAAAATAAACCCAAAATGTTAACGGCGGAAAACCAGCTCTTTTACTATCTTGGACCTAAGGTATAAAGATCCATTATGAAAGGAGATGTGTTAATGAAGATAGTAAATTAGTAGGTTTGAGAATCAATTTCTTGGTCTTAAGGGTTTTCAACTCAATCTGATAAAGATAAATTCACTTCTGTGGACATGAAAAGCACAAAACAAACCTATAATTCTTGGGGCTGTTATTATGAGCTCTCAAAGCCAACTGTTAACTAGATAAGCCAAAAGTCCATACACAACTGAAGACCGCAGACTTTTTTCCCTGTGCTTTCTATTTTGTTTTGTTTTGTTTCCATCTTGCCCTTTAAAGAAAGGCTGTACTTGAATGTTTGTCCTAGAAAAAATTAAGTATCAGGATAAAGCTACTGTCTCTAAAGAATGACCAGCAATGTCAGGTTTCTCTCTCTCAACTGAAACAGTAGGAGCTGTCTCATTCCCAGTAAGTCTTAGAGAAGGCTATAGCTTTAAGGCAGTTAATTTTCATGTACACATGGTAAGAAAGGACAAGCTGTGTTCTATAGAGTTAATCCTCAGAGAAAGATATGGATCCTCAGGCAATGCGTGCAAACAATAGATTCCAAGAGGTGTGTGGATCAGCCAAAATGGCCTATGTGTAAAGTGAGCACCAGCATATGATTAACTGTTTGTGGATGATAGTGTAATCAACTCC
>RCUC01143616.1:0-40864 GCA_003697995.1 Taxidea taxus jeffersonii | reverse complement strand
TGTGCCCCTAAGCCTAACAAAACATAAGGGACTTGGAAATTAAGTCACTGTTTCAGAGTTAATCTTGTAAAGAAAAACACTTATTAGATTGGAGTTCTAAAGAAGTTGGCTAAAAAGACAGACTGCCTCCCAAGTCAAAAGTAGAAAATACCTAGAAATCTAATAAAGATTTGCCCACAAGTCAAAAAAGCTGCAGCTTTATCACCATTGTGCTTACCTGTAGAAATGATGTCCATTTCCAGCAGGTATGGCAAACTAGGTAATCTGGCCAACCCTTCAGGTAAAAACATATAAACCACAATAAAATTTATAATCATCTTTTTTAATGCATTAGTGATCTAGCAAGAAAGTGAAGAATACTGAGGCCAAAAACAAAGTGAAAAGGGATAAAAGTACCCAGAAATATAAGCTGAGCAATAAAACTGATTTTTTCTTTGAGGGCATTTGCTGAACTGGATAACACAAACTTCACATTTTTATGGCTTCATAGTTCTGAAGATAAGAGACAAAGTGCAGGGATCCCAAGAGTTGGGGGGAGGGGCATCTATTATGAGACCTAATGAAACTAAGGCCTTAAAAGCCTCACCCTTATTCTAGTGTAAAAGGAGCAAGCAATAAACCGAGGCACCCTCAGAGATACCCCAGGAGACTGCAAGGAGAATTCTCTGCCTCGAATCTTATTACTAAGTAAGAGGAACAAACAAAATCTCACTTGAGAATTTATAATTAAGTAAGTAGGCTTATAGACTGAGTTTGCTTTATCTGGATGGTCAGGCTGAGGACTTAGCTTAAAGTGTTCTTGGAGAGAATGTGCCCTCAGGCACATGGCAGAAGGAAACCTACCTTCATTCCAGGCCTCAAAAATTCCCAGAAATAAAATTCTATAAAATATAGTATATAATCAAAAATCATGAAATACAGAGGAAAACAAGATACTATGGCCAAAGCCAGCAGAAACCAGAGTTAGCACAATCAGATTATCAAAGACTTCAGATACAGGAATTACCAGAAACAATATGAAATAAAAGAAAGGTATAGGGAAAAATGAGTAATGAACAATATGAAGAATGACCAAGCATATTAGAAGAACCAAATTGGGATGCCTGGGTGGCTCAGTCAGTTAAGTGTCTGCCTTTGGCTCAGGTCATGATCCCAGGATCCTGGGATTGAGCCCCACATTGGGCTCCCTGCAGATTCTCCCTCTCTCCTCTCCCCCTACTCTTCTCATTCACTCTGCTCTTTCTCTCTCAAATAAACAAATAATCTTAAAAAAGAGAACCAAATAAATATTATAGAAAGGAAATTTGATAATTGAATTTACAAATCCAATGAATGGGTTTAACAGGAGATTAGATATAGAGAATTAGTGAAGCAAAAGTAGGTCACAAAAATTATCCAAATTTTTGCCTGAAGAAACAGATACGGAGAATATAAAAGAAACAGATACAGAGGGACGCCTGGGTGGCTCAGTTGGTTAAGCGGCTGCCTTCGGCTCAGGTCATGATCCCAGCGTCCTGGGATCGAGTCCCACATCCGGCTCCTTGCTCGGCAGGGAGCCTGCTTCTCCCTCTGCCTCTGCCTGCCTCTCTGCCTGTGCTCGCTCGCTCTCTCTCTCTCTCTCTCTAACAAATAAAAAAAAAAAGAAACAGATACAGAGTACCACAAGGTGAGAAGGTCTAAAATGTACCTAAATAGTGTTCTACAATGTGATGGTCGGTGTTAATGTGTCAACTTGGCTAGGACATAGTACCCAGATACTTAGTCACACATTGTTTTAGATATTTCTCTGAAGGCATTTTTTAGTTGAGATAAACATTTTCATAGTAGACTTTGAGTAAAGCTGATCACCCCCCATTATATAGACAGGCCTTATGAAATCTACTGAAGGCCCTCCACAATTACATGAACCGATTACTTAAAATTTCTCTCTCTCTTTCTTTCTCTCTACACACACACACACACACGCACACGCACACACAAACACTGTTGGTTCTGTTCTCCTGGAGAACCTTGACTAATATATGCAAGGAAAGAGAGCAAAGCAATATTGAAGAGATAATGCTTGGGAATTTTTCATAACTGGTGGAAGACCCCAACGTACAGATTTAAGAATATTAATGAATCCCCATGCATGATAAATATCAAGAAATCTGTAAGTAGACAAAACATAGTTAAGCTGAAGAACCCCAGAAGCAAGGATCAAATCATAAAAGCATCCACAGAAGACAGATTCCTTTCAAAGGAATGAGCATGACTGACAGCACAGCACTCAGCAGAAACACTGGGAGTCAGAAGACAGTGGAATGATACCTTCATGTACTGAGGGGAAATACCTGCACCCTATAACTCTGTGCCCTGAGAAGATACCTTTTAAGAATAATGAAGAAGGAAATAGTGATATTTTCAGACAAACAGAAAGTGAAAGGAAAAAAAGGACAAGTGAGATAATCAAAAAGTGAAATCATAAGAAGGGTCTTCATGAAGTCTAAAGGATATATTTCAGGGAGAAGGAAAGAGATCTTTTCTTCCATGTGGAGAGACCCCATATAGACAGAGATGCCTGAAGTGGGTGTGAAATGCAAAAAGAATGAAAACGAGTGAAGTAATAAACATGTGGGTGGAGATAAACAAGCATTAACTGCATAAAATAGCACTAATGACAGGTGAGAGGATTAAAAACCAGAAGACTACAAATAAACAAAAACAAGATATCTTTCGTCTCCTAGGTTCATGAAGGCGTGCTCTCTATATGCTCTCTATATCATCTTCTAAAACCTTTATTGTGTTTGGGGCACCTGGGTGGCTCAGTTGGTTAAGCATCTGCCTTTGGCTCAGGTCATGATCCCAGGGTCACAGAATCGAGCCTCACATCGGACTCCTTGCTCTGCTGCAAGCCTGCTCTGCCTGATGCTCCCCCTGCTTGTACTCACTCTCACTCTCTCTCTCTCTGACAAATAAATAAATAAAATCTTTAGGGAAAAAAAAAAAACCTTATTATTCCTGCTTTCATATTTATATGCTTAACCCACCTGAAATTCATTTTCCTGGGTGAGGTGAAAGAGACATCTGTCTTTATTAGTCAGCTTTGCTGCAGTGACAAACAATGCTCCGCTCAAAAATTTTAGTGGTTTGTACCAATATATATTCTTGCTCAAGTTAATATCAGCAACTGCAGGTTTGCTGCTTCAGCTCCATCCCAAGTTCTTTCTCATTGCAAGTCCCATGCATCTTCTGCTTCTGAGAACCAGACTGAAAGAACAGCCCATTATAAGACATGCCATTCTTAGGGCAGAGGAAAGAGCCAGATACTGTTACACTTAAATTATCTGTCCGGATAGGGCATATGCAAGTGCTCAAGCTAGATACAGTGAGATGAAAACATAAACTCTTCATACAGGGAGCCATGACGAATCTTATAGCAATGGGTAGGAGTATATAATCCTCTAACAGGAAAGGATACAAATAAAATTAAGTTCCTCATTTAGTTTTTTTCCCTGTATGATCCTGATTGTCCCACTATGATGTGCTGAAAAGTCTGTCCTTTCCCTAGGGATTGCAGTGCCAGGTTTGTTCAAAGACCAAGCTTCCCACATACTTCTGCTCTCATTTTTTTTTTTCAATTTCTTCCTTCTCTTTCCAAATCAGATTATTCGTTACTATAGTGTTAATAATAGTAAGTCTTCATAGCTGGTTAATCAAATCTAGCCACTTTGTTCAGGTGTATCATGACTCTTCTTGGATCTTTGCCCTTTCATATACCTTTGTTAATTTCTGTAAAAACCCATTGGGATCTTGAATAGGTCTACATTACATCTACTGATCAATTTAGTAAGAATTGGCATCTGTACAATATGGAATCTACTAATTCATTAATGTGGCTATTTCAATCTTCTTTAATTTTTTTCAGTAATATTTTCTAGTTTTCTGGGTAGAGGTCATAATATTTTCTCTTAGATTTATTCATAAGTGTTTTATGCTTTTCATGATTTTTAAATGATGTATTTCCTTTAATTTCATTTTTATGCCTTTATTAATTTTCAATTTCTATTTTAGATCCTCTAGATTTTATTTTGGTGTAAAAATAAATCATTTTAATTTTACATTTTTTGAAATATTAAGCTATCTGTACCAATAATACTTGTTAAGAGTACATTTTCTCCCCTTTGAATGCCATCTTTATTACACACTAAGTTTCCATGAATGCCTAAGTTGTTTTTTTTTTCTTTTCCCTATTCAGTTTTCATATATTTGGCCCATCTACCAATCTTTAGTTATATGTTATTTCCCATGCTCTATTTCTTTGCTGGTATGTAGGCTTTTTCTTTCTCAACCTTCTTTGTTTTTTCTTTAATTAACTATATTTTGGCTTATTGCTGACATGCCAATGACATAGACATGCGATTGATTTTTGTGTTTTGATGTACTCAGCAACCTTGCTAAATTCTAATGATTGAAATTATTAATTCTGGGACACCTGGGTGGCTCAGTTGGTTAAGCAGCTGCCTTTGGCTCAGGTCATGATCCCAGTGTCCTGGGATCGAGTCCCACATCGGGCTCCTTGCTTGGCAGGGAGCCTGCTTCTCCCTCTGCCTCTGCCTGCCACTCTGTCTGCCTATGCTCTCTCTCTCTCTAACAAATAAATAAATAAAATCTTTTAAAAAAATTATTAATTCTGATAATTTGCCAGGATGTTCATTTGGATTCCCTACTATACATTATTATTATTACAAATGAAGTATTGCCTGCCAGGAAAGTTCACCTGACGTTATTGTCCAGGGTTTTTAGTGAGGTTCTGTCATGTAGGCCTAGAATGCCCATGTGACTGAACTTAGTTATTCAGTGTCCAGTCCCTCCCGAGGTCTAAAATGACATGGCCCAAGTCTCTCACCAAAAATCACAGTTAGATAGCCTGCTGGATGTGGCCCATGGCCCCAGTTCTTAGGCAAGATAACTTGCCTGTATCAGATGCTTATCAGGCAAGATATTCTAAGGAACTGATCAAAGAACAGCCCCTTCTTTAGAATGTACAGGGTTTGGACTGCCCAAGCCAGCTGAGTTAACCCCTTACTAGATGCTTCAGAGAGAGTTTGTTTGAATAGACTCCCAAGTCACTTCTGGTTTAGAACTCAAGGTCTGAGACTTCTGGGATTACCTTGGTCATATGAATTTGAGTTTAGGACTCTTTAAGGGCCGGCTTTGGGTTATAAATTATAAATTATCAATAATGATATTATTCTGCTCAGTGCCAGTGCAACATTTCTTGAAGTCGTGTGTGTGTGTGTGTGTGTGTGTGTGTGTGTGTGTATGTGTCTATGTGTGTGTTAGGGTGGTATATTTAATATATTTTTCCCTACGGTGAAGGCATAATCCCACCATAAGGGATCCCAGATGTGATGGGTGGATTCTCCTATTAGATTTACCAATTTTAGAGGCCTCTAGATCTTGTTTTCTGTCCTCACACTTCAACAAGCCATGACTATCAACCGAAGTGTAAGTTTGTCAAGTTAGACAAATGTCCTTGAGGCAAATGTGACTTTCGGAGTCTTTGAGTCCCTTCTTTCCCTTAGATATTTGGCCTGGTCATTCCTTGTTATTTTACAGTCCTGTGGAATGCTCTTAAGCATATGCTTTTAAAATATACTTAATTCTGTATTTTTTCTTTTCTTCTTCTTCCTCTTCTTCTTCTTCTTCTTCTTTTTTTTTTTTTTCAGGAGAATCTTGGGGGCTAGAAAATACCTAGCCATTCAGACTACTGGTGTATAAGACCAGTTCATCTGTGTTCACTCTTTTTTTTTTTTTTTAATTTTTTTAAAGATTTTATTTATTTATTTGTTAGAGAGAGAGAGAGAGTGAGCACAGGCAGACAGAGTGTCAGGCAGAGGCAGAGGGAGAAGCAGGCTCCCTGCCAAGCAAGGAGCCGGATGTGGGACTCGATCCCAGGACGCTGGGATCATGACCTGAGCCGAAGGCAGCTGCTTAACCCACTGAGCCACCCAGGCGTCCCGCACTCTTTCTTTTAGAAAATAATAAAGATGGTTAAGGTTATACATTTTCCTTTGACTATAACTTTAGTCATTTCCCATAGGTTTTATTATAAATTACTATTCTTTTGTTAATGTCTAAATAAATTGTGATCTCAGGTTTTATTTCCTTTTTGATTCAGGCGAGATTATAGAAAGCATTCTTCAATTTTGAAATGGTTAGTGTTTCTGTTTTGTTATGTTTCTATATTCTTCTGTTGATTTCTAGCCTAATTGAATTGTGGTTAGAAAATGTGGCCTGTAAAATCTTTATGTTTCTGGAATCTATTAGGATTTTCTTTGGGCCAAGTACATGATCAATTTTTATGGATATTCTGCAAGCAATTGAAAAGAATGTGTTTTCTCTGTTTATAGAAACCCTGTGTAAACAGGGATAACATTTGTACTTTAAATGAATGTGCTTTTCTCTTTCACATTTCCATATGTGTGTTCTTTGACTTCCCAGAGTAATCTATTGCCTTAGGTGAAAATTTGGACAGTTAGAACTGGGATAAAAAGAGAAAGTGGTAGTCTATGTTCAGCTTTTGATCACTAAAAAAGGATTTTTAAAAAATCTAAAGTAAAACAATATTCTGTAGAAATCAGATTTTCACCAGAGAGAAGAGGATTTTCTAAATTCCTTATGTTCATTAACATATCCAAATCTAGGCCTCAGGGATTTTTGCATGCTGAGTTTAAAGTAAACCACAAATAGGCAGAAACCAGTTTGTTAAGTCCTCGCTAGGAGATCACTTTCTTTTTTTTTTAATTTGACAGAGAAAGCACAAGCAGGGGGAGTAGGAATGGGAGAAGCAGACTCCCCACTGAGCAGGGAGCCCGATGTGGGGCTCCATCCCAGGACCCTGGCATCATGACCTGATCTGAAGGCAGACGCTCAACAAACTGAGCCGCCCAGGAGCCCCTAAAAGATCACTTTTTCTGTCTTGCTCTTGTCCTCTGTTTTGGAAAAGGGAAAAGATCCATGTTCTGACCACCTTATTCTGGCTATGGTCTTGGACCGAGTGGTTTTCAGGTTGATATTGGTACTGGTGGTAGAGCATAGTGGCTGCAAGTAATAGTGTTACAGAATTTTTCCCTCCATTGGTGCCCAAGGTTCTTGGTCACGCCACTTTGAAGAACGAAGAGGTAGACTAGGCAAGAGTGGTGGGCAGCAAAGCAAGGTTTATTGAGTGCTAGTAAAGTTTAGAGTGCAAAGCTCCCCAAGAGGGAGGGGACCTGAGAGGTTTGCCACCCAAGTTCCTAAGTCTAGGAGGTTTTTATGGGCTTGTCGGCAGGATGTTTTAATCTGATTAACCCCCTGTGCCTGTCATCCAATCAGGTTTTCATCACCTATCTATCACATGGGAAAGGGTGGTGGGCTCCCCTCAGGGTGGTGTAAAATCCTTTTCGGGGTGGTTTTCTCTTAGGCCAGGGGCCCCTTGTCCTGTCTGCCTTCCAACTATCCTTCATCGATAAATAGGATGTCAGAAAAGCTGGAATCAGAGTGGGCTTAAACCTCCCTTTCACAGAGAACTCTTGGGAGTGTCTGCCACATACAGTGGCCTCCTCACCATCATGTGAGGACGAACCAGACTGGACAATCTAAGCATGGTCCTGTGGTGAAGTTAGGCAGAGAAAGTGCCCAAGTTGGACCCTTTGCCTCCCTTGACACCTGTGTAGTATGAAAGGAGTCAGAAGTTCCTCTATCTCCCCAAGGTGGGTGGCTGGCTTCCAGAGTGAAGGCTGAGCAGACCCTACCACAGAGGCCACAGGTGGACAACAAAAGTCTGATGTTGGTTTGATGTGGAAGAATGTGAACACTGTGGTGGCCAATTGCATGCAGAGCTACTATGGCCTGCCTGGCTTCAGAGAAGGATAAGGAGACCATAAGCCACAGACTGAAATGGTGGATTCCTCCCAATGAGGTGACTCTGAAGACAACACCAGGTCGTGGCCACACAGATCCAAACCGCCTCTGCTGAATGGCAGATATCCTTTTCAGAGTGGTGGGGAATGGAAGAAGAAATGTGTAACTCTGAGTATATACCCCAAAGAGACAAAAAATTCAAGAGAGACTGAGATACCTTTCATTAGCAAATCTCTTTTCAGGGCCAAATCAGGAAGAGCTTGTGAGGAAGATTGGATCATTATAAGGAATTGAGAAGCTCCAGTTTTTATACCTACCTAAGTAGCTGTGCGTGCAAATGTGTGACTCATCTATTATTTGTCAGTTCCAGCTGTCAAATTATTAAGAGAAATATTACCCCCTCCCCATTTGACAGTAGTTTTATCAATGTCCTGTTTCTGAGCAATTTTGCCATAAATACTTTGCTGTGTTCATGTCTGATAACAAAAAAAAAATGTTATATTTTCTCTGATGGGCTCTATTATTTATCCTTATAAAATATTTATTTCTGTCACATTTAATATTTGTGGCTTTGGAATCTCTATTATCAGGTGGTAACTTGGGGACTCCTGCTTACTTTGTATATTAGTTTCCTAGGACTAATAACAAGTGCCAAAAACTTGGGGGCTTAAAGCCACACAAGTTTATTGTCTCACAGTGCTGGAGGCTGGGAGCCTGAAATCAAGGTGTCAGCAAGGCCATGGTCTTTCTGAAGGCTCCAGGGGGAGAATCCTTTCTTAGCTCTCCTAGCTTACGGTGTTTGTTGGGAATCCCCAGCGTCCTTTGGCTTGTAAATGCACGGCTGGGGCCACATGGCCCTCTTTTGTCTGTGTGTTCACATTCTCTTCCCTCTGTGCATGTCCATGTCTGTGTCCAAATTGCACCTTTTTGACAAGGACACCTGTCATACTGCATTAAAGCCCACCCTCATGACTTCATTTTAATTTGAGTGCATCTGGAAAAACCCTATTTCCAAATAAGGTCACACTGAGAAGAACCAAATAAGGTACATTCTGAGGGCTAAGACTTCACCATATCTTTGGGGTTCAGGATTCAAGCCATAACGCTTTGCATTTGCGTGATCTATTTGGCTCTTTATTTCCAATTCTTATCTTTCTGTTCCTGGTACATTTTTTAGACAAGATATTTAAGAGTCTATTTTTATAGGGAATTCAACTCATTTTTATGGGTTCTAATGCTTTCATCTTATTTTACATCTACCAGTATACTTTACTATGTTTCCTTTTTTCTCCTTTGCTGAATTTTGCTGCGTTCATCAATTGGTAACTCTACTTCCCATCATTAAGATGAAATGATATGGGGGAAGGGGCGCCTGGGTGGCTCAGTCAGTTAAGCATCTGCCTTCAGCTTGGGTCATGATCTCAGGGTCCTGGGATGAGACCCGTGTCAGGCTCTCTGCTCAGCAGAGAGTCTGCTTCTCCCTCTTCCTCTGTGCTCTCTTGCTCTTGAGCTCTCTCTCTAGTAAGTAAATAAAATCTTTAAAAAAAAAAAACAGATGGAATTATTTGAACACTTAATTTTTCACTTCTTTCATTCTTTCCCTTCCTCCCTGGTGCAATTTCTGTTTTTCTTTTTATTAAACTAATACCAAATTTTAGTTTCAGGTATACTTACATCCTTCCTCATAGAATGGCTCTTTCTGTTCTCAAGAATTTCATTAATCCTGTGGTGCTTGGGTGGCTCAGTGGGTTAAAGCCTCTGCCTTTGGCTCAGGTCCATGGCCCCACATCGGGCTCTCTGCTCAGCAGGGAGCCTGCTTCCCCCTCTCTCTCTGGCTGCCTCTCTGCCTACTTGTGATCTCTCTCTCTCCCTGTCAAATAAATAAATAAAATCTTTTTTAAAAAGTGATTTAAAAAATGGCTCTTTCTGTTCTCAAGAATCTCCTTAATCCTGTGGTGCCTGGGTGGCTCAGTGGGTTAAAGCCTGTGCCTTCAGCTCAGGTCATGATCCCAGGGTCCTGGGATCGAGCCCCCACATCGGGCTCTCTGCTTAGCAGGAAGCCTGCTTCTCTTCCTCTCTCTCTGCCTGCCTCTCTACCTACTTGTGATCTCTGTCTGTTAAATAAATAAATAAAATCTTAAAAAAAAAAAAAAGAAAGAAAGGAGTCTCCTTAATCCTTACACAACAGTATGCAATCATATTAGGGTCATCCACTTACATTTAATTTATTTAGTGTATGGCTTACCACTATTTCTTAGGTAGATAGATAGATAGATAGATAGAGGTAAGAGAGATATGAAGGTATAGTCTAACCCTATTTTGAGGTCTTTATTCTAAATTTAATGTTTATTTGGTTGGAGTAGTTCCTAAGCAATTTCTTGGGAATTTCTTCAGAAAGAGCATATGTCTATCTATATATTTTCTGTGCCACTGTATGTCTGAAAAAAAGTCCGTTTTTTGTTTTCATATATAATGATAACTTGGCTCAGAATAGGAATCTTGACTCATGGTCTTTTACTTCCAAATGCCTCTAAATGTTGTTTCTCTATATCTAGAGTCAAATTATGCAGATGAGAAACCTGAACCCGGCTTCAATATCTTTTCATTTGAGCAACAACATCCCTGTCTGAAAGCTTGCAAGATCTCCTCTTTATTCCTGGGGGTTTAGAAGTTTCACTAGGATGTGGCCAGGTTTGTTCCCTTTTGCCTGAACTCAGCAGGCTGCTTCCTGAACCCTTTCAACCTGAAAAAAATTTTCAGCTCAGGAAAGTTTTTACTCTGGTTTTTGTTTTGTTTTGTTTTGTTTGTAATTGTATCTTCTCCATCCATTCTTGTTTTCCATCTGGAACTCTTATGATTCCCAGCACCCTTGGATTTGCGTTTCATGGATCACCCTTTTACTCTTGATTTCCCTTTTGCGGTCATTTTACTTAGGGATGTGAGATCGAGTCTCCATTTGTATGTTCAGGTCATTTTCCTTTCAGCATTGTTCATTCTCTTTTTCATCTCTCTTAAGCTTTTATTTTGATATAGTTTTTATAATAGAGAAAAGTTGCAATAATAGTACAAAACATCCTTTTACCAATTGTTTATTTTTTTGCCCTTTGTGAAATTTTTACATACAGAATATGTTTTAAATTTCTGTTTATTCATAGATAGCTTAGAGTATTTGTTGCTGAAATGAGTAAACATTGTTTTACTACGTTTTCCAATTGGTTATGTTTGGCATATGTGCAAGCTGGTGGAATATTTATCTAGTAATTTGACTTCTTATTAAACTCTCACATTAATCCTATATTTTTCAGTTAATTTTTTTGTACTTTCTCAATGGATGATCATAAAAACTGCAAATAATGACAGTTTTATATTTTTCTTTCTTATAATTGAACCTTGTCCTCTTATTTTGATATGGGCCTTCAGAATGTTGAAACATGGTCCTTCTGGTTTTTAGTTCCTGATCTTAAAGGGCTTTCCCAAGAAATTGAGGAATGTCCCCTGGCATTCACCATAAAGAGTGATATTTGCTATTAGTTCTTGAAACATGTCCCTTCTCAAGTTAAAGAAGTCCCATGTATTTCCAGTTTAAGAGTTTTGATTAATAATAGATGTTAAATTTTATCAAATCTCTTTTCTGTACCTATCATAATAAGCACATAGGTTTTCTCATATAATCTATAAATATAGTGAATCACATTGAATTTCCCAGTGTTTAGCTATCTTCCCATGCCAGGCATAATGCTGATTGCTCAAAGCATATTCATCTCTGTAACATTGAGCTGTGGCCTTCTTTTCCCCTTACTGTCCTGGCTTTACTGTCATAGTTACATAAACTTCCCATCTTTTCTCTGTGCCCTTAAAAACATTTAAAGTCAACTAAGAATAGAAGATGATAAAGTCTTGACGAGTTAATAAATCTCTTGAAGGCCAAATCTAGAAATTTAAATGAAAAGTAATGGCAATAAAAGACTTTCATATCCTCTACTCTCCACGCTTTGTTAGAACAGAATCTTTAAATGAACCAGTGGATTTTAAGGCATCAATTGCTCAGAGCCACATGAACACCAAACTAAGGAAGAAGCACTGTCATTTCAGAAATGTCAAAACCTTCCATTAGCCAAATATTTAAAAATGCCAAATTTTAAAATAAATTTGAATAAATATAATATAAAATAAAATATTTAAAATATTTAATATTTAATATTAATAAAAATATTTAAAATATTTAAAAATAATATAAAATAAAATATTTAAAGCCAAATTTTAAAAATTTAAAAGTAGCTTATGGGGCATCTGGGGGGCTCGGTCAGTTAAGCGTCTGCCTTTAGCTCAGGTCATGATCTCAGGATCCTGTGATTGAACCCTACGTTGGGCTCTCTGCTCAGCAGGGAGTATGCCTCTTTCTCTCCCTCTTCCTCTCCCCCTACACTGCTGTGGTCTCTCTTAAATGAATAAATAAAATCTTAAAAAAAAAAAAAATGTAGGGGCGCCTGGGTGGATCAGTGGGTTAAAGCCTCTGCCTTCGGCTCAGGTCATGATCTCAGGGTCCTGGGATCGAGTCCTGCATCAGGGTCTCTGCTCAGCAGGGAGCCTACTGCCCCCTCTATCTCT
Source organism: Taxidea taxus jeffersonii (assembly GCA_003697995.1). NCBI lineage: Eukaryota > Metazoa > Chordata > Mammalia > Carnivora > Mustelidae > Taxidea > Taxidea taxus. Next base: position 28,369 of record RCUC01143616.1, on the reverse strand, counting down.
GCCTGTTGCTCTGCCTACTTGTGATCTTTTTCTGTCAAATAAATAAATAAAATCTTTTAAAAATTTTTGTAGCTTATAAAGTCAAATAGTGGGGTGCCTGGGTGGCTCAGTAGGTAAAGCCTCTGCCTTTGGCTCGGGTTGTGATCTTGGGGTTCTGGCATTGAGCCCCGCATCAGGCTCTCTGCTCAGCGGGGAGCCTGCTTTCCCCCTCTATCTCTGCCTGCTGCTTTGCCTGCTTGTGCTCTCTCTCTCTGTCAAATAAAGAAATAAAGTCTTTAAAAAACATATATAAAGTCAAATAGTACTAAAATTGGTTAAAAAAATAAGTAAAACCACAAAAACCATTTACTGATGGGGTGCCTGAGTGGCTCACTCAGCTGAGTGTCCAACCCTTGATTTTGGCTCAGGTCATGATCTCAAGGTTCTTGGATAGAGCCCTGTGTGGGGCTAGCTGCTTAGTGTGGAATCTGCTTGTCCCTCTCCCTCTGCCCACCCCTCACAGCTTGTGCTCTCTTTCTCTCTCTCATAAATAAATAAAATTGTAAAAATAAAAACCAGAAACTAATCACTGTCCTCCTTGCCTCTGCCTCCTCAGCCCCACAGGCATCCACTTCATATTTCTTCTCTTCTCACTGTATTTCCATGTCAGAAACTGTATACTGCTATCTTTCAATTCATTGATTTATTCATAATCTACTGTTTTCCTATTATGAGAGCTGAAGATTTTAACTTTCGAAGACTTTCTACTCTTTTCCCTATTCCCTCAAAATAATTATATCTTTACAAACTATGGAAAGAACCTAGATGTCCATCAACAGATGAATGGATGAAGATGTGGTATATATATAAAATGAATACTATGCAGCCATCAAAAGAAATGAAATCTTGCCATTTGCGATGACGTGGATGGAACTAGAGGGTATTATGCTTAGTGAAATAAGTCAGTCGGAGAAAGACAACTATCATATCTCTTTGACCTGAGGAAGATGAGATGGGGTTTGGGGGGTAGGAAAGGAATAAATGAAACAGGTGGGATCGGGAGGGAGACAAACCATAAGAGACTCTTAATCTCACAAAACAAACTGAGGGTTGCCAGGGGGAGGGCGGTAGGGAGAGGGTGGTGGGGTTATGGACATTGGGGAAAGTATGTCCTATGGTGAGTGCTATGAGTTGTGTAAACCTGGTGATTCAGAGACCTGTACCCCTGGGGCTAACAATACATTATATGTTAATAAAAAAATATAAAATAATTATATCTTTAAAAATAATTCACAGTCGGGATGCCTGGGTGGCTCAGTTGGTTAAGCGGCTGCCTTCGGCTCAGGTCATGATCCCAGCATCCTGGGATCGAGTCCCACATCGGGCTCCTTGCTCGGCAGGGAGCCTGCTTCTCCCTCTGCCTCTGCCTGCCTCTCTGTCTGCCTGTGCTTGCTCTCTCTCTCTCTCTAACTAATAAATAAATAAAATCTTAAAAAAAAATAAAAAAAAATGTCACAGTCATCTTTATGTTAAATAAATCTTGCACACTGCTGAGCTGAATGGTATACTCTTATTATATTTCCTTTCTTGCAAGATGCTTTAATTTTCTTGTGATTCATTGCCTCATCTTTCCATTTGCTTAGTTTTCCCTGAATCTATTGCTAAGTGTTCTAATATTCCCACAATACTCTGTAGAGTGCCTCTCAGTACAATTTCCCACGCAGTCAAATCTGTTGGATAACCTCTCTTTCTAAGTGCCTCCTGCAGATTGGTGGTGATGTTCTCCTGGCCAAGGCACAACACTCAGCTTGGGCATTCCTTTACTGCTTTCCTGCCCTGGGTGCTCTGCTTTGCATTTCCATGTCTTCTTTCTTGATTTAGTCCCTCTTTTTGATGAGCTACATGTTCCAGTAGCTTCCTGTGAAAGGCCTGGGTTATGTCAATCCCTACCACTTGGATCTAGTGCCTGAAGCTCTGCTGAAAAGTTTTGAGACTTTGCATGTCTGGAAATATCTTTATTATGTCCTCATGCTCAATGTGCCAGGGCATGACATTCTAAGTGGAAATTAATTTTGTGGGCATTATTCATTTTCCTTCTGGCTTCTAATGTTACTACTGATATGTCACCATGATTATTTTCTTATTCCCAGTGCATGGTGTGAGATTGTTTTTTTTCTCTCTGAAAACTTTTGGGATATTCTTGTCTCCAGTAAGAATAAATAATATTGTGAATAAATTCTGTCTGTCCAGAAACTCTTGTTCTTTGATGTTATTCAGCCATTTGATCCTCAAACAACCCTATGAGGTTGTTGCTACTATAATTATTCTCATTTTACAGCAGTGGAAAACATGACACAGACAGATTAGGTTTTGTTCCTCCCAGTCCAACTCTACAATACATGCTCTGAACCACTATTTTTAGCTTCTGCAAAAAGGTGAAAGGAACCAAAAGAATTGCCTGCCAATGCAAAGTTTCAGGCACTGGGCCCACGGAGTAGGGATTAACACCACCTGGAGTTTGGCTTCTTGATCTATACACAAGGTCAACCCTAATCAGGAAGCGGTGTTTCTATACTAGTCTGTCTTGGACATTTCCTAACAGGAACCAGCCAGTAGCGCTTTCTAGCTGGCAGGCAGGAACATCCAAAGGCAGAACAGGTATAATTTTCAGCATGGCCTCATACTACTTCCAGCCGACCGGGAGCCTTGCTGAGGGTGAATTGCTGTCTGTCAGGCTGACCTAGCACCAGTCTTGGCAACAGCAAGCTCTCCTTTTTGTGACATCTTAGGGTGTCTTGCACCCAGACACTGCTGGCTGTTCATCCCCTTATCTTCTGTACCTACTGCAGTCATAGTGATTTTCCTCTTTTTACCTTCTAGAATACCACTGTAGAAGTCCATCGTTGGCACACGATTGATCTCTGTGTGTGATAGTCTTGGTATTCTTTTGTTAACTTTTCACACATTTACATCTTCCTAGCTAGACTGTGGGCAGAACTATCTTATACATCTTCTAAGTTGTCATGGTGACAAAGAGACAACATATATATATATCCACACACACATGCATTTGTGTGCACATGCTTTTTAAAGGCCTTTTATCATAGAGGTAATATGTCTTCATACTAAAAAAAATTAAAACAGTGCAGAAGGGAGAAAATGAAAGTTATATTTTCACAATTATTCTATTTTATTTTATCTTATTTTATTTTATTTTAGAGTGGGGGGAAGAAGAGGCAGAGGGAGAGAGAGAGAATCCCAAGCAGGCTCTGTGCCCAAAAAGGAGCCCAACGCAGGACTGGATCTCACAACCCCAAGATCACGCCCCGAGCTGAAATCAAGAATCTAATGCTTAACTGGCTGAGCCACCCAGGCACCGCTACATTTTCTCAATCTTTCTGAGTCTCCCAATTCCCTGCCTTCATCTTCTGCCATCTCACTGTCTACTCCTGCTCCACAGAAACAGCAATGATTATTTATGTATCTCTTTCCAGAAATTTTCTATGTGTATAATAGCATATATATGTATTATATCTTTTAACAGAAATGGAATCATGTTATGAATACAGTTCTGAAACTTGGCAGTTTCATTTGTTACATTTTTAACACCTTTCTGTAGGTGCAAATTCTTCTCCTGTGTAGTATTAAGGAATCAATCCTTTTAACTAGTCATCTGTTGATGGGCATTTAAGTCCCGTCTAGTTTGGGTTTTTTTGTCATTGTTTGCTTGGCTATTACAATCAATGTTGTAATGAACATCCTTGTAAGAACATCTTAATCACTTATGCAAGTATATTTGTAAATGAACTCATTGAAGGGGAACTTCTGGGTCAAAAGGTATATGCACTTAAAACTGTCATAAGTATAGCTGCACTTATTTCCACGAAAGTTATGCCAAATCTACTCCTCCTAACGTGTCTGAGAGGGTTTGTTTTCCACCGTTAGTTATATCCAATTCCCAATTTAATGTTTCCTTATCTGCTTTGGAGGAAAATTTCCGCCCCTTTTTCATTTTAATTCTCTAATGATGATTGAAATTGAGCCTGTTTTCAGATATTTGTTGACTATTGGTCTCTTTTTTTGTAATGAACTGATTTTTATATCTTCTAATCATTTTCTAGTGCTGTCCATTGGTTCTTTGCTGTGGTTTGGCTTTTTGTTGGTTTTTCAAGAGGTTTGTTTGTTGTTTTGTGTGTGTGTGTATATATATATATATACATATATATGTGTGTATGTACATACACATATATATAAATATGAAATTAGTCCATTGACCATTACATCTTTCCTAATATTTTCCCTAGTTTATTATCTATGTTTTAACCCATTTTTTCCTGTTTTTTTCACTTTGTTACTGTGTGTGTGTGTGTACATGGGAATGTATATGAACTGAGGCAGCATGGAGGATTGTTTAAAGCCCCCAGGCACAGGAGTGGAGAGGATAAGGGAGGAGGGAAAGAAACAAAGGAACTTGCCAAGCCCTAAAGCTCCTATGCCTTTGCTCATTCCACGAGAGTAATAAGCCTTACAAAGCAGCCAGCAAGCAACCATTATCTAAACCTGAGACTCCTATTTACATAGTTTTCAGTAAAGAAGAAAAACCTAAACGAGAAAAAAGTTTCAAAAAAAATACATCATTAGAAAAAAGCTAGCTTTCTCTTCCCTCTGCCCACCCCCCCAAAAGGTTATGGGCTATCAGGATTGAATGACAAATTAATATGCAACTTGTCCATGCCAACTCTTCAGGCCAGTTTAATTCTCATCAGCCACTATAATGTATTAACAGTGAGGTGAGAAAAGACATGAATCAGCTTAATGTGATATAAGTAGGGCGTTGCCATAGCAACAAGATGCAGTCTGTTTTCTACTATTTATGTATGGTTTATTTTCTCCCGAGCCTCTGAGTTATTACTTGAAACAAATGGAATGAGAAACATCTTGTTCTGAACACCGCCCCCCACCCTTCAGTGTGTATGTGTATATAAAACCACATTTTTTTTCCATGAGAGAAAAAAACAAATACACAAAATTAAAACAAAAAAAGGTTTATAACAAAAAAGCTAACTATGTAGTTTCCAGTCCACTGTGATTTTGCAGGACCCAAATGCTTTTTTTATTTTCACCTCAGACACGCAATTCCTCACTGAAACCTCTGGGAAAAAACCCAAAACACATGCTGCAAGCAAACCCAAAGCTAATACTGTTTCTCAAAGGAAACATTCATATTCTCTACTCAGACTTCATGACTGGCTGGAACCAGCTCCTCACTCCTAGAAGAGTAGACTAAGAGTGAGCAGACTAAGCCTGGTGACAAGTTTATATTTTACTCGATCTCAAAAATTCGGAAGAGAAGTCCAGTCCAGGGCGGCAGCAAGGGCTGAGATTATGAGTCTTTTTGCTTGTGGAGGGCACCAGAGATCCTTAAGGAATCTTACCAGCCAGTAAGCAGCCCCACCAGTGCCTGAATTACCTTGTGAGAAACGGGCACATTTCACAAAGGATCCCCTTCATTTCCCCACTTCCCACTTTTCTCTGAGGATGGAGAATTCAGGTTTTTTGTTTGTTTTTTTACATTTTAAAGATTTTATTTTTATTTGTGTGAGTGTATGAGAGAGAAAGAGAGAGCACAAGCAGGGGGAGGGGCAGGCAGAGGGAGAAGCATTCCCTGCTGAGCAAAGAGCCTGATGTGGGACTTGATCCCAGGACCCTGGGATCATGACCTGAGCCTAAGGTAGACGCTTAACTGACTGAGTCATCCAGGCGTCCCTAGAATTCAGTTTTTAGGTCAGAGATGGAGTTGGTCATCTCCAGGCCACAGAAGACATCAGGGTTTCCACTGAGCAGAAAGGGAAGCAGGCACAGAGTCCCTTCATCATCCCCTTTCATAATCCTAACCCCCAGTTCCTATCATAATTGTCCCTGTGCTCAGTAAAGACAGGAAGAGGCCTAAAACAGAGGGGAAATGTAGTGCTCAGATCTTCACTCTGCATTAAATATGAATGAACATTTATTTGGTTATTTTATTTGAAACTTTCTGTCACTTCATAAGTGTAGCAAATCTTCCCAATCAGATCCTCCACCTTCTAAGCTTGGCTGTGGGCTCTAGCTGAAGAAGCCCAGTCATGACTAGTAGCACTCCTCATGAAGATGGCTCCCAGAGCTCAGATTCTAACATCAGGACCCCAAAATCTCACACCACTCTTCAGACACTCCTCCACTATTCAGGTCCAGGAAGAAGGGAAATGGTGGGAGAGTATCATAACCAGTTTGGTGTCTGATAAAGGCCTTTCTCCCCACCCCATCTTCTGCTGGAGGGAAGGATTCAAAATATCCTACAAGTTAACTCAACCAGTTCTACGTCACCCAGCCTCATTAGTCCATAAGTCCTGGATATCACCGTGTGATACCCATGTTATCGGTAACCCCACTGTGATTTACCACTAAAGACAGCCTCTAATTCACCCCACACTAGAATCTTCCTTTGAGTCATTTTCCTTAAAGGGTTGAAGCACTTCTGGTTACACTGAGCAGTGAAGCATTATTTTTTCTTTTTCTTTAAGGTATTATTTATATGCAATAAAGTGCACAAATCCTAAACTTGAAGAATTTTACTTAGTGTATGGCCATAACCACCCACCAGACCAAGATACAGAATATTTCCAACACTTCAGAAGCTTCCCTAGGCCCATTTCCAGTCTGTGTCTGTCCAAAGGTATGTGCTATTCTAATTTCTATCATCATCACTCAGTTTTTCTTGTTCTTGAACTTACATAAATGAAATCATATGAACTTTTTTGTATCTGGCTTCTTTTGCTCAGCATTATGTCATCTGTGAATAATATTGTACGAATGGTCCATTTATTTTAGCTGCATAGTACCCTACTCTATGAATATTCCACATTATATCTGTCCATTCTCTTACTGGTAAACATTTGAGGGTTTCCTGTTTGGTGCTATTGTGAATAATTTGGGGCTCTATGAATAGACTTTCCTATCTCTTTTGATGGGCATTGCAGTTCTACAGAGTTGAATCGCTGAATCATAAGGTAGGTTTAGGTTAAGTAGTTACTATCAAATCTTCCAAAGTGGCTGAACCAATTTACACTCCCAACACATCCTTGGCAACACTAGTATGGTTATTTTCTTAAACTTCAGCCATTCTGTTGAAGAGTAGTATCTCATTGTGGCTTTCCTTTGCATTTTCCTGGTGACTACCAACATTGAATACTTTTTTAAGTGCAGGGCCCAGGGCACTAGGGGCACTCTGAGGCCTGCACTTGCCCACCAAGTATCCCCATGCCTGAGGGAATGGAACAACTAAAAAAGCACATGACAGATGGAGAGAGAGACCATAGAAGAAAGGATAAAGCACTTTTTCTGCTTTTTATTTATTTTTAAATTTTTATTGTTTATATACTTTTTAAATATTTTATTTATTTATTTGACAGTAAGAGAGGGAACACAAGCAGGGGGAGTGGGAGAAGGAAAAGCAGGCTTTCTGCTGAGTAGGGAGCCTGATGTGGGGCTTGATCCCAGGACCCTGGGACCATGACCTGAGCAACCCAGATGCTCCACTTTCCCTGCTTTTTAAAGAAGGGGTCACACAAATATATGCCTGGGCTCCATCCTCAATCTGCTGAGTTCAAATCTTCAGGGTAGGATCTGAGATTTTGCATGTTCATCAAGAAGCCAATATGATTGCTATGTTCTGTAGACCCATTCCAATCAACATATAAGTATATTCAGTTCTTGCAGGGCTAGATAAACAAACAGAGAAACAAACAAACCATCCATACTAGTTCTCTCCAAGGCCCTTCACTGTAGCCTTGAAAGAGGCCTCTCTATGCACTGACTTCACTTTCCTTCCAACCACCCCTCAACCCCCTGCAAACCTGAAGTCATTCCACAGAAACTGCTCTTGCCAAGGTCAACAAGTACATTTTAGCTGCAAAATGCCAGGGTATTTTTTAGTTCTTGCAATAGAAACCTTATTGTTGATTATTTGCCTGTCTTATAATATCTCCTTTAAATGCCCTGTTTCCCAATCAGATGGACCTCTTAGAGCCTAGCTGATACTTTGAGATCCTTCCCTCTGGCCACAGATGACTGGATCAGGGATGGCCACCTGAATATATTCTAGGAAAATTGGATTCTCTCTTTTTCTCTCTTTCCTTTCGCTCTCTCTACTTCCTTCGCTGTCTCGTACTTTCATCTCTTCCCTCCCTCTCTCCTTCATTCCCTCTTTCTCTCTCCCCTCTTCTCTACTCTCTCTCAGGAACTGAGATTCTAGTTTAGTCTGGGCAAGTCTTTGAACTAGACAAGCACCTTCCAGTATGTAGCCTCATGAGCCAAGGAAAGATACATGGGAAAAGCAGAGACATCAGGCATGCAGAGAAAAGCTGCAAGGTTGCTAAAAGCTTTAAGTTCTTACCTGCAGACCTTCCTGCTCTTGAGTCCATGTGATACTCCTGTTCTCTTATAATCTGTTCTCTCCTTTTTCTTGAGCTAACTCAAGCTGGTTTCTGTTACCTGCAGCTGAAGAGTCCCAGTAACTACGACCCTTGCTTCTCTCGGCTCCTTGCAAGTGTTGGCTCCTGCTAAGGACTCAGTACTTCTTGACCCCTTTCTTCTTTATATGTCCCCCCTGCTGGGTCTCCTACTGCTCCAGTCATATCTTCATAGTCTTCCCTGCTGGATCCTCTCCTGCTTCTCTCCAAAATATGCTCTTCCTCGGGTTTGTCTCTCCTCCTCCCTTGTTTTCATTTCACCATCCCCAAGTATTCCACTTGTCATCTCTATGTGGTATGTGGAGGTACCCAGCCATCACCGGTCTCCTGAACTCCAGATCCACTTATCTCCCTGCCCTCTGCTTGCGTGACCCACGAGTGCCTCGGGCTCACACATCTAAACCCATCACTTCCTCCCAAACCTGTCTTCCTCCTGTGTTCTCTCTCTTAAGGAATGGTACCACTCAGCTGTTCGACCTGGCCGTGTCTCTAAATCCTCCCTCTACCTCCCTTACATCCACTATCCCCCCCGTCAGCAAAGCCCCCAGTCCTGTCCATTCAATTTCCTAAATATTTCTTGAAATCATTTGCTTCCCAGCCTCTGGGCTGGTTTAGGACACATTCTTTCTCCCTCACTGTCCTAATCAGTTATTTGCTTCCTTTTTTTTTTTTTAATTTTATTTATTTATTTGACAGACAGAGATCACAAGTAGGCAGAGAGGCAGGCAGAGAGAGACAGAGAAGCAGACTCCCTGCCGAGCAGAGAGCCCGATGCGATGCGGGGCTTGATCCCAGGACCTTGGGATCATGACCTGAGCTGAAGGCAGAGGCTTTAACCCACTGAGCCACCCAGGCGTCCCCAGTTATTTGCTTCTTGTGTTGGCCCTCCTTCTCCTCACCACCTTACTCCTCTTTCTACTTTATAGCTTATATATAACTTATATATAGTGATCTCTCTAAAACAAAAACTGGATGCAGATGCTTCCATGTCCTTGTTCTCCTGGGGTTACAGCCTAGACTTTTTAATATGGTACAGGAGATCCTGTGTGATCTGCCCTCAGGCCTCAGCCTCCAACCACAGGAGATCCCTCCATGATCTCACAGGCTCTCTGAGTCTTTGTGCCCTTGCGTGAGCTGCTCCTCTGCCCACCACTCTTCTTCTGGCCCCTCCCCCCCTTCTCAGCTTGGTTGACTCTTACTCATCATTTAGATCTCAGCTTTACTGTCTCTTCTGTGGAAGCCTTCCTTCACCTTTACCCCCAAACTGCTCCCATTACACTATCATGCTGCATTATGATTGCCTGTTTACTTATCTGTCCCTCTCATTAGAGCATAAGCTTTTTTTAAAAGATTTTATTTATTTGTGTGAGAGAGAGAGTGAGTGAGCAGGGCAACAGAGGGAGGAGGAGAAGGAGAAGCAGGCTCCCCACTGGGCAGGGAGCCCACATGGGGCTCGATCCCAGGACCCTAGGATTAACTTGAACCGAAGGCAGACGCTTAGCTTACTGAGCCACCCAGGTGCCTAGATCATAAGCTTTATGAAGGCAGGACCTGGAGCCTCACCTTCTAGTCAGTGCCTGGCACATGGTAGGGATTCATATTTGTTGAATAAACAAGTGAATGTGAGAGCTCTTCAAGTTCTTTAATATAGATGAGGCAGGTTTAGGGATGGGGAAAGGGGAATGAGATTAGAGAATAAGTAGGGTGTAGACATAGAAGAGATGAGATCTCAGGCAAAGTTTAATTTTGATTCTACCAGTGAGAGGGAGATGGATAAATTTTACTCTGCAAATTCACAGTCACTCAAGATGGTCAATTGGTTCATCTCCCTGTGCCACATCACCTCTGAACTTCGGCTTGTGCGGATCCCCTACCTAAAATTCCATTCTTGTTTCAGTCACACCTCACTCACTCTCTGAAGCTTTCCCTGGCTCATCCAGACTCTCCCTGTTTCCCTCAGATTTTACAACATTCTGAGCCAATACTACATGGTCTGTTCCGTGACTTTACTCTCTGGTTGACTATGTGCTGTCATTTAACTATGGGTCACCTCACCCTTCTGTAAACCAGAATATAAGCAAGAGTGACTTTAAGAAAAAAAAAAAAAAAGGAGATTGTGTACACAAACATTGAAAAGAGTGTCCAAATGAATATTATCCTTCCAAATAATCCTTATTCAAAATAGTCATAGAACTGTTCTTTGGGAAAGGCTTTAGATCTATCTTATGAAGTGTGAGAAATAGATTTGTTCTTTATTCTAACCCTGAATTTTTGGCCCCCAACATATTTACTCAGCTTGCTCACCCACCTTATTTTGCAGACTTGCCTCCAAATGACTCTTTTATATATAAATTGTAATAGCATGTCCAATCAGAAAAGCAGAACCACTATGTGTGAGATGGATTGAAGGATTTGTTTTACAAATCAGACTTTCCACAGTTGTGAGAGCTGCAGGAGATGCCTATTGCATCTGCATCTGGGATGAGCCTGAGATCTCTTTAGACCAGCATGGTCAGCAGTCAGGAAGAAAATCTGACACGAAGTCTAGTGGAGTGAGGACAAAGTGAACCTCATGTGGGTCTCTCACTGTTGCCATCATTAACAACATGCGTGACCTGTGAAGAAACTGCCACAGAACTGTACCCATGTCTGATATATGACCCTAGGGTCAGAGGGCTGGGACAAGCAATGCAATGGCAGCTCCTTTGTACCCTGATGCCACACCAGACCCATAGGGGGAGCACCCCAAGATCAACAACAATGTGTGTGAGCTACTGTGACACTGGATACCCTACATTAACCTGCAAATTCTAAGGCCATTCTGGGGAATGTAGTTTAGCTTAGTAAGTTGATGCAGCAAAGTTATAAAACTCAAACTAACCTCCAAGAGATGGTTTGCCACCACTGAAAGTAGTCAGAAGCAAATATCAGTATAAGAGCATCTGGGAGGGGCCCCTGGGTGGCTCAGTCGGTTGAATGTCTGCTTTCAGCTCAGGTCATGATCCTGGGGTCCTTGGATTGAGTCCCACATCGGGCTCCCCACTTGGTGGGGAATCTGCTTCTCCCTCTCCCTCTGCCCCTGCTCTCTTTCTCTCTCTAATAAATAAATAAAATCTTTTTAAAAAAATAGCATCTGAGAAAGTTGGATGCAGGTGTAGAATCTTTGGAGTGAGTGGCAATCAAATGCATCCAAGAAGGTCAGATTGACTTCTTTAAAAAAGAACCATGTTCATTTGATTATATAACATTCTGATTTTTTTTTGATGGGGGAAAAGGAATTATAATATTTTATGGCTATTCCTTCTATTTTCATCATTTCCCCTTCTGGTTCTCAAGTATATACATTTTTTTTGTTGTTGCTGATGGTGGTGTTAGTTATATTTTAGCTCAGCTGAATATTGTGGCTCATTCAGAAGTTGTTCCAAAATAATACAGAGGAATGGTTAGGTCCTGGGACAGGGTCCTGGAGCTGGTTGATCCCTTCCTCCTACCCAGGAAGGATATTCTTGCTACTTTCTCGTATCATGGATATACTTCCTAACTATAGACTTTAGAGTCCATTTTTCCTTGGGGCTTGTGGCCCTCTGGCCTTTCAGCACATCTGTGCAAGTCCTTTCTTGTTACATGACATATGTCAGCTTCCTTATTTTAGCTCTTACTAAAGGCTTTATCCTTTATTGTTGGCAATTTTAATGCAGATGATCCTATTCTCGTCACCCTAGGCAAATCCAGAGGCCAGCAAAAATGGTCTGTGGGCATAAAAAGACCTAAATAACAAATGGCATGGTTCATGCATCACCTTTCAGTCAGCTTGATCCCAATTTCTTTTTTTCATTTCTCAGGCAAAGCCCAGACTTTTGGTCCCTAACATGACACTAATGCATCCACCACCTTGAGCTTTGCCACCAAATTTTTTAAAATTATGTACAAACAAATGTACTATTTTAGCCATTTTTCGATATACAATTCAGTAGTTTTAAGTACATTCACAATGGAGTGGCAACCAATCTCCAAAGCTCTTTTCATCTTGCAAAACTGAAACTCTGTACCCCTTTAAACACTATCTCCTTTTCCCCTCTCCCCCCCAGTTCCTGGCAACCACCATTCTACTTTCCGACTCTATGAATCTTACTCCGCTATGTACCTCATGTAAGTGGAATCCTGTAGTATTTGTCTTTTTGTGACCGAATTATTTCACTTAAAGTCCTTGAAGTTCATCCATGGTGCGGCATGTGTCCAAATTTTCTTCATTTTTAAGAATGAATAATATTCCATTGTATGTACAAACACCATTTTGTTTACCCATTCATCCATATATAAACACTTGGGCTGCTTCCACCTTTTTGCTATTGTGAAAAATGTGATGAACATGTAAAGTATCTCCTTGAGGCCCTGCTATCAGGTCTTTTGGGTATATACCCAGAAGTGTAACTGCCAGATCATATAGTCGTTCAATTTTTAATTTCTTGAGGAACTCCCCTACTGTTTTCCACAGCACTATTTTACATTCCTGTCAACAGTGCACAAGGGCTCCAATTTCTCTACATCCTCAAATAACACTTGTTATTTTCTCTGAGCTTTTCTTTTAATAGTAAGCATCCTAATGGTTATGAGGTGATACCTCCTCATGGTTTTGATTTGCATTTCCTTAATAATTAGTGATGTTGGGTGTCTTTTTATGTACTTGTCCATTTGCATATCTTCCTTAGAGAAATGTCAGTAGCTCATTTCTTTTTATTGCTGAATAATATTCCGTGATACTGATGTACTACAGTTTACTTACCCATTCCCATACTGAAGAACATCTTGGTTGCTTTCAAGAATGCTTCTGCAACAATGTGTGTAGATTTTTGCATAAATATACGTTTCCAACTCATTTGGGTAAATACCAAGGAGTGTGATCACTGGATCAAATGGTGATCTATGTTTAGTTTTGTTTAAAACAACAACAACAACAAAAAATCCTACCAAACTGTCTTCCAAAGTGACAGTGCCATTTTTTATCTCCACCAGCAATGAATGAGAATTCCTGTGGCTCCACAATGCTGTCATCATTTGGTATTGTCAAAGAATAGAAGTTAGAATAGTCAAAATTATACCCACCCCTCCCTCCAGGCTACCCTCTGAGGCTCCACCTGCGGCCCTGAAAGATGTCTCTTGATGTCTTTCTTGAGGACAGTGACTGCTTCTCTTTCCTCTTTGTATGGGAAGAAGTGTAGCATAGAATATGCTCATTGTTTGTAGAATGAATGAATGAATGAATAAAACAGTATCACACATTTTGTATGCACTTTGCATCCACGATTCCTCTAGGCCTCATACATATCCCACCTTCCAGCCTGGTCCCCAGACCACATTTTTTTTTCTTTAGTTCATAATTCCCAAACTCAAGAGAAAATATCCTTGCTGAACCCTGATTCTCAAAAGGGAGAGAGAAGAGTCCCAGTGGCTTAAAAGGAATAATGCTCAGTTAGTCCCTGAACAGACTCTGGCACATTCTAATGGAAGAATCTCATTCTGAGCTGTGCTGTTCCATGAACAGTGGCCCTTGGCCAACCCAGAACTGAGGAGCTCTCCTCCCTTCACTGAACATTTAGAAATATATTTTTGGGTTGTTTTGTTTATTTGTTTTATAATAAGAATGCATGACTTTAGGAAGCAGAGGAACCAGGGATTTTTAAACTATAAAAATACACTTTATTATTGGTAGAGCATTGGTCAGAATGTTACTGTATTCTATTTTTGTTGATTATTGTATTGAGGTACACCTATATAGTTATGGACAATATTTAGAATATTTCACCCTTTATAACCCACAGTTCCTAGCTTTACTGAGGTTCCTGTATCAATGAGTTTCTTACATAGTGTAGAGAAGACAGATGCTCCTTCAGCCATTTAGTTGTGAAGCATGGTGCCCGTAGGGCACATTATTTTTGGCTGTGGATAATAGCCAGCGTAGAAGGCTAAGATAAGGATGTTTCATTGTGAAGAGGTAGAAGTGTGGGAAAGGAGAGACAGTAGATCCAGAGGAAGCTAGAGATGGTCAGATGCCAATATCAGGGATCTCAGCTCTCCTTCCCAGCTGAGCCTCAAGGTGAGGAGACTGTAGAGACAGCAGGTTAGGCCTGAGGTGTCCAAGTCAATAGGATTTGATTATTCCATTCCCCAGGCGTGATACACGGAGGCCATAGGCTTCTGGGAGTGCAGCCTTTAACTTCTCTACATCCAACAGGGAGGGAGAGTGACAGTGTGGTCTCAGAGAAGGCAGGAAAGTGGGGGAGAACAGACCTGGCTCCCTACAACTGCATATGGCATACAGAGTATCTAGGAGTTCCCAAGCTCCTTAGCAAGGTGACATGAAAGAACAGAGGCCTGATGGAATAACCAATCTCAAGTCAGGATGAAGATGTGCTGCTTTTAAAAATCAGACTCCTGATGCCTGGGTGCTCAGTTGGTTAAGCCTCTGGTTTTGGCTCAGGTCATGATCCTGGAATCCCAAGATCAAGCCCCATCTCCGGCTTGCTGCTCACTGGGGAATGTGCTTCTCCTCTCCCTTCCCCCACCCCCATTCTTGCTCTCCACTTGCTCGCTCTCTCTCTCTCTCTCAAATAAATAAATAAAATCTTTTTTAAAAATCAGACTTCAGGTACGAGTGCCAGTGAGAAACAAAGAACTAGATGAGGCCAGCCCAGGGGCCAGGCTAGGAAGCAGAGGTCATGAGGATCTGAGTCTTCTCTCCTAGTGCCATGAGGTCAGATAAGCTCCCACTTACCTGAAACATCATCTTTCTAAGAGAGAATGTGGGAAAAACTCAGCATTTATGTAAACTCTGGGTCATTAAGAAGAGATTATCTAGATAGTGCAAATAGAGATACTGGTGATTTACAAGTTTAAAGATTATTTCCTTCTCTCACAATTCATAGGTTGAGTCCTTGCTGGGAAAATTAGATCAGTAATGGAAAAATTAAGAAGTTTCGTTTCCTTTCTATAACTGAGTAGTACAATGTGTATACGTCCTATGCTGCCCCACGTATGTGGTGTTAGTTGGAGGATTTCAATTGTTTTCCTGTTGGCTTTGTGTACTTTCTTGATTTGCACAATATTCAGTCCCAGGGTCCTTGAAAAAAATAGTATACACACACACACACACACACACACACCATCATATCACAACCCAGTTACTGCATGATCACTGCCGATTCTGAGTCTCTGGGCTCCACAACCTGTCTGTAAGTTCTAAAAGCACCTGGGACACTTCTGTGAGCTGTCATGAAAACATTTGGCTGCCTGTTGGATGACTTTCATCATCCCAGCTTTATATCCTTCTAGCAGAAATGTCCAGGAACTGTTATAACCAGATTCTTAAAAGGAGGGGTGTCTGGCTGGCTTGCTCAGAGGAGCGTGTGACTCTTGATCTCCAGGTCCTGGGTTCGGGCCCCACATTGGGTGTAGAGATTACTTAAATAAATACATTTAAAAAAAAATTATTAAAAGGAGTTCTCAGAGTATTTTATTTATATCATCTCAGATAATGCCAACAACTTTGTGAGTTATGTGGAAGAAATGGTAGTCATTCTATTTTTTAAAAATCGATGCTCAGAAGCTTAAGTTGGGACCCAGTCTTAAAAACAGAAAGCAAACTAGGTCCTTCAACAGAGAGAATTTATTACAGGGAATTGGTTGCCGGTGTTCGTATACTAGAACTGCTCATACTGATGTGGGATTGGGAAAGAATGGTCAAGTAAGAATTCTTGAGATGTTTAGTCTATGGCCATACTACCCTGAACGCGCCCGATCTCATCTGATCTCGGAAGCTAAGCAGGGTCGGGCCTGGTTAGTACTTGGATGGGAGAATTCTTGAGATGTTTCGGTGCAAAAAGATGCTTTTATTATAGCACAGGGACAGGACCTGTGGCCAGAAAGAGTTGCACTTTGGCAACTATGTGCTTAGTGCCCAGGGGTGTGGAGGGGACAATGCAGGCAGTATTAGATCATAAATGTCTTCTTTGAATTTCTACTTGTAAAACGACTTTCACAAGATTTCTCTGGTGCTTATCATTCAGCTCGATATTCACTATGGGTGAGATGTACAGGCAGTTACGAGACCCTTTAAGAATGTAGCCACCAGCACCTATTTGATCCTTATCAGAGCCTTGCAAGCTATATAAAGCTCAGCCTTCTGGGCTAAAGGTGAACATTTTTCTGTTTCTGTCCCTCCTCAATACCAGCTTCACTTCGGGGATGTCATGTTGGTAGTTGAAAATTATCCATCATAAGTGATTTATATTATGAAAAATCAGCACACATTACAAATCAGGTTTCTTTTTGTTTTTCTGGAGAGCTGGTTATTAAATATTTACCAGCACACCCCTGCTTATAGGTATTGGAGGACTGGGGGGGAAAAAAGAACATTAAAATAAACACAGAGATAGTGAATGAAGAAAGCAGCTACCACCTCATGACTGGGAAACAAAGGAAAGAGACGGGGCTATGAAAATCTGAGAGCACAGAGGAGGGACTCAGAACCTGGGGTCAGACTGCAGAGGAGGGGGCACAATGATACTGCATTGGGGTGTTGATGGAAACTGGAGCCCAGAAGGGACCACGGTGCTGCGGTGAGATTGACAGGAATTGCAAGCCACAAACAAGGAATGTATCTTTCCTCCTCCGGCCTCAAGTCCCCCTCTAGCACCCCTATTGCCAAAACTTAACAGGAGCAGCAACAAAGGAGAAATACAGTTTGCAGAGTCCCAGCTGCAGCCTTTCAAAACTGCATGCAGAAGGTGGGTTGGGATGGGAACTAAGAGCTTAATAACTAGCATATTTTAAGCAGCTTTCCCAGGGTCACACAGTTCAAGTGTGGTCTGTCTTGTTCACTGCAATGTCTCGGTGCTAGAAAAGTTCCTACTATGTAATATGCACTCAGTGAACATTTTTGTAAGGAAGGAAGGAAGGAAGGCAGGCTAGGCGAGCCCAGTTCTATAGCACACATTTAAAAGCAAAAAAGAGTCCAAAGTGTCCCTGGTTGTCCGCCCCAGTTGTGTAATCATAGCCCCAAGTATGTCTTTCTACTTGATGCACCGTCTCCCAGTGCAGCTGTAGGAGCTAACTAAGGAGATACAACAGCCTGGTGCTTTGGAGAAATGTAGACCTGGATTCAAATCCCAATCCCACTATTCAAGAACTGTATGGCTTTGGGCAGATGACTCAGCGTCTCTAAGCCTTGGTTTCCTCATCTGTAAAATGAAGATGATAACGGTGTGTGAGACTTAAATTAGGTCATTGTGTGTGGCACCTGCTCAATCAATGCTCACTGTTACTGTTACTTCCACCCCAACTCCGGAAAGGTGAGCAGGTAAGTGGTGGGCAGGGCTAGGCAGGGATCAGCGACCCTGTCTGGGCTTCCTTCCCATGCTGGCCAGTGCTGACCAAGCCCTGGCCTGGAGGAGCAGGGGTCTGACCATGGCTGTGACAGTCAAGCCCAAGGTTGGAAGATGGAAGCCAGGCTGGCCAGGCCGGGGCTCTGCAACCCAGTAGGATTCCACATACCACCCTTGGAACCTCATTCTCTGGAACCTGGAGATCCGAATCTGTGTGTTTCCTAACAGCGCAACGTTTCAAAGCAAGTTTACTCCAGCCTGAGACAAACGAGGGTGTGGCGGGTCCTTACATTCAAAACGAAACAAAAGAAAAGAAAACAAAGAGAACCCCCGCCCCAAACCCAGGAAGGCCTACGGACTTTTCCCAGGCAGAAGGTGCAGCGGGAGACGAGTGAGCTCCTCTGCGGTAGCGAGCGAACGCCTCTGCGGCTGTCGCCTGGATCCAGAACCTAGGAGCACAGGTCCGGGGTCCTGCGCCTCCGAGGCCCCGGAGCTGCAGGGGTGGGGCAGGCGGGGTTCGCTCGGCCCCCGGCCCGCCGAGCGCACGATCGGGCTTGGCTGCGCTCCGCCCCGGGAAGCACCCGCTCCCCCTGCCGGAATCCCGGGAATGTCGCTGTTCGGGAAGCAGCTGGACCGCCTCTGGGCAGAGGGAGAGGTCGAACCTGGAATTTCTCGGGCGCTTTTGCACAATATTCCCCCAAGCGTTTCAGTCCCGTGAAGCAAAAGTCCATGGAGCGGGGGGTGTGAGAAGGAAGCGGCCTACTTCTCCAGGAAGACTTAGTCGCGGCAGAGGCTCCCAGTCCCAGCTCGTAGCCCCTATAAATGGCTCTTCCTGGCTGGAAAGATCCCTTCTTTGTGTCCGAGGGAGGAAGCCCTTCCCGGCTTGGAAACCTACAGGGCCTCCCGGGGGCAGGCGTTTCCAGCTGGATTGTCGCCATCTCGTGGCAGGATTGGGTGGCCACACTGGAACCTCGGCAGGCCCACCATGCCTACAACTTTCTTGGGTCTCCAGGTATCTTTCCTTCTTCCCCCAACCAGCTAGCAATGGGCGTTTAAAAATCATGGTCCCTGGCATGGGAGTTGAACTGTAATGCCTCTGCGCGCCACCTCCCATTCGCAGGTGCTTGTGTCTTCCTAAAGGCAACCAAGTGTTACCTGGAGAGTCCAGGAGAGAGCAGGTACCTTCCTGAGGGGCTCTGCCACCTGAGGCACGATGAGCAACTTGAACAAGGCGCCAATCCCCCACCAATTTCCCATGATACAAACTAATGATTAAGAAGACAGAGACGCACTCTGTCTTGTTCCCAGTGGTTAGTAATGTTATTATACTTGATGAGTATTATTAAAGGGCCCCTGTTATTAAAGACTCCCTATTATTATTGTTATTATTATTATTCAGCATTTATAATATATTCTGTATTTCCAAATCACTCAAAGACTATTATCTCCCTAAGCTTTCCAAACACTCCGTAGAGGCAGGCTTCAGTTTATAGAATAGGGAAACTGAGGCACTGTAATTAGTGCGAAGTTCATAGATTGATGAGTCACCAGTAGTCATTTCTTCCTGGATGATTATTGTCTCACTCCAAAGTGTCAGAGATGCCAGTAGATGGTAAATAGACACCCTAACTTGGGAAACTAGTTCTCTCATCCACTTTTACGAGCCATTGTAATTACATTAGAAACCCAGTTCCCGGAGTTAAAAACTTACAAGTCATGTGCTCATTGCATTGAACATATGGATGATGTTAATTGTATTTTATTTTATTTTTACAAGTCAACATAACCCATTAAAAAAAAAAGCAGGGATGTTACAGTCAATAAACCAGATGTATCTTGATTTGGAGAATAGATTGGTTTTCAAGACAAATACCCCATTCATTAGACGTAACAAGCATAAAAAAGACCAATAAAAAACAATCATCTTATTTTAGTGTCTATTATCCTTTCAGAGACAAGAGAAACTATTTTCTGCTTTCAGAGTTTTGTTTCTTCTAAGAAGTTTTCAGTCGTATCAGTAGGCACACTCCTATTACCATGGTACCGTAAGTTCCTTCAATAACGGCTTTTTCTCCAAAAGCACCAACAAAATAAGTAAACTTTGCTCTGCTCATAGAAAGTGCCCCTCTTCTTCCTCCCACTCCCTCAAAAAAAAAGAGAGAAAAAAACATCCTGTCATTCTAGAAATCTCCAAGGGAGATTTCAAGCCTAGGTTTGAATTCAGAGCTGGGTTGGGGCTGAGGCAAATGAGGGTTTGAGAGGCTTGTCCCTACCATCAGTTGCAGAGTTTAGCCTAGCCCCAGCAAAGCGACAGAGTTGAGGAAGTTTTTCCTGGGAGCCTTCCCATACAACCTTTAGTGTCTTTTTTACCTGGTTCTCACCCAAAATAATACATTTCTAAATGTGTGTTTTTAAAGAAGTTAAGGGAGTTATTTGTTGGTTTGGGGTGTATCAGGTTGGCCTTCTCAACCTTTCTTTATGTTCATTCACCTGGTTCTTTAGCTCAGAAGGAATGGGTTTATGAATTGTATCAATAAATAGTTTTTATGGACCTATGATAAGTTATTATTCCTAGGCAGCCATCCTTTGAAGTAGATCCTCATTATCCCCACTTTACAGGTAAGGAACTAAACTTCAAAAAAGCTCAGATAAGCTGCCCATAGTCACACAGCTCGGGAAGAGCTGGGATAGGTATACCAGGCTGCGACTTCTGTGCCCGCAGAAATAGGAAGCTACCTGCACAGTCAGGACTCCTTCAGGTAGGAAAACAAGACTCAGGAGTATGATAGGTAAATAGGTAATAAGTTAGAAAGTAATACAGAGGGACAAAAAACTCGTAGTCAATAAGGAAAGATTCCTGTGTGCGCACCCAGCATATATATATACCGTGTGTACAGAGTGGACTCCTTCAGGACTAGCCTGTAGGAGTTTGCCCAGTTTGCCAGCCAACCCCATCGTTTTGCTTTCTGCCTTAGGCCAGCTGGACACGGTGGGATAAGGCCGTCAGTCAGTGGAGAAGCACATGACTCTCCGAAGTCTTTCTGACTCCTTCAACTTCCAGCCAATGGGGAGGAAGATTCTTCAAGGAGATCCCAGCCTTTGCCAGATACAAAGAGAGTCCAAAGCCCTAGGCAGTCCCAGTTGGAAAACAAATATGCCGGGTTTACTAGTGTGGTAAATGGGATTTTTCCACAGGGTACAGGACACACTGAGTAGGTTGATGTGAAGATTATGTGAATTAACGTATGTGCTTAGAGCAGTGTCTGCTCCATGGTAAACACAGTGCAAATATTAATATCTATTATCATTATGGTAGAAAGAAACTTTTCAACCAAAATTATCTGTGTGCCTAACACTGCTGGGTGGTCCTGGGTAATATACACAACATCCCTGAGCTTCACTGTCTTCTATAGCATAGGGTAATAATACCCTCCTGTGAGGGCGTTGTGAGGATTAAGTAAGTTATGCATAAAAATGCTCATAATTATGGTCACAAGCAGTGGTTTGGTAAATTCCCATTTCCTTCCTTTCTTCAATTTAGCATTAGTGGTTTTTTGTTGCTTTTTTTGTTTGTGTGTGTGTGCTAAGTGGTGGGAAAAGAAGAGTAAAAATGAAAATATGCATAACCTATAAATATATCTTATAATTAAGCTATATAGATTAAAATAAATTTTATAATAAAAAAGAGAACTCTGTTCTTTATAGGGATGTCATAGCACCCAGATACAAAACGGTGTCCAAGCAGGGCCATTCCTTGGGAAAATTGTAAGGTATGTCAATAGCAAGTCTGTCTCCCCTTTTGGGTATAGTGTTTTGGTCGGGTTCAACTTTGCCTTCTCTCTAGATTGTCTGATAGCAGGATCTTGGGGAGGAGAAAGGGGGTGGAGTGAGGAAAGGGACTTGAAATGACTCACTGAAAAGCTAGTGTTCACCATTGCTTCAGCTCCTTTCCTTTTTCCCTGAAACCAAGGTCAGCAGGGCTGAGGTGAAGGGAAAGGCTCAGGTTGGGCTAGTGGCCCTCTCAGAAGCCCTGGGCGAGGGTGAGGTAGTTACCTGCATCCCCTTCCTCAAAAGACAAAATCAGCAACATCTAGGAGCGTGTTAGAAATGGGGAGGCTTGGGGCGCCTGGGTGGCACAGTCGGTTGAGCATCTGACTTTTGGTTTTGGCTCAGGTCCTGATCTCGGGGTGGTGAAATGGAGACTTGATGTATAACTCCATGCTTTAGAACTCTCTCCCTCTGCCCCCCTCTCCCCATAAATAAACCTTTTTTTTTTTTTTTTAAACAGACGTTCAGGTCCCACTCCAGACCTACTGAATCATAACATATGTTTTAACAAGACTCCCAGGGATTTAGATTCACATGGAAGTTTGTGAAACACTGAGCTAAAGCTTATGGCATGCACTGTAGACACTTGGTTTGAACAGACATAGAGATTGGGATGTTTACTTTAAATTGTATATCTCTCTTTCATTTCCTCTTTCCTTGAATCCACCCTGTATGCTTTATAAATGGAAAAGACAGGGGCCTACTATGGCAGAAGTGGTCACTTTAATGGATGAGCACTCTCAAGAGGCCCAGAAGTGGGAGATGGCCCAGATGACAATTGAAAATTCACTTTGGTGGCAAGGGCAATGATCTATCAGGTGGTATTTATGGTGTACTCACCGTGTGCCAGGTCCCTACTGTGTGCAAATGGAAAGCACTGGACTGAGAATGTTCAGGAGATCTGGGCTCTGTTCCAAACTTCACTTTTAAGTAGCTGGGCGATTCCCATCACCCCCCCATCATCTTTGTTCTCCATCCACAAAATTTGTGAGTCAGTTTAAAAGACCCTAAATTCCCATCCGAATCTAAAATGTCTGTGATTCCACTAGTCCTAGCCTCAAAATCTTAGGCTAATTTGATAGACAAAATGATTTTAAGTGATTACACATGAAACAGAGGGCAACCCAGGACAGGATGTGATTAAGGTCTGAGTTGTGCGGAACTGGCAGCCTAGGGATTAAGAACTCCTGGGAGCTGTGTGTAAAGGGCAGGGTCTGGACCCTCCCTAAACTCCTCCCCTCGCTCTCGGAGCCAATAGGGAGGGAGGTGGGCTGGACTTTCACGCCTGGCCACAAGGTGTCGCTGTCATGATGTGAAATCCTTGGCTGGCAAGGACGCTTCCTCGGACAATCTTTGCTGCCCTTCTGGGAAAAGGGACACCAGTGGCTTCCAGACCTAAAAACACGGGTTTCTAAGGTTATGAGGGGCTCAGATCACAAGGTCGTCTTTTGTCTAAGGAGAGAGCAGTGCGTATACTCTGCCCTGCTCAAGTTGGCTCAGAGGTCACAAAAGACGCGACGAGTAAGGAGAATGTCAGTACAGAGCACATAAAGAAGCCCACCTCTTGCACGCGCGCGCACACACACACGCACGCACGCGCGCGGACGCGGACGCGCGCGGTTTCTGGATATCGAGGTATTGAGACCCCCGCCCCCTTCCCACACGCTCAGATCAGCTCCTCACTTGCCCTACAAGTAATCACAAAAAATACTAGCCTAAATTGGAAGCCCTCCCTTCACTCGCTCATCCCCAGGAGAGTTTGCCCTGTCCGTGGAGACAAGATTTAGCTCAAACCTAAGACTCCGGTCTAGTCACTCTGTCCTGGCTTGAGCAGTGTCTATTTCAAAGCCACCAGCACTCCTCAACATTCTCTTCGTTTCCTTGCCCTGGGAAGGGGGATGTGTGTGAGGGAGACGTGGTGTTTATTAAGGCTCTGCTCTGTGCGGAGCTCTGGCCTAGGTGCTTTACATATGTTGCTCATGGGTCCACTTCCTCTGCACTGGTTCCCCCTACTCACTCCCACCCTGCCCTTGAAAAACAACACAAACAAACTGAAAACCTCTAAATCTCCTCGGGAAATAACCAACAGTTACTCTGAGGTGTAGGCGAAAGTGCACAGAACTTGCAGCCCCCACACCTTGGTCATTTTCAGTTCTGTTTCTTGACAATCATGTGACAACACATTCATCATTTAACCTTTCCAAGCCTCAATTTCCACATCTGTGAAGTAGAGGTTATATAGAAACCAATTTTTTTATTTTTAAATTTGTTGTTCTGATTTTTTTATTGAGGTATAATTTACGTAGCACAAAGTGCACATATCATCAGCGTGTAGCCCATTGAATTTTCGGGCTAACCAAACATCCAGACCAAGAACAGAACACTGCCAGTATCCCAGAGCCCTCATGGCCTCCTCTGGTCATAATCTTACCCCCTTCC
The DNA here is from genome assembly GCA_003697995.1 of Taxidea taxus jeffersonii. Classification (NCBI taxonomy): domain Eukaryota; kingdom Metazoa; phylum Chordata; class Mammalia; order Carnivora; family Mustelidae; genus Taxidea; species Taxidea taxus. Next base: position 4,236 of record RCUC01143616.1, on the reverse strand, counting down.
CACCAGGGTACATACTAGCCTAACTTGTCAGAGCACAAATTCATTTTTACCTATTTTTATACTTAATGGAAGTGGAATCATATAATATGTACTCTTTCATTTCTGGTTTCTTTCACTAAACATCGTATTTTTACATGTAGCAATAGTTTGTTCTTTCTACTTGCTGTAAGTGTTTCATTGTGTGAATACACAACAATTTATCCACTCTACAGTTGGATATTTTAGGTAATTGCCTGTTGGAGGGCTATAGTGTTGGAAGCACTATAAATAGTGCTTCTCTGAAGATTCTAGTATCTCTCTCTCTCTCTCTTTTTTCAATTTTTTAAAATTGTGGTTAACATAAAATTTACCACCTTACCCATTCTTAGGTGTGCAGTTGAGTGGCATTAAATGCATTCATAATTTTGTGCAACCATTACCAAAATCCATCTCCATAGCTTTTTTCATCTTATAAAACTGAAACTCTATATCCATTAAACATTATTTATTCCCTCTTCCCTCTGGTCTCTGGTAGTCACCATTCTGCTTTCTGTCTCCATGATTTTGATTACTCTGAGTACCTTGTGTATGTAAGTACATTGTGTATGTAAGTGGTCTAGTATCTATCTTTTCTTTTTAGTATCTATCTTTTGATGAGCATTTATACTCATTTCTGTTAGACACAGTATCTGTTAGATGAGTATCTCTCATGAACATAGATGCAAAAGTCCTCAACCAAATATTGACAAGTCAAGTCCAACAATGTAAAAAAGAAAAATATTCCACAATGAAGTGGTTTTATATCAGGTATGCAAAGCTGGTTAAACATTCAAAAATCAGTGAATGTAATAAATCACATTTATAGGTTAAAGAAGAATAAATCACATGACCATATCAATAGATGTGGAAAAATCATGTGACAAAATCAAACACATTTGTGATACAAGCTTTCAGTAAATTAGAACTAGAAGTTAACTTCCTCAACTTGATAAAGAATAGCTGCAAAAAACCTATAGCTAACATCATTCTTAATGGTGAAAAACTGGATGCCTGGGTGGCCTTCGGCTCAGGTCATGATCTCAGAGTCCTAGGATAGAGGCCGTATAGAGCTCTCTGCTCAGCGGGGAGCCTGCTTCCTCCTCTCTATGCCTGCCTCTCTGCCTACTTGTGATTTCTCTCTCTCTCTGTCAAATAAATAAAATCTTAATAGTGAAAAACTCTAAAGCTTTCCCACTAAGATCAGGAACAAAGCAAGGTTGTTCCCTCTCACCCACTCCTTTTCAGCATCATACTGGAAGTCCCAGTTAATGCAACAAGAAAAAAAAAGGGAAAAATATATATTTATTCCATATATATGCATATATATTATATATGTATGTGTGTGTGTGTGTGTGTGTGTGTGTGTATATATATATATATATATATATATGGAAGAAATAAAACTGTCTTTGTTTGCAGATTACTTGATTGCCTATGTAGAAAATGTGAAGAAATTGGGGCACCTGGGTGGCTCAGTCATTAAGCATCTGCCTTTGACTCGGGTCATGATCCCAGGGTCCAGGGATCTGGCCCTGCAAGGTTGGGCTCCCTGCTCAGCGGAAAGCCTGCTTCTCCCTTTCCTACTCCCCCTGCTCGTGTTCCCTCTCTCACTGTGTCTCTCTCTGTCACATAAATAAATAACATCTTAAAAAAAAAAAAAAGAAAGAAAATCTGAAGAAACCATTTAAAAAAATCCTGGAACTCATAAGTGATTATAGCAAGCTTTTTGGATACAAGGTTAATTTACAAAATCACTTTCCTGTATACCAGAAGTGAGACAGTAGAATTTGAAATTAAAAACACAATACCATTTACATTAGTATCTCTCAAAATGAAATACTTAGATGTTAACTAACAAAATATGTACAAGATCTACATGAGGTAAACTAGGAAAGTCTGATGAAAGAAATCAAAGAAGAGCTAAATAAATGGAGAAATATTCTATATTCATGGGTAAGAAGACTCAGTTTTGTCAAGATATCATTTCTCCCCTACTTGATCCATAGATTCAATACAATCCCAATAAAATCCCAGCAAGTTATTTTGTGGATATTGACTATCTGATTCTAAAGTTTATATGGAGAAACCAAGACCCAAAATAGCCAACACAGTACTGAAAGAGAATGGTGGAATTCTGACAAGAAAGGTTAGTCAAGACAAGAAAGGTGGAAGACTGACAAGACCCAAATTTAAGACTACCCATAAAGCTACAATAATTGACAGAGTGTTGTATTGGTGAAAAAATAGACAAGTTGACCAGTGGAACAGAATACAGAGGCCAGAAATAGACCCATGCAAACATTGTCTATTGACTTTTCACAAAGAGCAAAGACAATACAATGGAGCAAAGATAGTCTTTTCCAAAAAATGGCTCTGATCAAAACATGAATCTTGATGCAGACTTTACACCCTTCATATAAAATTACTTCAAAAAATATCACAGACCTGTACATGAAACACAAAACTCTAAAATGCCTAGAAGATAACCTAGGAGCAAATCCAGATGACCTAGGGTTTAGCAACAACTTTCTAGATACGACACCAAAGGTGTGCTCTATGAAAGAAAGAAATGATAAGCTGTATTTCATTAGAGTTTAAAAAAAAAAAAAAAGGTCTGCTCTGTGACAGGTATGGTCAAGAGAATAAATAAATAAGCCACAGGTTGGGAGAAAATGATTTCAAAAGACATACCTAAGAAAGGATTATTACCCCAAATATAAAAATGATTCTTAAAATGCAACAAAAAGAAAAGTAACAACCTGATTTTTTAAATGGCCCAAATATCTTAGAAGACACATCACCCAAGATGTACAGATGGCAAATAAGGATATGAAAAGATGTTCTACAACATATGTCAGCAGGAGAATGCAAATGGAAACAACAACGAGATACCACTATACTGTTGGAATGATCAGATGAAACTGGCCTAAACTATATTACAAAGCTTTAGAAGTTAAAGCAATATGATATTGACATAAAAACAGACACACAGATCAGCGAAGCAGAATAGAGAGCCCAGCAATAAACCCATGCATATATGGTCAATTAATTTATGACAAAAGAGCCAAGAATATACAATGGGGGAAAGGACAGTCTCTTAAATAATGTTGGGAAAACTGGACAGCCACGTGCACAAGAATAAAACTCTACCCCTATCTTACACCATATACAAAACTAAACTCAAAATGGATTAAAGACTTAAATGTAAGACTTAAAAACATAAAACTAGAAGAAACATAAATGATAGGCTCCTTGACATTAGTTTTGGCAATGATTGCTTGGATTTAACACCAAAAGCAAAGGGATAAAAGCAAAAATAAATAAGTGGGACTACACCAAACTAAAAAGCTTCTGCATAGCAAAGGAAACCAAAAACAAATAAAAGGGCAACTACAGAATGGGAGAAAAATATTTGCAAATCATATATCTGATAAGGGGCTTATATCTAAAATATATAAAGAACCCATACAACTTGGGGTACCTGAGTGACTCAGTTGGTTAAGCGTCTGCCTTTGGTTCAGGTCATGATCCTGGGGTCCTGGGATCAGGCCCCACATTAGGCTCCCTGCTCAGCGGCTAATCTCCTTGTCCCTCTTCCTTTGCCCCACCCCCTTGCTCATGCTCTCTCTCTCTCTCAAAATAAATAAATAAAATCTTTAAAAAAAGGACTCATACAACTCAAAAGGAAAAAAAAATATATTAAAAATAGGCAGAAGACTAGAGCGCCTGGATGGCTCAGTTGGTTAAGTATCCGACTCTTGGTTTGGGCTCAGATCATGATGTCAGTGTCATGAAATCAAGCCCTGCATCAAGCTCCACTCAGCAGAGTCTGCTGAAGATTCTCTCTCACTCTCTTCCTTGCCACTCCTGCTCATGCTTGCTCTCTCTGTAAATAAATAAATCTTTTTTTAAGAAAGACAGAAGATCTGAATGGACATTTTTCCAAAGATATACAGATGGCCAGCAGGTACATAAAAAGATTTTAGCATGCATCAACAGGAATATGCAAATTAAAATCACAATGAAATATCACCCCACACCTGTCAGAATGGCTATTATCAAAAAGACAATAACAAGTGTTGGCAAGGATGTGGAGAAAAGGGAACCCTTGTACACTGTTGGTGTGAATGTAAATTGTTGCAGTCACTATGGTAAACAGTATGGAGGTTTCTCAAAAAATTAAGAACAGAACTACCACATGACCCAGCAATTATACTT
>ML105002.1:34856-48327 GCA_003697995.1 Taxidea taxus jeffersonii | reverse complement strand
TGCCTTCGGCTCTGGTCATGATCCTGGGGTCCTGGGATCGAGCCCCACATTGGGCTCTCTGCTCAGCAGGGAGCCTGCTTCCCCCTCACTCTCTCTGCCTGCCTCTCTGCCTACTTGTGATCTCTCTTTCTGTCAAATAAATAAATAAAATCTTAAAAAAAGAAAAAGTGGCAGGGCAGTAGGCAAACTTCAGGCCATATGACAGCTCAGTCGGGGGAATTTCAGTCCCTTCACTGGGTACCCATCGGCAGCCTAGGATTTGATGGGGGAGGGGACGGACACAGTCATCCCTCCTATGGGGCCTTTTAGGGCAGGAATGCCTTCACAGGAGGGCAGGATGGTGATCAATAGTGATTCTGAATCTTTGGGGGATGCCTCCAGTTGCTTTCAACACCCTGGGACCTCTGACATGTCCTGAGTGGGACGCCACCCAGGAGTTGGGGGTGGGATACGGTAATGAACCTTATTTACTTTTCTGGGAGCATGGCCTCAATACTAGGCTTCTTCTTTGGTTCCCTTGGGGTAACCTTTTTTTAAGAGTGAAAGAGAGAGAGAGGAGGAGGAGAGGGAGAGGGATAAGCAGGCTCAGCGCAGAGCTGGACGCAGGGCTCGATCTCACGACCCTGAGATCATGACCTGAGCTGAAATCAAAAGTCAGATGCTTAACCAGATGGGCCACCCAGGTGCCCCTTGGGATGTCTTTTAACTCACTGGAAACAACTCGGATTGCAAAATTTAGGAAAGGACTGATCTCCTGTAACCCTGCATGGCCACAATGGGATGAGTCAGTTAGATCTCATCTGCAGGAAACAGGGCAGAAAGTGTTTGCCCAAAGGTGTCTGGCTAGTAAACCCTTTCCTGACATGCTGGAAGATAATCATCTAAACAGGCCTCCTCCAGATAAACCCAGGGTGCTGGAGGAAACACAGGCCCTCCCTAGCAAAGGGGACCCTACCTCTCTTCCTCAGTGTTCCTCCTCCTAATAGACATGGGGGCTTCTCCCTCACTCATTTCCTAGGTTAATGGCTATAATTGGAGTCAACTGTGATTGGTCTTCCTTGGGATGGGGACTTTAAGGCATATTCCCAAGCAGCTGCTGGAAACTCCCTTTGTTTCAGTGCAATTCTATCTTCTCTGGCCCGACGTGGACTGACTAACCCCTTGCCCCTTGCTGGTGGGAAAACATGGCCTCTGCTTCCCTGTTGTAGCTGATGAGCTCTAAAACCAGGAACCCTTTCTCAGCCTTCTGGTAACACTTTGCCTCTTCTGTCTCCCCCTACTCCTTCTCCTGTTTCTGCACCACTTCTGGTACAGCCTTCGTAACTGGTTTCTAGACCATCCTCAGTGCCTCAGGCACCATGCCCCTTCTCTCCTCAGGGTTTCTTCTCCCCTCACTGTCACAGAGCAAGAAGAGACCCCCTAGACCTAACACCACCCACTCCAGAGTTCCTCACCAGTGTCTCAAGGTAAAAAACGACAATGGGGAAGATCCAGGTGGAACAGAACTCAGTATGTAAACTAAGTTTGGTGGTTTAATTAAGATAAGTCTTTAAAAATATCAGGACTAGGGACGCCTGGGTGGCTCAGTTGGTTAAGTGGCTGCCTTCGGCTCAGGTCATGATCCCAGCGTCCTGGGATCGAGTCCCATATCAGGCTCCTTGCTCGGCAGGGAGCCTGCTCCTCCCTCTGCCTCTGCCTGCTTCTCTGTCTGCCTGTGCTCGCGCTCACTCTCTCTCTCTCTCTAACTAATAAATAAATAAAATCTTAAAAAAAATTTAAAAATATCAGGACTAAATGGGAAACTTTTATTCTATCAAGGTTTGCTGAAGGTCAAATAAGCTCATATTATCTGTTGCAATTTGTTAGCAAAAAGCCGACTTAAAAGGATGGTTAATCTTGTCTGCCTCAAAGTTTTCAAAGGGTAATTAAGGTAGCTTTCAAAGTCTTGGGGAACCTGAAACTTTAAATAGTTTTGCTCGGACAATATACAATAAATGGGATTAAATTCAGTGGACACCTAGGTCTTTTCCAGGTAGGATAAAGTGCTAACGCGTCGATTACTGGATGTAGGTTTATGCTTTTGACTTCTTTCTACAAAAAACAAAGGATATTTGGGTCTGTTGGTAAACATGCTTTGTGCTTAACGGGTTCATAAATTTGCCATCTAAAGAATTCTGTTGCGGGGCACCAGGGTGGCTCAGTGGGTTAAGCCACTGCCTTCGGCTCAGGTCACGATTCCAGAGTTCCGGGATTGAGCCTTGCATTGGGCTCCCTGCTCAGCAGGGGAGCCTGCTTCTCCTTCTCCCTCTCTCTACCCCTGCTTCTGTGGTCTCTCTGGCTGTGACGTTTGTCACCCCATTGATCGCCAGGGTTGATTCGGCTGATCTGGTTAGCCAGGCGGGTGTCCACTTCTTCCCTCACCACTCCATGTGCATCCCTCCCGAAGCTATGCACTTGGTTGAAGAGGACGACCTTCCCTGATAGAGGAGAGGACCATTCTTCAGTCAAGGGTAGAGTAGCTGTGCTCCCCTGCTAGAGCCTCCAAACAAGCTCACTCACTCTCTCAAATAAATAAAATCTTAAAAAAAAAAAATAAATAAAGAATTCTGGTGTTACAGTTCACAATTGGTTAGTACTTAGTCTTCACTGGAGATGAAGGTTTTTAAGAGTGCAAAATTCTACTAAATGTAATTAAGACTGACAGGAATAAGGGAAACCACTCTATGTAGAAAAGTAGGAGATACGTAAGAAAGATAGAAGGAAAGGGACTGCATTTTTGTTGAAGGTAAAGGAAGGTAATTTTGTCCTAAATGAGACTGGTTGTTTGGAAAGAAATGACTTGGGAGAAAATCTGAATACAAAGGAAAGTTGTACAAGCTTTCTGAAGGGAAATCCTTGGAGAAGAATTGTAGGTGTGGTCCCGACAGACGAAGATTGAAATGAATGGATTTTAAAGTACACCGGTATAAGACTGAAAGTTTGCTTTCTCTCAGTTCAAAACGACAAGTTTTCTTGAATTGTTGGTCTGCTCTTGATAACAAAATGTCAACAGTTGTTTTCTCTTCGGCTGCCCAGAGAAACCAGTTTCTATGTTTTGCCTTTATCATGTCTTTAACATCCCTAATCCTAGTTAGCATGTCCTTTAAAACTTTGAGGTTTTAACAAACTTCCCCAAGATTAAAATCATGAATAAAGTCTCATTGACTAATCAGGTTTGTTTGTTTGGTATGTTACCTTCTGGGATAAGGTCATCATCACTCAATATTCTGTCTTTTGAAGTGTTAAGTGTCACAGAAATAACCAAGTTTCCTTGTCAATTGCATCATAACAAACTCTCAGATCATTAACAATGTCAATATCTGAGTTTTTGTTATTTATAATTTTTCTCAGTCTCTTGCAGAATGAATTTTCTGGGGTGCCTGGGTGGCTCAGTCATTAAGCATCTGCCTTGGGCTTAGGTCATGATCAGTGGGAACCCTGCCTCTCCCTCTCCCACTCCCCCTGCTTGTGTTACCTCTCTGGCTGTTTCTATGTCAAATAAATAAATAAAATCTTAAAAAAAAAAGAATTAAATTTCCTCTTGAAGAAGATTCATAAAAAGAACTGTTAGGACAAACAACAAGTAAAGGTATTCAATATCTTCAAGATCAAAACTGAAATGGGTAAGAATTTCCAGAACTAACTAAAAGCTGCATTCAAACTGAACAAGAATTAGTAACATGGGACTAAATAAACTAAAGAGATGATTATACTATCGTGACTCTTGTTTGAAACACTGCTGGTTCTCTAATGTTTGCTCTGCCAGATTAAGGAAACTGTCTCTTAAGATACCTATGACTTACAGAAACTTGATAAAGTATTTATTTGTGAACTAATCAAAGCATTTAACTTTCCTACCTGAACCCTCTGAAATTAAAAAGGTCTCAGTAAGTATTCTTTCCTCCATGGCAATCGCTGTCATTTGCATAAATTTGATGAGAATCTGTTCCCCTTGCAAGAGGACACCATTGAAAACATTGGTTATTTTACCAAGGCTTTGGCTAGAGTGTCATTTTTTTAAAAGATTTTATTTATTTAATTATTTATCTATCTATCTATCTATCTATCTATCTATTTATTTATTTATTTGACAGAGAGAGAGAGAGAGAGAGAGAGATCACAGGTAGGCAGAGAGGCAGGCTCTCTCAGAGAGGTAGGTAGAGAGAGGGGGAAGCAGGCTCCTCGCTGAGCAGACAGCCCGACATGGGGCTCAATTCTAGGACCCTGAGATCATGACCTGAGCTGAAGGCAGAAGTTTAACCCACTGAGCCACCCAGGCACCCCTGGACTTTCTTATTTGAGAGAGACATGCATAGACTCAGATATGACCAAACAGCTTTGAGGAAGTAAGATTGACTTTATGAAACCTGGAGCCAAAAAGCCCCTTGGAATTATTGGCCTGGTACCTTGTTTACAGGTTCCCAGCAGCCTCACCGGGTGAGTAAAGAATGTCATTTCCGGACAGGTGCAGGAACCTCAGAATACATTGGAGACCTCATGAAGAGGAATCTGCCCACATCTACACTACAGGTATTGCTGACATCTCCGATGGCAAGTACGTGGCTTGGCTTCTGGCCTGGAGAGGCTACTAAAAATTCAACCTAGAGATTCCTTACAAAAGTTCCAGCAAAGCAGATTCTAAAAGATCTATATGATCAATCATTATTCTTGCTGAGCTTATGTAAATTAGGCCAAGTCTGTCAAAACTGACCTTGTTTTTCAAATAAATTAGTCCTGGTTTGGCTATCTCTGGTTAAAAATGAGGGTTATTTCAGAGAGAAAAATTATGTTTCAATAACACACCTTTGTGGTTCGAATTCTAGATGTGATTGTCTTTCTACCTAAGCTAGACAACTTGAGGTAAACTTCAGAGAAATTACCACAGTAGCTCATGTATAGACAATCTTCTTGGTTGTTATTCTGTGGGGATAATAACAGGACCTCATGAGCATATGATTATTTGAACAACTGGGAAATGGGATCAATTCCCTAAGGATTGTATAGCTCAACTGGCACCTTGAACCATTCTAGGTGGCTGGGATGATGAAATTTTTTCCCTAAAAGCCAGAGCATACCCAGTCTGTCGGGTTAACTATGGACTTGTGGAGATAATGGATGACCCCACTTTCCCTATGATTGGACTGGATGATGCAGTTGGGGATGCCCTTATCTCCTGAGACAAGTCTCCCACTTGCAAGTGATTCCTCATAATTAACATACTGTTAAGGCTGTACCTCAAACAAAGAAGTCTTCTTGATGGTATCATCCCTTAGTTTTATTTATCCTAAAAGCCACCTCTCTTGACAATTGCAAACAAAGGCTTTAGCCAAGCATACAACAGTTCTCCTGGTTGGAGCCTCAGAGCTCACTATGGGACTGTCCCTGATTGTAATGACTTCACATCAGGTCCAGAGTGTCTTAGAGACCAAAGGCCACCAATGGATGATGGGAGGATGACTTATTAAATACCAGGCTACACTTACAGATATGCCTGAAATAATACTTGAGACCTGTCAAACTTTAAATCCCGCTGCCCTTATACCTGGACCTGACCATTGTCCTTCTATAGAGCATAACTGTTCAGAGGTTACTGGTCTTATTTATGCTGGTCAACCAAATTTAAAAGATGCCCCTATTGAAAATACAGATGACAGTTGGTTTGCTGATGGCAATGGTTTCATGAAAAAAGGAATAAGAAAAGCTGGGTATGGTATAGTGTTCACTTGCGCTTTGCAATCACCAGAGCACTAAAAATTAGTATTTATTCTGACTCCAAATATGCTTTCCTAGTCTTACATGCTCATAGAGCCATTTGGAAGAACAAGGGCTTATTATCAAGCCATAACTCCTCAATCAAAGGAGTTGAAATTATTACTCTTCTTAAGGCTGTACACCTACCTAAGGACAGATCTGTAATTCACCTCAAAGGACATCAAAGGATAGGACCTTAGGATCTAGGGGAAACAGTTTGGTAAACCGTGCAGCCAAGAATGTAGCACAAAATAAACAAATATTAAGTCTAAGAGAAATTGTCCCTAGATTTGGAGTCCCGGTGTCCCTGCAAAGTAACAATGGACTGTCTTTTATTACACAAATTCAAAAGATGGCCCTCCAAACTGACTAGCCCTTGACACGTTGACTGCAGTTAAAGGGGCCCAGAATTATATGACTATCTCCTAACAGGACCCAATGGCTATGTGGCTCTAAATTGTGTTCATGGCTTCCCCCAGGCTGCACAGGCCCCTGTCCCCTGGGTTTTGCCTGGAGGCACGGATGCATTATTCAAACAACTATCAACCTGGTTAACCATCCAAAGTTAAAATAATGTTGGAGGGGCGCCTGGGTGGCTCAGTGGGTTAAAACCTCTGCCTTCGGCTCAGGTCGTGATCTCAGGGTCCTGGGATCAAGCCCCACATCAGGCTCTCTGTGCAGTGGGGAGCCTGCTTCCTCCTCTCTCTCTCTCTGCCTGCTTCTCTGCCTACTTGTGATCTGTCTGTCAAATAAATAAATAAAATCTTTAAAAAAAATAATGTTGGACATGTTCTATGTCTTATTGGTATGACCAACTAACATCCATTTTTGTTCTCTCTTTGGGACTGGGGAATGTTGTTTCGCACACAGAAACTCTTAATAAGTACACAAAGCCCTCAGTGACACTCATTTCTCTACTAAATACTGAACACAGATGTGTAAAGCAGTTTTACAAAACAGAACGACGTTAGATATTTTAACTGCTACACAAGCTGAAACGTGTGCGGCTATCATAAACAATGAATGCTATGTGTAGGTTCCAGATTAACACAAAGCATTTCTGGGACTCCGACATGAGTACTCAAGTTGTTGCTTTAAGGGTCCCTGGGTTGGACCCACATCGGGCTCCCTGCTCAGCGGGAAGCCTGCTTCTCCCTCTCCCACTCCCCCTGCTTGTGTTCGCTCTCTTGCTGTCTTTCTGTCAAATAAATAAATAAAATCTATTAAAAAATGGGTGCTTTGAAGGATCCATCTCGTTCCTTTAATGATTGGTTGAACTCCTGGACTGGAAGAGGATTTTTGTCCACTACCAAAGGACTCTTTTTTTTTTTTTTTAAGATTTTTAACCCACCAAGACATGTGTTTATATTCATCTGGGGTCTTATGACTCAGGTTTTCTTAGACGATAACAAAATGACCCTTTCCCAGTAATAGCTAGCCCCTCAAGGTGCTGGAAACCTTCCTTCCAGAATTCCTTAGAGACGTACACTATTCCCTAACCCCTTCTCAACTTGGAAGGATATAATGGGTCATTCCTTTTTTTTTTTTTTAATATTTTATTTATTTATTTGACAGAGAGAGATCACAAGTAGGCAGAGCAGCAGGCAGAGAGAGAGGAAGGGAAGCAGGCTCCCCGCTGAGCAGAGAGCCCGATGCCAGGCTTGATCCCAGGACCCTGGGATCATGACCTGAGCTGAAGGCAGAGGCTTTAACCCACTGAGCCACCCAGGTGCCCTAATGGGTCATTCCTTAATGACCCCAGCGCAGCTCTTTCTGCCCACGGGCCTGTCCCCGTGCTTTAATAAAACCAACTTTTTACACCAAAGATGTCTCAAGAATTCTTTCTTGGCCATCGGCTTCGAACCCTAATGTCTTTCCTACATCAATAATCTATTATCAAAAAATATTTTATTGCTCTCTCACTAGATTAGGTCCTTCTTAGGACTGTAGCAACTTCCTCTCTTGCAAAAGGATTTCTTACTCTGTCCTTAGACCCTCCCATCTCCTGAGTTTCTGTAAAGTATCAAAAATGTTTTAGCAAGAGTTATCCAAGGAGAGCTCATTTTGTGTGGTCCTCTTTTACTTAGAGACAACTTGCTTAACCCAACACACTCAAAAAACAATTGGGAAACACTGTAGTGTTAGTAAATTTAAATACATCTTTGCTAATTTTTTTGCTAATAGTTTTTGTAAATAAAAAGGCTTTTGTCTTATAACACAATTTATGGGCACCTGGGTGGCTTAGTCTGTTAAATGTTTGCCATGGGTTCATGTCACGGTTCCCGGAGTCCCAGGATCAAGCCCTGGATCTTGCTCCCTGCTCAGCAGGAGGTCTGCTTCTCTGGCTCCTTCTGCCCCTCCCCCTGCTTCTGCTATCTCTCTCAAATAAGTGAAATCTTAAAAAAAAAACAAACACAAAAAAACACACGCCTTAAACATATGTTCTTTTTATTTATTTATTTTTTAAAGATTTTATTTATTAGTTAGAGAGAGAGCGAGTACAGGCAGACAAAGAGGCAGGCAGAGGCAGAGGGAGAAGCAGGCTCCCTGCCGAGCAAGGAGCCCGATGTGGGACTTGATCCCAGGACGCTGGGATTGTGACCTGAGCCCAAGGCAGCCGCTTAACCAACTGAGCCACCCAGGCGTCCCAAACATATGTTCTTTTTAAAAGAAAGATTATTTATTTATTTGACAGAGAGAGATCACATGTAGGCAGAGGGGCGGGCAGAGGGGTAGGGGGAAACAGGGGAACAGCAATGAGCCCTGCGCCGGGCTCCCAAGACCCTGAGATCATGACCTGAGCCAATGGCAGGGGCTCAACCGACCGAGCCACCCAGGCACCCCCTTGAATATATTTTCATGAGAAGCTGGAAGGAACTGGTTGAACTTATTTATAGACGTTCTTCACTGTCTACTCTAGTTGCCCAAATTGGTCTTCATTGTAAAACCAATCAGCGAAATCACACCTTGTTTCTGCCAGAAACACTTCTTTTTTCAATGCAAATCTCTGAGAAAAACAACAGGAGCCAAAATCGCTTGTGTTAAGGTTTTCCCTTGTCTCAAACAGAATGGACTGCCAGGCAGACGTGGTTCAAAGGATGAGCTTTATGCAAGCTCCCTCGGGCGAGGTTCAGGGACTCAGAAGGAGTGTTGAGTTGGGGAAGTCTCGCCCTGGAAGGGGTTGAGCGAGCTTTTATTGGGCCAGGGCAGGGCAGGGGCTCATAACCATATTTGGTAAGGTATTTGGTGGTAGGAGGGTAGGGTCACAGCGGTTTCCTGCTGGCGTTAAGTTTCCGTTTACTGGGGTTGACTTGGCTGCTGTAGGAGTTCTGGCGGGAGATTCGGCCATCTTGGGTGTCCGCCATTCTGAGTGGCCCTTTTCTCAGCCAGCCCAACAGCTTGTATCCAAAACTGTACTTCACTCTGAACAGAAATGTGTGTACAAGACAAGAAACCCAGGAGTGTAGGATGGATTTAACGTGCCTTTAAAAAAAGTTTTTTTTTGTTTATATGACAGAGATAGCAAGTAGGCAGAGAGAGAGGAGGAAGCAGGCTCCCTGTTGAGCAGAGAGCCTGATATAGGACTCGATCCCAGGACCCTGAGATCATGACCTGAGTCGAAGGCAGGGGCTTAACCCATTGAGCCAACCAGGCGCCCTAACGTTGTTTTAAGAGACCTCTTAGACGCCTCATTTTCAAATAAGGGGCCCTGGTGGCACCCGGCTGTCTCAGTTAGTGGAGTATATGACTTTTGATCTCAGTTGTAGAAATTACTGAAAAATAAAATTAAAAAGAAAAGTCTTTAATAAAAAGAAAAAAATTAGGTGCCCTGATTAGTGCCCACCCCCCAACCCTGTCTTTTCCACACCCCGCCCACTCCATTGTAATTCAGAGTGGCTGGAGATGAGCCTTTCTTCTCTAAGAAAGGTGTGGGGGCGGGGAATCACTGGAGAGGAGACTGCAGTTTCTGAGCGAGGGAATGGGCATTCAGGTTCTTTGGAGCCTCCCCTCCCTTGCTGTCTCAGTCTGGACACTGGGGGACTGCTTAGAGGACGTGCATTCACTTGGGTTCTCCCCCAAACCTGCTGTTTATCCATCTTCACCTTTTTAGTAAACGGCCCAGCATCCTCCAGGTGTTCAGCCAAGAACCTGTGGGTCAGCTTTGATTTCTCTCCTTTCCCCTTCCCCAACCCTCCTTAGAGCCCATCCATCATGTCCCATCACTTTTTTTCCAAACTGAATCCCAAATTTTCTCACTTCTCACCTCGACCTCTACTTCCCAAATCTGGGCCACCATCACCCTTGCTTGGAAGATTGCAAGATCCTCTCAGCTGTTCCCTTTCTCCTGCCTCCTATTCGCTAGTCTTCCTCCAGATTGTAGCCAGGGGTCCTGTCCCTCCCTTATGTAAAATTTTCCATTGCTTTCCTTTGCACTTAGCATAAATTTTGAATTATATTACTTACTAGGGTGACCAATCTGTCCTCGGCCAAACTGGATAATTGACCACTCACACGGCTTGGCATGGTGGGTTCTGTCTCTGACAGCCTCTGTCACTGCTTCTTACAAGACTTTCCTGCCACCTCCATCTCCTCCCCATTCCCTAAACTTCTCTCTTTGGTTTATTTGACTCCAATCACGTGGGCTCTTTGTTGTTCCCTGAGAGGCCCAGGTGTCTCAGGACCTTTGCACTTGTTATTCCCCTTCTTGGAACTCTTTTGCCCTTGGCTTGCTCTTGCATATTGGCTTCAGCTCAATGTTCCCTCCTTAAGGAGTCCTTGGATCACTCCAGCTTTTACCATGATTGTCCGGCCCCCAGGCCTTCCTACTTATTCATTGTGGAATGGGAGGCTCTCTGTGCTTCACCTTTTTCCCCACAAAATGGAGATGGGCGTTGTCCCAAAAGGGCTGCAGTGGCCCTTGCTCGGGCCTCAAATCGCTGCTGAAACAAAGTAAATTCTTCATAGCAACCATAATTATCGCCCTGTCCTGTTTTCTTCCTAGCTCCTGTCAATACTTGATACAATCACATTTATATACTTGCTAATTTCATGTTTATTGTCTGCGTTTAACTAGAATGTGAGCTGCATCCTAGTGAAGATCAGGTTTATCTCCTTCAGTGCCTAGAATAGTTGCCTGGCACATATCAAAGGCTCATTTGTGAATGAAGCTTGATGTTTGCTCACAATGGGAGTAAACCTAATGCCACCCAGTTGTACACTTAAAAATGGCTAAAATGGTGTATTTTACCAAATAAGAAAATGTACACTGGGGTGCTTGGGTGGCTCAGTCGTTAAGTGTCTGGCTTTGGCTTGGGTCATAATCCCAGGGTCCTGGGATCGAGCCCCACATCGGGCTCCCTGCTCAGGGGGAAGCCTGCTTCTCCCTCTCCCTCTGCCCCCGCTTGTATTCCCTCTCTCGCTGTGTTTCTCTGTCCAAATAAGTAAAAATCTTAAAAAAAAAAAAAAGAAAATGTACACTAATGCCACATAACATATACTTGATAGCTTGGATAGTTACAAAAAAAAGAAAATGCAATGACGCTCAGTCAGAGAATCCCAGGAACGGTTAGCCCCTCTAAGAGGGGACAGTTTGGGATTGCAGGTTTCAGGGACTTTTTTTTTTTTTTTTTAAATTAACATAACACTCAGCAAGCGTGCCCTCCTGGGGAGGTGAGTGGGAGGTGGGGACTGGAAATCCCAGGAGTCCTGCCTCCGAGGTTGAATTCTCCAAGAAGAACCTGGCTTTCTTCTCATAGTGCTTTTGGAACCCCTCAGCCCGCTACTCAACGGGTTTCGTCACTCTTCCATGGACAGAGTTTTTGCAGCCAAACGTGCCACTTACCGGCTGCTGGATCTCAGGTAAGTTACCTGACTTCCTCTGCTGCTGTTTTTTCGCTTTTAAATGTTAACAACAATAAGAAAAGCTCGCTTCCAGGATTGGCGTGAGGGCTGAGTACGATAAAGCATGCAAAATGCTTAGAGAAGTCCTCACCTTGTTCATCGTTAGTGTTATGGAAATGTTTGCTGTTAATATTTTTATTATCCAGCCAGATACTTAAGCCAAAAATCTAGGAGTTGTTCATGCCCTTTCCCCCATTTCCAGTGTTCAGAATGGATCTTAGAGCCATTCACTTTTTCTTCTAAATATTGTCAAGTTTTGCCTTTCCTACTCGTCTTTAGCCCGTTCAGAGACATATCCAATGTGTCTTCGATTCCATGTGGTCTGTTCCAGCGCTATTTACTCCTAGTCAACCTCTTCCCTCTTGATCTTCCTGGAGAGTGCTGTGCTGTAAAAGTTTCTGTGTGTGCAAGGGTCTGTTTTGGAGTCTGTTCCATTGGCCAGTGGTTAATGATTTTCCTTCCTCCTCATTCCTTGTGGGTACCGCATCAGCAAGTCTGTGCTACCTTCAAAACATCTTCAAATCTGTTTCTCTGAATTGCCACCCCGCCATCATTTCTCAGAGACAATCGCAATGGCTCCGATCTGCTGCCTACCTGCCCCTTTCCCTGTGGAAATCTCCTACCTCTAGCCTTAGTGATGTAGGAAAGATGTTGGGGTTTGAAGCCGATGGCCAAGAAAGAATTCTTGAGACATTTTTGGTGCAAAAAGGCGGTTTTGTTAGAGCACAGGGACAGGACCCGTGGGCAGAAAGAGCTGTACCGAGGTCAGGAGGAGTGGCCCATTATATCCTTCCAAGTTAGGAAGGGGTTAGGGATAGTGTAAGTCTCTAAAGAATTTTGGAAGCAAGGTTTCCAGGACCTTGAGGGGGGCCAGCTATGTTGGGAAAGAGTCGTTTTGTTATCCTCTAAGAAAACTTCAGTCATGAGACCCTTCGTGCGCATACGGGTGGGTCCTATACTTGGGGGATGATTGCCAAGATAAATCTTGGGAGAAGGTAGAGATAAAGGAAGATTCCAAAGGTAGTTTTCTGTGTTCAGGTAGACTTACAGGGTTCGGGGGGTAGGGCTAAGATTTCCTTTTGCCCTTAGAAAAGTATCGATACCAGGCAGTTGAGTCTATAAAGGAAAGTTACACTGCCTGCTTCAAGGACTTATCAATGGGTAGTAAGGGAATTTAATAATTTTTCTTCTGCCTTTGTTTCCCACATCATTTCATGCAATCCAGGAGACCACTTTCTTCTTTTAAAATGACATAATGTTTGATATGTACAAAAATACAGAAGGATGCCTGTGGAGGTTAAGAAGCATGACCACAGAACAGTCTGTGAGCCCACCTTACTACCTAGGAAATGGAACAGTAGTAAATTCTTTGATGTCCTGAATGACCTCAACACTGCTGGGAACTTGTTCTTAAAAAAAAAAAATGTTCTTTTAAAACTATTCCTTTGCTTTCTTTTATCTGTCTATCATCGTTTATCAAGTAATCTCTACACCCAATGTTGGGCTTGAACTCAAAACCCCGAGATCGAGTTGGATGCTCTTCTGACTGACCCAGCTAGGCACCCCACCCATACTTTCTTTTATAGTTTTACTACATGTATATATATTCCTAAGCAATTTATTATTTGCTTTTGCTTGTAAACTTTACAAAAACAGTGTCACGTTGTGAATCCTGCTCTGAGAATTGGTTGGCTTGTTTACCAGTACTAATTCTTTTTTTTTTTCCTAAAGATTTTATTTATTTATGTCAGAGAGAGAGCAGGAGCGAGCACAGGCAGAG
>ML105002.1:409-29856 GCA_003697995.1 Taxidea taxus jeffersonii | reverse complement strand
GGAGCCCGATGTGGGACTCGATCCCAGGACGCTGGGATCATGACCTGAGCCGAAGGCAGCTGCTTAACCAACTGAGCCACCCAGGTGTCCCATATTTTTTTTATTTAAAAAAGATTTTGTGGGATGCCTGAGTGGCTCAGTCGTTAAGCATCTGCCTTTAGTTCAGGTCATGAGCCCAGGGTTCACATTGGGCTCCCTGTTCAGCGGAGAGCCTACTTCTCCCTCTCCCACTCCCCATACTTGTGTTCCCTCTTTCACTGTATTTCTCTCTGTCAAATAAATAAATAAAATCTTTAAAAAAAGTTTTGTTTATTTTAGATATAGAGAGTGTGGGGGAGGGGTGTGGAGAGGGAGACTCTTTTTTTTTTTTTTTTTTAAGAATTTGTTTATTTGACAGACAGATCACAAGTAGGCAGAGAGGTAGGCGGGGAGAGAGAGAGAGGAGGAAGCAGGCTCCTTGCTGAGCAGGGGCTCGATCCCAGGATCCCAGGATGCTGGGATCATGACCTGAGCCAAAGCAGATGCTTAATGACTGAGCCACCCAGGCGCCCCCTCTCTCCACTTTTTAACCAGATTTTTTTTTCCATTGAGTTGTGTGAGTTCTTAAACATTTTGGCTATTAACCCCTTATCAGATACATGATTTGCAGATATTTTCTCCCACTCCATAGGTTGCCTTTCCATTTTGTTGATGTTTTCCTTTGCTGTATGGAAGCTTTTTACTTTAATGTAGCCCCACTTCTTTCTTTTTGCTTGTATTGCCTTTGCTTTTGTCAACAACTCCCAAAAAATCATTGCCAAGACCTTACTCCTTATGTTTTCTTCTAGGAGTTTTAATGGCTTCAAGTCTTAACATTCAAAGCTTTAATCCATTTCGAGTTGATTTTGTGTAGCATAAAATAATGGTCCGGTTTCATTCTTTCGCATGTGGCTGTCCAGTTTTCCCAACACCATTTCATAAAGAAACTCTTCCTTCCCCATTGTACATTCTCTCTTCCTTTGTCATAAATTAATCGACCATATACGAATGGGTTTATTTCTGGGCTCTGTTCTGCTAGCTCTCCATTTATTTAGATCTTCCTTAGAAGGTGCTTCAATAATGATTTGTCTTTTCTCTGTAGGGTAGATTTAAGAGATGGTTTAAAAAAAAAGTAAGTTAAGGACACCAGGGTGGCTCAGTTATTAAGCATCTTCCTTTGGCTCTGGTCATGATTCTAGGGTCCTGGGATCAAGTCCCACATCGGGCTCCCTGCTCAGTGGGGAGTTTGCTTCTACCTCTCCCACTCCCTCTGCTTGTGTTCCCTCTCTGGCTGTGTCTCCTCTCTCTGTCAAATAAATAAATAAAATTCTTTTAAAAAATGCAAATTCGATCTTCTCCCTTCCCTGGTTATAACTTGATAATCGTTTTCCATTGCCCTTCAAATAAAGTCCACATTCTTTACCTAAACACATTCAACCTGGTTCTGTCTCTTCAATGTTTTCTTATAAAAACAGGCACCCTCACCCAGAACTGGCCAGTGTCACGGTCTTCTGGTCAGTTCCTCTTGCTTACCTCAGCAATAGTCAGCCAGTGTTTCCCCTCTGCTAGAAGGCTTCCCATTGTCCCAGTGTCCGCCTTCTGCCTGGCTAGCATCCAGCTCGAATCTCTACTTCATAGCTACTTTTTTGAATATCTTACTCAAAATCATTCAGTTAATGCCCTTTGATAGCCAAACAGAGTGCCCTGTTTTCCCGCCTAACTCTGTTGTCGTTGGCAGTTGCTTGGTTCATTTGTCTCTGCCTGATGTCTGGTGCCTTGAACACCCTACAAGCTCCCTGGGAGACCTTGGCTCCTTGGCTCACCGGGGCACCTGATACATTGTTTAGTACATAATGCATACTCAATGAATGTTTGTCAAAGGACCAAAGGCAAGAAGAGAGGAAGGGAGAGAGGGACTTCTATCCTATAGCTTGAAAAGCAGAAGCAAAGCCAAATAAGGGATGCAAGGGGTCATAAGTGGGTTGGGTTTCAAGAAGTTAGTAGAGGGGGCCTCTAGCTGGCTTCATCGGTAGAGCATAAGACTCTGATCTTGGGGTCCTGAGTTCGTGACCCATGTTGGGTGTAGAGTTTACTTTAAAAAAAAAAAAAAGGTAGTGGAGTATAGGCGTTGATGGTTTTTATTTATTTATTTATTAAGATTCTATTTATTTATTTGACAGAGATCACAAGCAAGCAGAGAGGCAGACAGAGAGGGGGGGGAGTCAGGTTCCCTACCGAGCAGAGAGCCTGATATGGGGCTCGATCCCAGGACCCTGACATCATGACCTGAGCCGAAGGCTGAGGCTTAACCCACTGAGCCACCCTGGTGCCCCGGCCTTGGTGGTTTTAAAAATCATGTCATTTATGCCATATGGAATATATTATAGTTGTCAATGCTTCAAATGATACAGAAATGTAAGGACTATACATTTAAGTTTATTTTTACCGCCCACTCTTCAGACCCACACCCCATATCCGGGGTAACCACATTTATTGCTGGTTTGGTAAATATCTTTATAGTTCTTTTTTATCTACTTACACATTTTTGCATATATACCAAATACATTTATATACGTACAGGTTTTTTTTAAAGATTTTATCTATTTATTTGACAGAGAGATCACAAGTAGGCAGAGTGGCAGGCAGAAGGAGAGGGAGATGCAGGCTCCCTACTGGGCAGGGAGCCCAATGCAGCGCTCGATCCCAGGACCTTGGGATCATGACCTGATTGGAAGGCAGATACCCAACTGACTGAGCCACCCAAGTGCCCCAGATTTGTTTTTCTTTTTTGCAGTCATGGATAGCATCCTTTACTGTTGTGTGAGATGCTTGCTTCATTTAAAAATACAACATGGAGGGGTGCCTGGGTGGCTCAGTGGGTTAAGCCTCTGCCTTTGGCTCAGGTCATGATCTCAGGGTCCTGGGATTGAGCCCTGCATTGGGCTCTCTGCTCAGTGGGGAGCCTGCTTCCTCTTCTTTCTCTCTGCCTGCTTCTCTGCCTACTTGGGATCTCTGTCAGATAAAAAAATAAAATCTTAAAAAAAAAAGTTACAGTAGACAAGTCCCTTTGTCTTAAAAAATGAAATGGTCAGTGATTTTACTAGCCAAAATGGACTTACTTGGGAATAGCAGGGAACTGCAATTCAGGACAAACAGAATAAAGCAAAAAAAAAAAAAAAAAAAAAAAAAGCTAGCCCAATAAACAAAGGAGAGAAATGTTATTTTATGGGGAAGTAGGAGGAAGTTGGGAAGAGTTGTTTTAAGTGAAATCCACTGGAGAAACCCACAGGTTCAGGGTAATGATGGTTTCGCATTGGTTGAGTTGCTGGAGTAGTCGATTTCTTGTGGGAGATGTAGTGTACATCTTCTTCCTTGATGATTCTTTCCTATAATTGACACTGAGTGTATGGCTCCCCATTCTGTCCTCCTGAGTTTATTTTAGGGAGGAGTCTCTCTTTTTTTTTTTTTTTTTAAGATTTTATTTATTTATTTGACAGACAGATCACAAGTAGGCAGAGAGACAGGCAGAGAGAGAGAGAGGAAGGAAAGCAGGCTCTCCGCTGTGCAGAGAGCCGGATGTGTGGGGCTCGATCCCTGGACCCTGAGATCATGACCTGAGCCGAATGCAGAGGCTTAACCCACTGAGCCACCCAGGCGCCCCAAGAGTCATGTTTTCTCAATTCACTGGCCTTTTGTCTTCGGTGCCAGGAAGGGCCTTTCTTGCGTGTCATGTCCCAGGCTGGAGGGAAATTGTACAGATTAGAAACCTACTGTCCCCAGGGATGCCTCAGTGGCTCAGTCGGTTAAGCGTCTTACTTGGGCTCAGGTCACGATCTCAGGATCCTGGAATCGAGTCCCACATCAGGCTCCTTGCTTAGTGGGGAGCCTGCTTCTCCCTCTCCCTGCTGCTCCACCTGCTTGTGCTCTCTCTCTTACACACACACAAGTAAATAAAATCGTTTAAAAAAAAAAGAAAGAAAGAAAACTACCATCACCTTTGTGCAACAAGGAGGGATAGGAGGAGAAGTCAGGCACTTCCTATGTATTGCCCATATTTATCAAGATCATAAGCATTGGAGATCACCTTCTTGGGCCCATCATTTCTACAAAGGTTTAACAGGAAATAAGTACAGAATGAAAATAACATGACAATTCTATATCATATGGTGGTTCTAAGCCAGGACCCAGGGTCTGAAAGTAGCCAATTGAAAATATTCATTGACACTTTTCCCAACTTAGAGGAGAAAAGTTCTCTTTCTGACTCGAGGCAAACCCGGAGTTGTCTTTGACTCCTGGAAGTCCCTGTTTAAAGCAGCCACGGAGGCAGAATAGTGGGTACTGCAGAAACACAGCTGGAGAGTTCAGGGAGGGGTTGGGAAGATGCAGTGCGGATGTAAACAGGCAGCAATAGCTGATGAATCTTTTGCAGAACATCAGTGCTTCACAGACATGTTAACAGCATTGTTAGCTCAAAATAATTGGAATCAAAGGTAGTATAGCCTCTAACGTTGTAAATATAGAAATCACAAATTTAGATAAGAACCCGGAATCAGGAGAGACATGGGTTGCACAGTCAGTTAAGCATCTGCCTTTGACTTAGGTCATGACCTAGAGGTCTTGGGATCGAGCCCCGTGTCGGGCTCCAGGCTCAGCATGGAGCCTGCTTCTCCCTCTGCCTCTGCCCCTCACCGCACCCCACTCCGACCTCATGCTCTCTCCCAAATGAATAAACAAAATCATTTTTTCTTTATTAACATGTAATGTATTATTTGCCCCTGGGATACAGGTCTGTGAATGATCAGGCTTACACATTTTGTAACACTCACCAAGGCACATACCCTCCCCAATGTCCATATGTCCATAACCCAGCCACCTTATCCCTACCCCCCTCCCCCACTCCAGCAACCTCAGTTTGTTCATTGAGATTAAGAGTCTCTTATGGTTTGTCTCCCTCCCTAGCCCATCTTTTTTTTTTTTTTTTAAGACCGTGTTTATTTATTTATTTGACAGAGAGAGAGGGCACATCAGCAGGGGGAGCAGCAGGGAGAGGGAGAAGCAGACTCCTTGCTGAGCAAGGAGCCCAGTGCAGAACTCCATCCCAGGATGTCGGGATCATGACCTGAGCCAAAAGAAGGCACTTAACCGACTGAGTCACCCAGGCGCCCCAACAAATGAATAAATAAAATCTTAAAAAAAAAAAACCAACAAAAAATCAAAAACAAAATACAAAAAAACCCAAAAATGAGCCCAGGATCAGCTAATAGTCCACTTGAAAAAGACAGACTTCTTTTAGTCCTGAACCTTATAACCGGCCTGGCCTGGATGTTTTGGGAAAACTATTGTCAGATGTCCTCTTACCAGATACCTTTTTTTTTTTTTTAAAGATTTTATTTATTTATTTGACAGACAGAGATCACAAGTAGGCAGAGAGACAGGCAGAGAGAGAGAGGAGGAAGCAGGCTCTCCGCAGAGCAGAGAGCCCGATGTGGGGCTTGATCCCAGGACGCTGGGATCATGACCTGAGCCGAAGGCAGCCGCTTAACCAACTGAGCCACCCAGGCGTCCCCAGATACCTTTTTTTAAAAAGGATTTATTTATTTGTTTGTTTGACAGAGACACAGAGAGATAGGGAACACAAGCAGGGAGAGTGGGGGAGGGAGAAGCAGGCTTCCCACTGAGCAGGGAGCCTGATATGGGACTTGATCCTAGGACCCTGGGATCATGACCTGAGCCGAAGGCAGATGCTTAACAGCAGAGCCACCCAGGCTCAAGTAATCTGTACCCAATGTGGGGCTCAAACCCAAAACCCCAAGATTAAGAGTTGTGCACTCCACTGACTGAGCCCGTCGGGTGCCCCGTCATCATATGTCTTCAAATCTGGGACATATACTTGAAGGTCACCAGATGGTGTGCAGGCCCAGTCAGGATTTGGTGCTTTCTTTAAATGTGTCATGCAAATCCAAGAGTCCAGTTCCTGGAATTTGGTCACACGGGATTGGTTAGCAGTACCTGATGGGGCCTTTCCAGTGAGGCTTAAGAGAGTCTTTTGGAGGTGTTTTTTTTTTTTTTTTTAAATAGATAAAATCTTCAGGTTGCAAGATGTGATGCTTTAAGATCTCCATCTTCTGAGCACACACTGTAAAAAGACTGCTCTACCAAAGCATTTTTTTTAAAAGTAGGCTCCGCGACCCTAAGATCAAAAGTTGCATGCTCAAGGGGGCGCCTGGGTGGCTCAGTTGGTTAAGCATCCGGCTCTTGATCTCTGCTCAGGTCTTGATCTCAGGGGCGTGAGTTCAAGCCCTGCATTGGGCTCCATGCTGGGCATGAAGCCTACTTAAAAAAAAAAAAAAAAGTTTCATGCTCTACCGACTGAGCCAGCCAGGCATCCCAGCATGGCTATTTTTAATAGAAGCAATTAGGCCTTTACACCATTGAAGTAGATCTTGTATCAGCTGTGGCTCAAAGGAAGCAAGGACCAAATGCATTGGGCGTCCTATGACTGTCTCAAAGGATGAGACTCAGTGAGTTCGAAAAAGGTGGATCTGAGATTCAGAAGGACCAACAGCAATGCTTGTGGTCAAAGTCGTCGTTAGAGGATTTCTTTCTTCCTTCCTTTCTTTTTCTTTTTCTCTCTTAAGGATTTTATTTATTTATTTGAAAGAGAAAGAGGGCGGGCGAGTTGGGGGAGGGGCAGAGGAAGAAGAAGGCTCCCCACTGAGCAGGGAACTGGCGGTGGGGGATCCTGGGACTCTGTGACCATGACCTGAGGCGAAGGCAGGTGCATAACCCAGGTGCCCCAAAAAGTATTTA
Source organism: Taxidea taxus jeffersonii (assembly GCA_003697995.1). Lineage (NCBI taxonomy): Eukaryota > Metazoa > Chordata > Mammalia > Carnivora > Mustelidae > Taxidea > Taxidea taxus. Next base: position 23,028 of record ML105002.1, on the reverse strand, counting down.
GGATTTCTACAAATTTTAGAAAAAAGTATTTAGGATTTCTACAAATTTTGCCAATTTGAATCTTAATGGTGCCATTAGTGCTGAACTGAAGGATTAAGGATGGCGTGCACAGTGAAAGTGTAAAACTGGCTGAAAAGCCCAGGTTTATTGAAGCCCCTCACTGGGAAAATGGGTTTGCTGATCACAAGGAAGTCCAGGAAGGATTCCCCAGGTACGTATAGTCTTTTTTAACAGAATTTTAGCCACACAAGAAGCAGTGGCCCATTTACAGATGAAAGCTTTAGGCCAGTGAGGAAACATACAAACCATGATGGAAACATATCCCACCCATGAGATGGGAGGAGCTGTAAGAAACTGACTGGCCAGACCTCCAGTGGGCCATTGGCAGTTCAGAGGGCCTGGGTGCAAACTGAGCACGGGTCCTTGGACTGGACTTTGGACAGGTGGGACACAAGAGGTAGGCACTTTACAGCCTTATTAATATGTCTCCGCCATTACTCATTCAGGAATGCTATCACTTTGTGGTTTAAGGCACATACAGTGGTTAAGTAGTGGGAATTTTAGAATTTCTGGGAGGCCTGGAACAGTCTTGGGTCCACACCAGAGTTCTCTCTCTTTTATTGAACCAACATTTATTAGATTTCCAATATTGTTTTTCCTTTTCTGGGGCCAATTGTTGAGTGTCTTTTGTCAATTTTTTCAAATTGTCATTTGAGAGAACATCCCCCTGGACCGTGACAGAGGTTTGACTATTGGTTTCCTTGAGAGCAGAATTTTGGCTGTAAATAATCTGTGAGGTGGTTTCCGCTGGCCTCCAGAGGGTTGAGTCTGGAACGCCAAGGAGATTTAATAGCCGGAGCAGCTGGCAAAATTAGGGCATCAATCAATTTTGGGTACAGAAGCCATTTTAAATTTCATTCCCATTAGAGGTAAGGAAACCTCACTGTTTCCATGCCATTCCCAGGTTATGAGCTACCCTAAAGGGATATCAACTGTCTGTATGAATGTCTGCGGTTTTACTTCCCGTCTAAGGTACAAGCCTGAGTAAAGGCATATCACAGCCCATTGGGGGAAGGAGCCGGAGGCAAACACCCTGCCTCATTGACATCAGAGTTGCAGTAGAATGCCCAGCACAATATTTAGCATTTTCATCCTTTAAATAACATCCACCAGAGGGCGCCTGGCTGGCTCAGACAGTGGACTGTGTGACTCTTGATCCAGGGGTTGTGAGTTCAGCCCCATGTTGGGTGTAGGGATTACTTAAAAAAAAAAAAATCTTAAAAAAGGACCCATCACGGGGCGCCTGGGTGGCTCAGTGGGTTAGGGCCTCTGCCTTGGGCTCGGGTCATGATCCCAGCGTCCTGGGATTGAGCCCCACGTCGGGCTCTCTGCTCAGTGGGGAGCCTGCTTCCTCCTCTCTCTCTGCCTGCCTCTCTGCCCACTTGTGCTGTCTGTTAAATGAATAAATAAAATCTTAAAAAAAAAAAAAAAAGGACCCATCAGTAAGCCATGAAAAATCTGCAGCTGGAGGAGTTTTCTATAAATTGTCACGGGGAGGCAAGAGGTGATCAGTCAGCGCGAAGCAGTCATGAGGGGTCTCATCTGTGGAGGCGGGGGGGGGGGGGGGGGGTGGGGTGTTGGTGGGTGGACTCTGCTCAGGGTGGAGGTTATTGCTTCAGGAAGTTATAGGAGGGGTACATGGGTGGCTCAGATGGTTGAGCATATGCCTTCGGCTCAGATCATGATCCTGGAGTCCTGGGATTGAGCCCCGCGTTGGGCACCTTGCTCAGAGGGGAGCCTGCTTCTCCCTCTACCTCTGCTGCTTCCCCTGCTGTGCTCTCTTGCTCGCTCTGTCAAATAAATAAATAAAATCTTAAAAAAAAAAAGTTATAGGAGGAGCAGTTAGTGGAAGATGTCATAGGAGGTGAGGTGATTGGCTGGAAAGTGTTGAGTGATGGGATTCAGGGGGGCTTTTGTTGCAGGGGGCCTAAGGATGGTTAAGAAGGTCCCCTGGCAGTTTCTTCAGTTACCCTAACTAATAGGGCAGTGGCAGGAATGACTCTAAGGCAAGGGGGATGTCCCCAAGTCCCAGGATTCACTTGTTTGCTATAATGCCCTATAGATTATGGTCTCTGTGTTTTGGGGCGAGCACTCCAAGTGATGTCCTTCCCTCTCACATATAAAAAGGAAATAGGAAAAAAAAAGGGGGGGAGGAAATAGGAGCTGATAGGATGGCCAAGGGCAGGGGACTTTATTTTAGGCTTTTCTTTAAAGTCCCAAAAGCTATGTCATCCCGATCTTTCTAAATAATAGGGTCAGGTTTTTTTTTAAAAGATTTTATTTATTTATTTATTTATTTATTTATTTATCAGAGATAGAGAGCGCACACAAGCAGGCAGAGGCAGAGAGAGAAGCAGGCTCCCCGCTGAGCAAGGAGCCCGATGTGGGACTCTATCCCAGGACTCTGGGATCATGACCTAAGCCGCAGGCAGTGGCTTAACCAACTGAGCCACCCAGGCGTCCCAGGTTGGCTGTTTCTTAATAAAGTGCATAGAAGTTGAGCCATAAGAAAAGTCCAGAATCCAGTTTTGACAGTAGCCAGCTAGTCTAAGAGAACCTCATAATTATTGCTTAGTTTTAGGTTTGAGGAAGTTCAGGATGCCATGAAATCTACCTGGTTCCAAATGTAACCGTTGTTCTGAGATCAGGTGCCCTAAGTATCAAACCTGAGCTTGAGCAGACTACAATTTTCTTTGGAGACTTTATGTGCTTTAAAATCCATTTTTTTTTAATATTTTAATTTTTAAAGAGTTATTTGTTTATTTGAGAGAGAGAGAGAGAGAGCTCGCATGAGCCAAGAGGAGGGGCAGAGGCAGAGGGAGAGGGAGAAAAGCAGACTCCCCACTGAGCATGGAGCCCTATGCAGGGCTCAATACCAGGCCCCTGGAAGCATGACCTGAGCTGAAATCAGGAGTCAGAGGCTTGACCAACTGAGCCATCCATGTGCCCTAAGGCCCAAAGTTTAACAAGTGGACTGCCTTCCCTGTGAAGAGGATTGAAAAGTGGAGCAGAGAAGCAGTCTATGAGTTGAACAAAGTAGAGGCTGTAGAAGGCTTTATATCCTGCAAATCAGCTTGTTAAGATTTGTGGAAAGTAAGGACTCTCCGAAACCTTGAGCCATCACTGTGTAGGTATATTGCATTTCTTCCCAGGTGAAAGCGAAAAGAGGTTGACTGTACTTAGCCAGAATACTAAAACACGCCCTGTGTCAATCAGTGACAGCAAAAATTTGCTTTCAGTGGTAGTGGTTATCAATAGCAGATGGGGCTTAGGAACAATGAGGTGCCAAAGGATAACGATGTTATTTATTCCTGGGAAGTCCTGGACAAAATTTCATCCTCAGTCATAGGGTTTTCTCATGGGTAAAGTTGGGTTATTAGAGGAATGAGTGCAGGGGATAATGAGGCCCTGAATCTTGTAATCCTCTATTATGGGTTTGATACCATGAAAGGCTTCTTTATTTATAGAGTAGTGGCTAGTTCTGGGGAGAGGTTTTGAGTGATCTAGGGGAGATGCACTGTGGATTCTGCCAATATCAGTTGAAGATTTTGCTCCTAATGAGTTGGTAGCTTATCCAGTAAGGATACACAATCAGTGTCCCCCACGCAAGTGTAGTGGTGTCAGAGATAGAGCAAATCAAAGTGTCGATGCTTCCTTAATTCACCCAGTTGGCTAGTTTGATTACTGCTGTCAGTTTCTAGAATTATTTAACCCCTTTTGGGAAAAAGAAATTTCAGCATGATATTTTTCTAAGAAATCTCTGTCCAGTAAAAATAGGGAGGAAGAGGGGTGCCTGGGTGGCTCAGTGGGTTAGAGCCTCTGCCTTTAGCTCAGGTCATGACCTCAGGGTCATGGGATCGAGCCCCACATCGGGCTCTCTGCTCAGCAGAGAGCCTGCTTCTCCCTCTCCCTCTCTGCCTGCCTCTCTGCCTACTTGTGATCTCTGTCGAATAAATAAATAAAAAATCTTAAAAAAAAATACGGAGAAAGGAACTAAGGGGAAAAGGGTGGGTAACTAAAGGGGCCTAAACAAAAAGGAGTAGTTCAGAAATCGGAACCTGTTGAGGTTTGTTAGAGAACCACACTATTTGAACTATTTTAGTACTCTGAGCCAACGCCTGCTTTATAGCAGTGAGATTAAGCGCTGACTGTGTAACTGTGGTGTCAGTAAGGACACAGAGAGATTCATTCCTAATCTGGAGAGTTTTTTCTCCAGGCTGAGTAGAAGGGAGGATTGGGAAGATCCTCTGTAGTTTCTCGGAACGCCATCTTTGGGAATTAGGAGGCCATTGGAAAGGCTGGCTGGTAGGCCGAAGGTGCCTTATATTGGTAACGATCTTTTTTCCAGTGTTCTGGCTCTTTGCAGTAACAGCAGAGATGATGAGGTTTTGGGTTTTGTTTAGGGGTCTCCATTTGTCAGGATTCAAAATTAAGAATTTTAGTGGTCTCTCTTTTAGGTGACTCACCTAGCATGCAAGTGAGCTGGTTTGCCACATTAACTCAATGTGGAGCAGACACAGTTTCCCATTTAACCCTTGTCCTTTATTATTTTTTTTTAAGTTTTTAAAAAAAATTATTTATTTTTAGGGGCGTCTGGGTGACTCAGTGGGTGAAGCCTCTGCCTTCGGCTCAGGTCATGGTCTCAGGGTCCTGGGATTGAGCCCTGGATCAGGCTCTCTGCTCAGCAGGGAGCCAGCTTTCCTCTCTCTGCCTGCTGCGCTGTCTACTTGTGATCTCTCTCTCTGGCAAATAAGGAAATAAAATCTTAAAAAAAAAATTTATTTATTTGAGACAGAGAGAGAGCACAAGCAGGAGGAGGGGGAGGAAGAAGCAGGGGACCCCGGGACCCCGTTATCATGATCCAAGCCGAAGGCAGATGCTTAACCAACTGAGCCACCCAGGCACCCCCATCCTTGTCCTTTAAAAGAGAAATTTCCTGGTTCAGGCCATTAACAAATAACGGAGTTAAGGCCTACCCAAGTGGATTCAACATCTGAAGGAAGCCCAGAATTTTTTTTTTAAAACAATCTCAAGTATAATAGTCATAAACAAGTTCCTCAGATCTTTGTGCACAAGCCTGAATTTGTTCTAGTCGACAGGCCGACCGAAAGCTACCACAATTGCTTGGTGGAAGTTTTCCGCATGTGTTTTCAGTATTTACCAAAAGTTAGGGTTTTGTTTTTCTAAATCCTGTTCTGCATGCTCCCATGGAAAATGTAATCCAATGTTTGGCTTGGCTGTCACCAACAAGCATGGGGGCTCAGTGATACAAATCTGAGAAACCGGGTGGGTCAGTTTGAATAACTATAATTCATCAGCAGACCTATGGAGGTCCTCAGTCACTTTAGGAAATTCTTTTTTCTATGGCTCACAATCTGGTTTTTGTCCAGGAACGTAAGAAATTTGGGGTTTATTTGGTCCCCCAGAAACCTGTTTGTCTTTTTTCTAATTGTTTGTTTGTCTCACTTAGTCTGGAAATTGTATTTTGCAGAGAGGCAACTTTATTTTTTATTTTTATTATTTATTTAAAAAAAAGATTTTATCTGTGTATTTGTCAGAGAGAGAGAGCGTGCACACAGGGGAAGTGGCAGGCAGAGGGAGAAGCAGGCTCCCCTGCTGAGCAAGGAGCCCGACGCAGGACTTGACCCCAGGACACTGGGATCATGACCCCAGCAGAAGGCAGGTGCCCAAACGACTGAGCCACCCAGGCATCCCAGAGTGGCAATTTTAGATTCCTGATAATATTTGGAAGCTACATAATACTAATCAAAATAGGCATCTCATTCAGCTTTGACAAGTTTTTTTTTTTTTTTTAAGATTTTATTTATTTATTTGTCAGATAGAGAGAGAGCGCGCAGGAGCGAGCACAGGCAGACAGAGAGGCAGGCAGAGGCAGAGGGAGAAGCAGGCTCCCTGCTGAGCAAGGAGCCCGATGTGGGACTCGATCCCAGGACCCTGGGATCATGACCCGAGTCGAAGGCAGCCGCTTAACCAACTGAGCCACCCAGGCGTCCCCAGCTTTGACAACTTTAAAGCCATGGTTGTCCAATTTGGTTTTGAGAAAAGTAAGTTTGGGGAGATTGAAGGTTCCTTATAATGGACATTGGTGTTTGGAATTATTTTTGGTTAAGTCGATCCATTTAGTTAAAAAATATTTTCTAGTTATTTATTTATTTTGGTAGTTTATTTTTTAAAATATTTTATTTATTTAAGAGAGACAGAATGAGCAGTGGGGGAGAGAGAGGGAAGCAGACTCCCTTCTGAGTGGGAAGCCTTATGTAGGACTTGATCCTAGGACCCAGAGAGATCATGACCTGAGCTGAGGGCAAATGCTGAACCAACTGAGCTGTCCAGGCCCCCCATATTTATTTATTTATTTAAAAAGTTGGTTTATTTCTAAGTAATTTCTATACCCACTGTGGGACTCGAATTCAAAACCCTGAGATCAAGAGTCACGCACTCTCCTGATTGACCCAACTAGGCTCACCAAGGGACCAGAGTTTTTATTTTCATTCATTCATACGTTCATTTATTTTTAAAGATTGTATTTGTTTATTTTTTAGAGACACAGAGAGAGAGAGAGGTGGAGGGAGAAGCCAGCTCCCCACAGAGCAGGGAACCATGTAGTACTTCATTCCAGGACTCTGGGATCATGACCTGGGCTGAAGGCAGACACTTAACCACCTGAGCCACCCAGGCACCCCAAAGTTTTTATTTTTTAGTCTTTTTAAATTCATTTTTAAAATTTTTATTTATTTATTTGACAGAGAGAGAGAGAGATCACAAGCAGGCAGAGAGGCAGGCAGAGAGAGGGGAGGAAGCAGGCTCCCTGTGAGCAGAGAGCCCGATATTGGGCTCAATCCCAGGACCCTGGGATCATGACCTGAGCCAAATGAGCCAAAGGCAGAGGCCTAAACCACTGAGCCACCCAGGCGCCCCTTTAAATTCATTTTTAAAAGATTTTATTTATTTCAGAGAGAGAGAGTGTGTGCATGTGAGCAGGTGGGAGAGGCAGAGGGAGAGGGAGATGCTGACTCCCTGCTGACCAGGGAGCCTGTCCTGGGGGCCTGATTCCAAGTGCCTGGGGTCATGACTTGAGCTGAAGGCAGATGGTTAGCCAACTGAGCACCCTGGCACCCCAAGACCACAGTTTTTAAACATAAAACTGGCAGGAGTCCCAGAAATGGTGTGTGTGGGGGGGTGACTCAAAACATTTTGATGACTGGAATCCCATTTCTTAGAGGTTTTTTTTAAAGATTTTATTTTTAAGTAATCTCTACACTCCGTGTGGGGCTTGAACTCACAACCCTGAGATCAAGAGTTACATGCTCTACTGACTGAACCAGCCAGGTGCCCCTTAAGGGTTTTTCTCTAGAGTAAAAAGAAAAATTCCTAAACTGCTATTCTAATAGTAATGGCCCAGTTCCTGAAAGGAATTGGGCCAACAGCCAGCACAATCCTGATAGGAACAGTACAGTTCCAAAACGGAGTCAGACTAAAGGCCAAATGAGTACTCTCAGAAAGGAAAACCCTTCAGACAGATCTCAAATAAAGGCCAGGAGCTTAAAATGCAGAGAGCAGAGTTAGAAATTCAGGAGAGACATACATCACTTCAACTCTAGAGTCAGCAAGAAAGCAGTGAGCTCAATGGGCCCTGTGGATACCAGCTCCTGTTTGCTTACCAGTCTTGGAGTTTGTGTGTGTGTGTGTGTGTGTGTTTGTGTGTGTGTTTGTGTGTGTGTGTGCACGCACATGCGCGCGCACATGGAACGCCTTGCTGGATCCCACTTATGACACCAAGTAATGTCCCTAAACATAAAACCGTTTTTTCACCAGCAAAAAATGGGTTTATTTGGGAATATCAGAAAATTGCAATTCTGGACAGGCCCACTGCAGCAAAATCCATAGGCTAGTACAACAAAGAAAGAGAAATGTTATTTTATTTTATTTTTTTAAAGATTTTATTTATTTATTTGATAGAAATCACAAGTAGGCAGAGAAGCAGAGAGAGAGGAGGAAGCAGGCTGTCCGCAGAGCAGAGAGCCTGATGCGGGGCTCGATCCCATGACCCTGGGATCATGACCTGAGCCGAAGGCAGCGGCTTTAACCCACTGAGCCACTCAGGTGCCCCGAGAAATGTTATTTTATGGAGAAGGAGGAAGAATCTGGGAGAGGTTGTTTTGAACAAAAGTCCCCTGGAGAAAAGCAAGATTTCAGCGTGATGATGTTTCTCATTGGCTGAGTTGCTGGGGTAGTTGATTTCTTAGAGGAGATGAAGTGAACATCTTTTCTTTCCTTTTTTTTTTTTTTTTTTAAAGATTTCATTTATTTATTTGACAGACAGAGATCACAAGTAGGCAGAGAGGCAGGCAGAGAGAGAGGAGGAAGCAGGCTCCCCGCTGAGCAGAGAGCCCAATGAGGGACTGGATCCCAGGACCCTGGGATCATGACCTGAGCTGAAGGCAGAGGCTTTAGCCCACTGAGCCACCCAGGTGCCCTGAACATCTTTTCTTATTGGGGTCTGTAATGATCATTCTTTCTTGTGACTATTCTTCTGCTGGGTTTGTAATTGACCATTCTTCCTGTGTTTGAAGTGGTATGGCATGAAAGCTCCCCCTTCTGGCCTCCTGGCTTTATTTTAGTGAGATTTTCTTTTATTACTATTCACAACCCTGAAGATGACCTAAAAGATCCAAATTGTATTGGGAACCAAAGGGGTTTATTTAGTAAAGCTGCAGATGTTTGAAAAGGTTGTCTAGAGACAGTTTCCTGGGAGCATAGATTAGATTCTTACCCTGAGCCGCCTGGGTGGCTCAGTCTGGTTAAGCCGTTGCCTTCGGCTCAGTTCATGATCCCAGTGTCCTGGGATTGAATCCCGCGTGGGGAACCTTGCTCGGCAGGGAGCCTGCTTTTCCCTCTGCCTCTGCCTGCCGCTCTGCCTGCTTGTGCATTTGCGCGCTCTCTCTCTCTGACAAATAAAATCTTGAAAAAAAAAAAAAGAGATTTCTTACCCTGACACAAGAGCAAGAAAGGTGAATTTATTGAAGATGTAAAGGAAAGACTCTTTAACACTTTTGGGGTTTTATTGTCCTTTTAAATGCATTTTTTATTATAGTAAAATAAACAGGGAAACATTTAACTATTTTTTAAACAATATTTATTTATTTATTTATTTGACACAGACAGCCAGAGGGAACACAAGCAAGGGGAGTGGGAGAGGGATAAGCCGGCTTCCTGCTGAGCAGGGAGCCTGATGTGGGGCTTGATTCCTGGACCCTGGATTTTGACCTGAGCCAAAGGCAGAAGCTTTTTTTTTTTTTTTCCTTCAAAATATTTATTTATTTATTTATTTAACAGATAGAAATCACAAGTAGGCAGAGAGGCAGGCAGAGAGAGAGAGTGCGGAGGAAGCAGGCTCCCTGGCTGAGCAGAGAGCCTGATGTGGGGCTCGATCCCAGGACCCTGAGATCATGACCTGAGCCGAAGGCAGAGGCTTTAACCCACTGAGCCACCCAGGCGCCCCCCCCTTTTTTTAAGTGAGTTTTCTTTTCCTTTTTCTTTTTTATTTATCAGAGAGAGAGAGAGCGAGCACAGGCAGACAGAGTGGTAGGCAGAGGCAGAGGGAGAAGCAGGCTCCCTGCCGAGCAAGGAGCCCGATGTTGGACTTGATCCCAGGACGCTGGGATCATGACCAGAGCCAAAGGCAGCTGCTCAACCAACTGAGCCACCCAGGCATCCCTTTTCTTTTCTTTTATTTATTTATTTATTATTTATTTGACAGATCACAAGTAGGCAGAGAGGCAGGCAAAGAGAGGGGGAAGCAGGCTCCCTGCTGAGCAGAGAGCCCAATGCGGGGCTTGATTTCAGGACCCTGAGATCATGACCTGAGCCAAAGGCAGAGGTCTAACCCACTGAGCCACCCAGGCACCCCAACATTTACTATTTTGACTATTTTTTATTTTAATGTTTTTTAAAAAGTTTATTTATTTATTTATTTGAGAGAGGGGGGGAGAGTGTGCTTAAGTGGGGGAAGGAGCAGAGGGAGAGGGACAAGCAGACTCCGCACTGAGCAGGGCTCCATCCCAGTACCTGAGGTCATGACCTGAGCCGAAATCAGGTGCCAGACGCTCAAGTGATTGAGTCACCCAGGTGACCCTTATTTTAACTATTTTTAAAAAATATTTTATTTAGGGGCACCTGGGTGGCTCAGTGGGTTAAGCCTCTGCCTTTAGCTCAGGTCATGATCTTAGGGTTCTGGGATCAAGCCCTGCATTGGGCCCTCTGGTCAGCAGGGAGCCTGCTTCCTCCTCTCTCTCTGCCTCCCTCTCTGCCTACTTGTGATCTCTCTCTGTAAAATAAATAAAATCTTTAAAAAATTTATTTATTTATTTATTTAGAAAAATATTTCATTTATTTATTTGAAAGAGAGAGAAAGAGAGAGAGAGTACATGAGCAGGGAGGAGGGGTAGAGGGAGAGGGAGAACCAGGCTCCCAGCTGAGCCAGGAGTCCAATGTTAGACTCAATCCTAGGACCCTGAGATCAAGACCTGAGCTGAATGTGGACACTTAACCCACTGAGCTACCCAGGTGCTCCAGAAATTTTATTTATTTGAAAAAGGGGGAGAGAGCATGAGGTGGGGGGTGGGTGGGGAGGTAGAGGGACAAGCTGCGTCCCAGCTGAACAGGATACCCAACTTGGGGCTTGATCCCAGGATCTTGGGATTATGACCAAAGTCGAAGGCAGATGCCCAACTGACTGAGCCACTCAGGTGCCCCTATTTTAACTATTTTTAAGTGTACAATTCTGATGCATTAAGTGCATTCACATAGTCGTGTAATGATCACTACCACCATGTCTAGACTACTTTTCATTTTGCAAAACTAAAACTGTACCCAATAAACACTGACTTCCCCTTCCCTCAGTTCCTGGTGACCACCATTCTACTTTCTGTCTCCATGATTTTGACTTTAAGTACCCCGTGTCAGGGGAATCAAATAGTATTTTACTCTTCTGTGAATAACTGATTTCACTTAATATTTGATCCTCAAGGTTCATCACTTCATGGATGTGTCAGAATGTGTCAGAATCCTTCCCTTTCAAGGCTGAATAATATTTCGTTTTACGTATCTATCACCTTTTGTTATCCATTCATTATCTTTTGACAATTGGGCTGCCATCTCAAGATTCTCGGATTTCTCTAGAAGCAAGCAGTATGAGAAGAATAGCTATTCCAAGGCCATCAGACCAAGTAGATGAAATGAAGAATACTTTACAAATTCTGAATCAAACTCTCTCCTTGTCTTTCTGGTTTTGCTCTTGAGATCTTTGTAAGCTAATTCTATTCATGCTGCACTGCATTCTCTGCCTATTTACTGTACCATAAAGATGGAAAGAATTGCTTTTATGTTAACCTTTTTTTTAGGTTTATCATTTTTTTTCTGGGTATGCTATTATAGCTGGTTACAAATGGCTCATTCAGTATCTAATCTTTGGAAAAACAGTGATCACTATGCATATTTCCAATTTTGTTTTGTATGCTGGTCACTCTGCAGTATTCCCCATTTCCTAGCCAAAACAGGTAAAACACCTTAACAGAGACAAAAGCATAGGGGAATAGGACTTCTTTGAAAATCAATACAGTCATAGACCTAATGAACACCAGCCTAATTCATGCTATGATACAGTTTGCAGAAAAGGAAAATGTATTTGGGGAGACTGGCCTAAACCTTGAGACCCAAGGGTGGCACTAGAAAGTGTAAGAGAAGTTATATTTAGGTTTCCCTGCCAGAAAGAAAGTTTATTTATTTCATTTAAAAAATTTTTTTAAAATATTTTATTTATTTGATAGAGAGAGAGAGAGAGAGAGAGCATAAGCAGTGGGAATGGCAGGCAGTGGGAGAGGGAGAAGCAGACACCCCACTAAGCAGAGAGCCCAACATGGAGCTCAATCCCAGGGACCTAGGACTGTGACCTGAGCTGAAGACAGATGCCCAACAGACTGAACCACCCAGGTGCCTCTCATTTTCAATTTTTTAAAAAAAGATTTTATTTATTGGAGGACCTGGGTGGCTCAATGGGCTAAGCCCTGTCAGTCTTTGGGTCGGGTCATGGTCTCAGGGTCCTGGGATCGAGCCCCTCATCCAGCTCTCTGCTCAGCATGGAGCCTGCTTCCCTCCCTCTCTCTGCCTGCCTCTCTGCCTACTTGTGATCTCTCTCTCTCTCAAATAAATAAAATCTTCAAAAAAGAGATTTTATTTATTTATTTGAGAGAGAGAGAGAGAGAGGGCATGAGCAAGAGGAAGGGCAGAGGGAGAGGGAGAAGCAGACTTCTCGACTGAGCAGGGAGTTTGATGCAGGGCCCAGTCCCATGACCCTGGGATCATGACCTGATCTGAAGGCAGATCTGTCTAGGTGCCCCCAGAAGGAAAGTTTAATTTACAATGATCAGCCAATCCATGTGGCCTGCCTCTACTATATTCCTGTTCTTTCTTTAGCTCAGAAGGAACTCCTTATTATCCAAATAATCCAAATGTGGAGGATTTTTTATTTTTTAAGTAATCTCTACACCCAGCGTGGGGACTGAACTCACAACCCCAAGATCAAGAGTCACATGTTCTACCCACTGAGCCAGCCAGGTGCTCTCACATGTGTGGCAGATTTAAGTTGGTCACATTCTTTGATATTCCTTGCATCAAGAGCTGGGGGTCTCTCTTCCGCTTTCCTTGAGTCTGGATGCTCTTTGCTATTGCTTTGACCTGTAGAATACAGCAAAAATGATTCTGTGCTCAGTAAGATAAGTCTATAAATCAATAAATAATTGTTTGGTTTAGGAATTTGTTTAAACCTATTTTTCTGGACAATTTGCAGGATGGGATCTCACACTGGGAAGCCTGTCGGGATTGCTCATCTAGGAGAACAGGTTGCCTATCAAACAGTTTTACTTATTGAGACATGCTTTAAGACCCTTGCCTTGATGTGTTTTCTAATCCTAAAATTTATGTCAAGACATTTGCCCAATCTCAGGCAATCTTTGATTTTAAAAATAATTCAGACTTATAATTTAGTACATAAATATAAAGGAAATTACATTTAACATTTCTTTCAAACTAGGAGAATGAGTAACCTGGGTGGCTCAATCAGTTATGCATCTGCTTTCAGGTCAGGTCATACTCCTGGGGTCTTGGGATCAAATCCCACATCTGACTCCCTGCTTCTCGGAGAGTCAGCTTCTCTCTCTCTCTCTCCCCTGGCCCTCTTCCCCGCTCGTGCTCCCCCCCCCCCTCTCTGTCCCTCAAATAAATAAACATTTTAAAAAATTAAATTAGGGGGCGCCTGGGTGGCTCAGTGGGTTAAAGCCTCTGCCTTCGGCTCAGGTCATGATCCCAGGGTGCTGGGATCGAGCCCCGCGTCGGGCTCTCTGCTCAGTGGGGAGCCTGCTTCCCCTTCTCTCTCTCTCTCTCTGCCTCCCTCTCTGCCTACTTGTGATCTCTGTCTGTCAAATAAATAAATAAAAAAAAATATTAAAAAAAAAATTAAATTAGGTGGATGTTTTTCATTAAAGCTATATATCATGGGGCGCCTGGGTGGCCCCGTTGGTTGGGCGACCTATTCTTGGTCTCTGCTCAGGTCTTGATTTCAGAGTTGTGAGTCTGAGTCCCATCTTGGGCTCTGTGCTCTGTGTGGACCTACTTTAAAAAAAAAAGTGGGGGCACGTGGGTGGCTCAGTTGGTTAAGCATCTGCCTTTGGCTTAGGTCATTAGCCTAGAGTCCTGGGCTCCTTGCTCAGTGGGGAGCCTGCTTCTCCCTCCCCCTTTGAATGCTGCTCTCTCTGCTTGTGCTCTCTCTCTCTCTTTGTCAGACAAATATATAAAATCTTTATTAAAGAGGAAGTTCCAGGGACGCCTGGGTGGCTCAGTTGGTTAAGCGGCTGCCTTCGGCTCGGGTCATGATCCCAGCATCCTGGGATCGAGTCCCACATTGGGCTCCTTGCTCGGCAGGGAGCCTGCTTCTCCCTCTCTGACAAATAAATAAATAAAATCTTAAAAAAAAAAAAGAGGAAGTTCCATAGCCTTTTAAATTCAGTAATCGATAGCCAATTAACTAAAGGAAATAAAATGTCCTTCTAAAATTCAGTCTTTCCACCTGCTTTGCAACTCTTTCCTGCCTATTTGGTCTTGTCTTGAAAGACCCGCTTGAACTACCCAAGCACAGACCCCAACCCTATAAGTTTCCTTTCCTCGTCCGCCCTTTCTTTCTTTTTTTTTTTTTTAAAGATTTTATTTATTTATTTGTCAGAGAGAGAGAGCTCAGGCAGACAGAGAGGCAGGCAGAGGCAGAGGGAGAAGCAGGCTCCCTGCCGAGCAAGGAGCCCGATGTGGGACTCGATCCCAGGATGCTGGGATCATGACCTGAGCCGAAAGCAGCCGCTTAACCAACTGAGCCACCCAGGCGTCCCGCGCCCTTTCTGAGATACTACTGAGATTGTCAATGTAGAATTTTCCATTAGTCTAACAAAGCAAGTCTAACAAAATTAGTTGTGCTTGGTCACAAGTTTTCTGGTTGTCTTTTGACAAGCTGCCCATCAAGTATTACTTTATGAAACTTGAGTTTTAGTTTTATGGGTGTGTGTGTGTGTGTGTGTGTGTATACTGGAAAGGGATGTAAAATGTTTGTATCTGTGGGTGGGGATAACAAAGTTAGAAAGTCACTCATTTGTTGTTGTCATCTTCTAGAAGTAAGCTGATGGGCTCAGGATTTTTGTCTTCCCTGCATTCTCCCCAGTGAGCAGTTTCTGGAGCACATTTAATTGTTTTGTTTGGTTGTTGTTGTTTGTCTGTTTTGCACACACATATTTGTTAAATGTAAGATTGAGTGAAAGAACGACTGTGTGATTGAAAACATGAAAGGCAAAGGGAAGGTGAGGGAGGGAGGGAAGGGCAAGGAGGGATGTGCAAGGAAAGGGAAGAGGAAAAGGAACAAGACCACTCAAGAAGACAGTGTGTGGACCTGCACCTCCCAGCCCGCAGGGGCGCTGTGGGCCGCCCACCCACAAGGTGTTGTGGGCGTGGCCTGCGGGGGGGCGGGGCTGCAGGCGCGCAGGCGCGCAAGGTGAGGTGGGAGTGGAAAGGCTTAAGGAGGAAAGGCGCGGGACGCTGAGTGAGGGAACCCTGGAAGAAGACCTTGGTCGGGCCAGGTAAGTGTCCCACCAAGGGCAGAGGGGCCCCGGTCTTTCCTCTCTGCAGTCCCTTGTGCCCCTAACCACCTCCCGGCTGGAGAGCCTGGGGAGGCTGAGGCGGGCCGGTGCCTCAGAACCTATGTTCTGGTTCCTTGGGGACCTCAGTTTCTCTAGTTGAGAAGTGGGCAGGTGGGCCTGGTGCATTACCTGGGGATGAACCGGGAACCCCCGGCAGCCTCCCCTGCTTCGGTTACAGCCTGCCTGCGCAACCTCTTGCCTTCCCGCCTTGGCGTGCCCTCGTCAGGAGCAGGTCAGTGCTCTCTGGATCGGCCTCTCTTCACCTCCTTGGGAGGGGCGGGGTGGGCTCTTACTAATGTGCTGTGGCTGTCTCCAGTTCATTCGTTCTGCCAGTTTTTACCGAGGCAGCGGATTTGGTGATTGCACCAGGCTTCTGCGGTCAGACCCATGTGTGCATGTGGGTGGACCGCTGACGAGCTGGGTGTCCCTGGGCAAGTTACCTTACCTCTATGTCCACTTTCTCATCACCAAAATAGGGTAATGATCTTTTTTTTTTTTTTTTAAAGATTTGTTTTGGTGTTTTTTTTTGTTGTTGTTGTTTTGTTTTTTTTTAATTTGACAGACAGAGATCACAAGTAGGCAGAGAGGCAGGCAGAGAGAGAGAGGAGGAAGCAGGCTCCCCTGCCAAGCAGAGAGCGCGATGCGGGGCTCGATCCCAGGACTCTGGGATCATGACCTGAGCTGAAGGCAGAGGCTTTAACCCACTGAACCACCCAGGCGCCCCGGGTAATGATAGATCTTACTTTATAGGATCTTTTGATGGTTCAGTGAGTTAATATGGATAAAAGTTTAGAGCAGATACATTTTTTTTTTTTTAAGATTTTATTTATCCATCCGACAGACAGAGATCACAGGTAGGCAGAGAGAGAGAGAGAGAGAGAGGAGGAAGCAGGCTGTCCGCAGAGCGGAAAGCCCAATGAGGGGCTCTATCCCATGACTCTGGGATCATGACCCGAGCCGAAGGCAGCGGCTTTAACCCACTGAGCCACCAAGGCGCCCCTAGAGCAGATACATTCTGTTGCACCATTTCCAAAGTGCCTGTGCTTCCCTGCCTATTACCATACAGTTCTAATTTTGCTTCAGTGATTATTTAATAACCGTTCTGACTGCGTAATGTTGATTAATAAATTATTCCCAGGAGAGAGCAAGACAGTGTTTTTATCTGCTCGCCCTGTATCCCCTGCACTAAGCTCCATGCCTGAGTGGGGGAGTCTGAGGCCAAGGTTGGCTAGGCTGGGAGTATAGGAGTGATCAGGAGGGTTGTGCCCTGTCTGAAAGAGGCATTTGAGCAAGTATGGCATGCTTGGGTCTTCTGGGAGTTTGGTGACCGGGAAAGAAATGAGTTAAGGTCAGTATTACTCTTGAAGGAAGGGTACCTGGCTGGCTCAGTGGGAGAAGTGTGAGACTATTCTTGGGAGTCCTGAGTTTGAGCCCCCTTTTGAGTGTAGAGATTACTTTTTTTTAAAAGATTTTATTTATTTATTTGACAGATGGAGATTACAAGTAGACAGGTAGGCAGAGAGGAAGGGAAGCAGGCTCCTTGCTGAGCGGAGAGCCCGATGCAGGGCTCCATCCCAGGACCCTGGGATCATGACCTGAGCGGAAGGCAGAGGCTTTAATCCACTGAGCCACCCAGGCGCCCTGAGTGTAGAGATTACTTCAATAAATAAAATAACGACTCTTGAAGGAATTGAATAATGAAAGCTCCAAACTGATGTTTATGGTTTTGTTTTACCTTTGGTCATCTTTGTAATTCAGCTTTATCCCAGTTCCAGCGGCAGTGGCGGCCAAGAGGCTACCTATTTTGTTTTTGTTTTTTGTTTTCTTTTGAGGCTACCTATTTTGCAAGGCCAAGGGTCTGCCATAATGGGGGAGTAGGAGCAGACAAGAGGTTACCTGCAATTCAGTGTTGGCTTTCTAATCCTGCCCTTAGCTAAGTGTTGAGAATGCTATTGCAATTGGGTGGGTGACCACTCGTCTCTAGGGTGAGGTTTTATTTTGCTAGTTCCCATGACAGGCTGACCTGTGGGGTGACCCTGTAGCCAAGCTCATGGTGGAAAAATTTATCTCCTCCTTACACACTTGTAAATTGACAACTAGCGTATGTTTTTATTATACTTCTAAGGACTTGCAAAGGGTATCATGACCATCCTATGCTGTGGTTTTCATATGTATGTTTTAGTCCTATTTTGAATAAATTCCAGGAGATGTAGATTGCACTCATTTGGTTTATGGAAATTATATGGCAAAGCACCTGTCTGGCCAAATTGACCCTCAGTGTCCAACTGAGAAGTCTGAGTTCACTTTTTAAACAATATATTACTGAGATGTGTAATTTACATCCTACATAATTCAGTCATTTTAAATTTAATGATTTTTAGTAAATTTACATAATAACTTTACCACAGTCAATTTTGAGCATTTTTGTGACCCCAGAAAGATGCCCCCCACCCCTTTTTAGTCACTTCCCATTCCACCCTGGGCAACCAGTAAGCTTTCTGTTTCTATGAATTCACGTTTTCTGTATATTTCATATAAATGGAATCACAGTTCTATAATTGTTGGTTTGTAAGGTCCTTGGAAGCTTCTGGGTATAATCTGAAATGGGCGGAGGGCAGAGAGAGACCCGAGAAAGAGGCAGACCACTGCAGAATGGTAGGTGTGAGGTATAATAAGCAAAGGAGCTTTAATAGGAGATGTGTCTTGGGCAGCTACAAGATAAGTAGATCTCTGCATCCACCTGCCAGATCTTACCAGTTTCTATAGAGATCTTAACCTGCATTCAGTCATGTACTGTCCAGATGGTCTCAACATCTCATCGCTCTCTGAAGGCTTTGTTCTAGGGCAGCCTTTGGGAGTGGGAATGGCAAGCTGGATGCATAGTCCAAGGACAGGGAAGAGGGCAAGAAGCCTCCTGTTGCTGAGATACTGCTCACAGGTCATGTCCTCTCAGTGACCTCCTCCACCAATAATATGTAGCCTTTGATGACTGGCTTTCACTTTAGTGTGCTGGTTTTGGGATTCATGCATGTTGTAGCATATCTCAGTATTTAATTCCTTTTTATTGCTGAGTAGTATTTCATGGCACGGAATCCCACATTTTTTTTCTTTTTACCTGTTCACCAGTTGACGGACATTTGAATTGATTCTGTCTTTTGGTTCTTGTGAGTTATGCTCCTCTGATCATTCGCCCACAAGTCTGAGTGTGGACATGTGTTTCATTTCTCTTGGGTGGGTGGGTTGAATGGCTCTTCATGTTTAACTTTTTTTTTTTTTAAGATTTTATTTATTTATTTGACAGACAGAGATCACAAGTAGGCAGAGAGGCAGGCAGAGAGAGAGGGGGAAGCAGGCTCCCCGCGGAGCAGAGAGCCCGATGGCGGGGCTCGATCCCAGGTCCCTGGGATCATGACCTGAGCCGAAGGCAGAGGCTTTAACCCACTGAGCCACCCAGGCGCCCCAGTTTAGTAGGTTCTTAAAAAGTTAAACATGCGGGGCGCCTGGGTAGCTCAGTGGGTTAAGCCTCTGCCTTCGGCTCAGGTCATGATCCCAGGGACCTGGGATCGAGCCCCGCATCGGGCTCTCTGCTCAGCGGTGAGCCTGCTTCCCCCTCTCTCTCTGCCTGCCTCTCTGACTACTTGTGATCTCTGTCTGACTTGTGATCTCTATCTGTGAAATAAATAAATAAAATATTAAAAAAAAAACCTACTAAACTGCTTTCAGAGGGGCTGTACCATTTTACATTCCTGGCAGCAATAGATGGGGGTTGCAGTTTCTTCACCTCCTCACCAGCCCTTGTCCTTTCTGTAAGGTTTTACAGGTGAGATACACATGATACCAGGTGAGATAGGCGCAAGGCAAGGTTTATTAAAGGCGCACTTGGGTGAGGTTCCGGGACTCTCCTAGGAGAGTTGGTGAAGTTGCCCACGGGAAGTTGCCCCTGCCCCGCAGGGCGGGGACTCATAACCATATTTGGTAAGGTTAGAGGTTGGGGGTTGGAAAGTCCCAAAGTGGCTGGTTTCTGTTTCTCCCAAAGGTTTTGGTTTGCTCAGGGTGACGAATCCTTGACAGATGTCCTTCTGGCAAGAAAGTCCTGGGTGTAGGGGAAGATGGCGGCCTGGCGGCCATTTATTGTTCCTCCTGCATTCCCAGGGCCGCCGACCCAACACTTTCCATGATACCCATCCTAGTCAGTGAAGTGCTGTCTCCTTGTGATTTAAACTAAAAAACAAAACAAAACCGAGACTAGAGCTAGTGGTACTGTAATAGTGTTGTGTGTGACAGATGCTGGCAACACTGCGGTGAGTACAGTGCCATGTATAGACTTGTTGAGTCACTAGTCACTGGGTGGCACACCAGAAACGAATGGGATGTGTGTCACTGGTACATGAATTTAAAAAAATTGTGGTAAAACACACATGACAAAATTGCTGTCATAACCATTTTTAAAAAAATGTTTTATTTATTTATTTGTTAGAGAGAGCACGAGCACAGGCAGACAGAGAGGCAGGCAGAGGCAGAGGGAGAAGCAGGCTCCCTGCCAAGCAAGGAGCCCGATGTGGGACTCAGGCAGAGGGAGAAGCAGGCTTCCTGCTGAGCAAGGAGCCCAATGTGGGACTTGATCCCAGGACGCTGGGATCATGACCTGAGCCGAAGGCAGCTGCTTAACCAACTGAGCCACCCAGGCATCCCTGTCATAACCATTTTTTTAAAAAGACATTCATTTATTTTTATGTATTTATTTTGACATTATTTATTTATTTAAAAGATTTTATTTATTTATTTGACAGAGAGAGATCACAAGTACGCAGAGGCAGGTGGGGGGGGTGCAGGCTCGCTGCTGAGCAGAGAGCCCGATGGGGAGCACAATCCCAGGACCCTGAGATTAGGACCTGAGCTGAAGGCAGAGGCTTAACCCACTGAGCCACCTAAGCACCCAACATTCATTTATTTTTAGAGGTAGAGAGAGGAGAGTGCATGTGTGGGGGGAAGGAGAGAGAATCTCAAGTAGACTGTCTGCTGAGCGTGGAGCCCCATGTGGGGCTCTGAACCAAAATCAAGAGTTAGATGCTCCGCTGACTGAGCCCCCAGGCGCTTCCATCGTAAGTGCTTTTGTGTGTCCAGTTCAGTGGAGGAAAGTATGTTCACCTTATGTGCAAGCAGTCTCTGGGACTTTTTGCAAAACTGAAACTTCTTGCACATTAAACAGCAACTCCCTGTTCTCCCTCCTCCTAACCTCAGGCAACCTCCATTCTGCTTTCTGTTTCTATATATTTGACTCCTCTAGATAACCCCATATAAGTGGATTCATAAAATGTTTGCCCTTTTGCAACTGGCTTATTCCATCCGGTATAATGTCCTCGAGATTCATACCTGGTATAGCATGTGTCAGAATTTCATTTCTTTTAAGGGTGAATATTCCAATCCATGTATATACCACATTTTGTTCATTCACTCTTCCATTGATGGACACTTGGATTGCTTGCATCTTTCGGCTGTTTTGTGTGAACTGTGCTGCCATGAATATGGGTGTTCAAACGTCTCCCAAGACCTTGTTTTCAGTTCTTTTGGGTATATACCCAGAAGTGGAATTACTGAATGATATGGTAATTCTGTTTTTAATTGTTTGAGGAACTGCCATTCTGTTTTCTGTAGTGGCTGCACCATTTTACATGTCCACCAACAGTGTGTAAGGGTCCAATTCTTCCACACATCTACCAACATTTATTATTTTCTGGTTTTTGATAGTGGCCATCCTTATGGGTGTGATGTCATTGTAGTTTTGATTTGTACTTTCTTATGACTGATGATGTTGAGCACCTTTTCATGTGTTTTGTGCCATGTGTACATCTTCTTTGAAGAAATGTCTACTTAAATCCTTTGTCCATTTTAGGGGCACGTGGGTAGCTCAGTCAGTTTGATGTCCAGCTCTTGGTTTTGGCTCAGGTCATGACCTCAAGGTCTTGGGATTGACCCCCTAGTTGAGCTCCACGGTCAGTATGGAGTCTGCTTGATTCTTTTCCTCTGCTCTTCCCCCTTGCTATTTCCCCCATGCTATTTCTCTCAAATCAGTCAGTCAAGCAAATCAAATAAAAAAATCAGGGACGCCTGGGTGGCTCAGTTGGTTAAGCGGCTGCCTTCGGCTCAGGTCATGATCCCAGCGTCCTGGGATCGAGTCCCACATCAGGCTCCTTGCTCGGCAGGGAGCCTGCTTCTCCCTCTGCCTCTGCCTCTGCCTGCCTCTCTGTCTGCCTGTGCTTGCTCTCTCTCTCTCTATAACAAATAAATAAAAATTAAAAAAATATTTAAAAAAATCATTTGCCCATTTTATTTGTTAATTTAAATATTTTATTATTTATTTATTTATTTATTTGTCAGAGAGAGAGAGAGGGAGAGGGAGAGCGCGCGCACGCGCAGGTGTGAGAGAGCACACAAGCAGGCAGAGTGGCAGGCAGAGGCAGAGAGAGAAGCAGGCTTCCCACCGACTAAGGAGCCTGATGTGGGACTTGATCCCAGGATCCTGGGATCAGGACCTGAGCCAAAGGCAGCGGCTCCACTGTCTGAGTCACCCGAGCTTCCCCATTTGCCCATTTTAAAATTGTGTTATTTCTCTTTATATTGAATTGTAAGAGTTCCTTATATGTCCTGGATACAAGGTCTTTATCAGATACAAGATTTGCAAGTATTTTTTTTAAAGACTTCCTCTTCTTTGTATTACTTTCTTTCTTTTTTTATTTTTTAAGATTTTATGTATTTAGGAGCACCTGGGTGGCTGAGAGGGTTAAGCCTCTGCCTTCGGCTCAGGTCATGATCTCAGGGTCCTGGGATTGAGCCCCACATCAGGCTGTCTGCTCAGTGGGGAGTCTGCTTCCCTCTCTTTCTCTGCCAGTTTCTCTGCCTACTTGTGATCTCTGTGTCAAATAAATACATAAAATATTAAAAAAAAAAAGATTTTATGTATTTATTTGAGAGAGAGAGCCAGAGAACACAAGTGGGATGAAGGGCATGGGGGAGAAATAGACTGGCTTCCCGCTGAGCAGGGAACCCGATGTGGGGCTTCATCTGGGGTCTCCAGAATCGTGACCTGAGCTGAAAGCACATGCTTAACCTACTGAGCCACCCAGATGCCCCTACAAATATTTTTTTAATGGTGTCTTTTAAAGCACAAAATTTTTAAGTTTTGATAAAATCAACTTGTCAATTTTTTTTTAAAGATTTTATTTATTTGACAGAGAGAGATCACAGGTAGGCAGAGAGGCAGGCAGAGGGGGAGGGGGAAACAGACTCTCTGCTGAGCAGAGAGCC
>RCUC01143607.1:0-63019 GCA_003697995.1 Taxidea taxus jeffersonii | reverse complement strand
GCATTATAGATGTTCAATTCAGAATCATTTTGTAAAATCCTTAGCTGACTTCCCAGTTCCCCTACAATAAAATCCCTTGTCCTAAATATGTATCACATCTCTTCATCATCAGAGACTTCTTCATCTCTCCACCTAATATCATGCGTGTCCAGCAATATTCAAGCACTTACAATTCCCTGAATGTGCTATCCACTTCTATACTTTGCATATGCCTTTTTCTGCATTTGTCGCTCTACTCTTCTATATCAGTATGTTTCAGCTTTCACCTTCGCAGCTACATCTTACTTATTTTTTATTTCTTCATCGACATATTCATTTATCACACACCTATTTGTAAGGCACTGCATCTGACTCTCAGAATATGGTATTAAGCAGAATAAAGATTTATCCTCACAGACCTCACAGTGGAGTGGGTGGAGACACATCTACACTCACGTACATACATACACAAATCTATAACACAGGCAGGCAAAGAATGTAAAATCTGGTGGTGATGAGAGCTATGATCTAAATAGAGCCACAGGCTATAATGCAGTGTGGATTTAACAATGTAAGTAAGATAAGGCCATGAATGGGAGGAAATGAAATCACTGCCAAGGAATATGTGATGTACCACCCAGTAGTACGTACTGAAAAATTCAGATTTTATTTTAGGAAGACTTTGGAGGATTTGGGCCAGACAAATAGTATAATCTGATAGGCATTTTAGAAATATCCTGATGTTTGCTGAACAGAAAATTTTGCAGGATAGCAAGAAAGGAAAAAAGAGACCACATTGTCAAGGTGAGAGAAGATAATGACTTTTATTAATGTCATAGAGGTGGAACCTGGGTTAAGTGCTTGTTATTGAAATACGAAAAATTCACTTTGACTTCCTGATTAGACTTAGATGTGAGAGATGGAGGTATAAAGCTGACCTAAGCATGTTGGTGATGTCACTGCCAGATGCTAAGATGAGATATTAGTGAGGAAGACCTGGGAGGAAATCAAGATTCCTTTATACCACGTATTTCATTTGAGATTCCTGGTAGGCAGTTTTTCAAGTGAACATATCACTTAGTGATATTTTGAAGGAAATAGTCTACAGATGATATTAACATATAAATGGCACTTAAAGCCTAGAGCCAAGGCTTATATAAAGTAGAGAAAGGGTCAGGATACTGAACTTTGGGTAGCTTGAATTTTTTAGAAAATATAAAGGGGGAAGATCGTATAAAGGAAACATGGACAGAGTGACCAATAAATAACTAAAACTAGGATAATAAGTTGTCCTGTACATGTAGTAAAGAATTTTGTGTTATTTAGGGTAGAAGAAGCTAAACACACACTGGGTTCAATAGAAAAATCATGTTAATGTATATATGTCCAAGGGTTAACAGTTCAGGCTGTTAGGGCATTTGGTTTTGTGATTCTTAGTGTGGCTCCCATTGCTAGGTCTATGTGTTTACACTTCTTTGAATCACTCATCTCCCAGCTGGAGGAAAAGAGAAAAGAGACAAAGGGAGTTTACTCCTTTCTTTAAGGCCATGGCACAGAAGAGTCACACATCACTTCTGCACACATCCTAATTGCAAGTACCTCGTTTCACATCCCTGCCTAGTTCCTGCAGAAGTTGGAAATGTAGTTTTTTGGGTTTTTTTTGTTTTGTTTTGTTTTTTTTAAAGATTTTATTTATTTGGCAGACAGAGATCACAAGTAGGCAGAGAGGAGGAAGCAGGCTCCCTGCCGAGCAGAGAGCCCGATGCGGGACTTGATCCCAGGACCCTGAGATCATGACCTGAGCTGAAGGCAGAGGCTTTAACCCACTGAGCCACCCAGGCGCCCGGAAATGTAGTTTTTAAGGCAATGGCAATGTGACCAGCTAAAACTTTATTGCTACAGAAAAATGAAAGTACAGACAGTGTAATGATTAGGTGTTTCTTCTACATAACTATATTAAAGAGAGCAGTGATTATTTTTGTAGAATGTTGCTGAGGTCAAGTAATCAGACAAAGGGATTCATTGTTGGATTTGTCAAAATAGAACTCACTAGTGACATTGATTTAGTGAGTTTCAGTGGAGTAGTAGGATTATGGAAAGAAAAAAAAAGCTTAGAAGTCAGCATGGCTAATGCAAAGATGAGCAAAAACCAGGAAAACTAAAACAAAACATAACAAAACAAAACAAGAAACAAAGGAGAGGCGTATCTCAAAATTTTTACAAACGCTATATCTTATACTCTAAACTTTATAGAATCAGAATTAATTAGAGTAATTCTGACATAAATTTATTCCCTCAATTACAAATTTTAACAACAAAAGGCAGCATAAAGAGAGAAAAACTTAATAGCATCCATTTATTTACAAAAAGATATCATGGGTGACCAAATAGCTTGAACATATCCCAGCAAAACTGAAAAGATTGTAAGCCAAACTGAAACGAGAGAAAAGATACTCAGAGAATCCTTAACCTTGATGTATTCATATCTCAAGTATTCAGTTATACATGAAGATGCTCAAAGACTTGCCTGCTTTTTATTATATCACTTTAGTTAATATTTAAATGGTAATTCAATGAAAAAGAGAACCCTGCAAGGTAAAATTAGAGAAAGGACTTTCCTGAATAATTAATGGGTCTGATCATTACAGAACACCTAGCTAACCTTGATTCCTGACATGTATAGTCAGATGAGAAATCAGACACCAAACAGAGCATGGAGGAATTCAGGAATTATTTATTTTTAAAATTTTTTAGAGTTTTTTTTTTAAGATTGTATTTATTTATTTGCAAGAGAAAGAGAGAGAATTTCAAGTAGACTCCTTGCCAGGCAGAGAGCCCCACTCAGGGCTTGATCCCATGACCCTGAGATGATAACCTGAGCCAAAATCAAGAGTTGGCCTCTTAACTGACTGAGCCACCCAGGAGCCCACAGGAATTATTTAAATACAAATACTTAAAATGGATTTGATTTTGCACCTCTGTTTTTTCTATAATTTTGTAAAGTCATTGTTTTAATATATACTACTATATACATTTTAGTATTATTTTTTAATGGGAGAAAATCCTGTTTTTTTCCAGTTTTATTGAGAAATAATTGACATACATCATTGTATAGGTTTAAGGCATATAGCATGGTGGTTTGATTTACATATAAAGTGAAATGATTGCAATAGGTTTAGCTAACAGCCACCTTCTTGTATAGGTACAATAAAAAGAAAAAAGAGAAAGAAAATTTCTTGTGATGACAACTCTTGGGATTTATTCTAACAACTTTCCTACATATCATGCAGGAGTGTTAACTATTGTCATCATGTTATACTTCATCTTCGCTAGTACTTATTTTATAATTGGAAATGTGTATCTTTTTTATCTTAAATTCTCATACATTAGGACCATTTCATAAATAAGTCACCGCATACTGAAAGTTTGAGAACATATATTTTCATAAAACAAAACTTTTAAAAAGGGGATATGTCTTATTTCAAAATCACTTCTTGTTTCATTACATCCCACTGCCTTCAAAAGAAAAGTGATTCCCATTCTGTTAACATATAATTCGCAATTACTGTAAAGCATGAAGTATGTGGAACATCAACATGATTATTCAAGCCCCACATCAGCCTCTCTGCCCAGCAGGGAGCCTGCTTCCCTTCCTCTCTCTCTGCCTGCCTCTCTGACTACTTGTGATCTCTATCTGTCAAATAAATAAATAAAATCTTTAAAATAAAATAAAATAATTATCTAAGAGACTTATAAAAATGATGTATTACAATTCAGATCTAGTGAATGAGAATATTCTAAAAACAAGAAAAGGAATCCATATTTTTAATATATAAACTAAGTGATTCCTACAATTGTAGAAGCTTGGGAGAAACCAAGCTTTATATATTTCACAAACATCTAAAGCTAAAAAGGAATAAAGTTAATCATATGAACTCTTTTTGTTCTAAATAAAGATACAATACTCAGTGTGGTTTGGTAAGTTTTGAGGAATGCAAATACTTGTCTAACCCATAATGTTACCAAGATTTAGAATCTTACCATTATATTTTGCCAGAAGTTTTATCCGGAGTTTTCCTAATACCCTTTACAATCAACTCCTGCCTCACCTGCGTGGCTATTCTGTATTTTTTTCACCAAAGATAAGGTTTGTTTGTTCTGTAAGGTCATAAAAATGGAATCAAACAATATCGCTTTTTTTTTTTTTTAGATTTTATTTATTTGACAGAGATCACCAGTAGGCAGAGAGGCAAGCAGAGAGAGAGGGAAGCAGGCTCCCCGCTGAGCAGAGAGCCCGATGTGGGGCTCGATCCCAGGATCCCAGGACCCTGGGACCATGACCTGAGCCTGAGCCGAAAGCAGAGACCTTAACCCACTGAGCCACCCAGGCACCCCAAACAATATTGCTCTTTAAGGTTTCTTTCACTTATAAGATTTTGGAGTTTAACTCATGGTGCTGAATGTGCTAGTAGTTTGTCATTTCTATGTAGTGTTCCATTTTATTATTTATACATCTTCCTATTGATACATATAAAGAATGTTTTCCAGTTAGGGGCCATTATGAATAAAACCACTATGAACATTCTTGTACAATATTTTGTAGACACATGTTTTCCTTTCCCTTGGGCATATACTTAAGGTTAGAATGGCTAGGTCATAGTTTTAATTTTTTAAGAAACTTCCAGACATTTTCCCAAATGGTTATAACATTTTACACTGCTGCCAATAATATGACTTCCCGTTACTCTACAGTCTTCCATCATTAAGTGTTTTCAGACTTTTTAATTATGGTTTTGATTTTTATTTCCTTGAAGAATAATGATGGTGAAAATATTTTCATGTACTCAGTGATTTTTCAGAACTCTTTTCTAGTGAACTGAAAGTGTGCCCACTTCGTTTTGGTTGTTTTCTTTTTGATGAATTCTGACCTACTGCATGTTGAGGCACACATACTGATTTTTTAAAAAAAGGTAATTATGAATATAGATATGTATAGAGGAAAAATACAGATAACCTGTATTGTCTACTTCAAGCATTCAGTAAGGTTCCAAACACTGAGAGATAATCAGTATAATGGCAACTTCCCTAAAAGAAGAAAGGTAAGGTCATAACTTCACTAAACAAGGCTTCCTGACTGCGGCTTAGGATCCAAGTTGACTAGGAATATAACATTCCCCTTGTCCACCTTGGAAAGCTGAAGACTCCAACTAAAGTTAGAGGAAAGGAAGAAAGGAAAGCAAGACATTGTTAACCACACATAGATCCTGGAGTTATGAAGAATAATAGTTAAAGGGGGTCCCTCCAGCAATTAGTTTTTCAAATATTTTTCAGTAACCCTACTTCTGGGTCTACAAATAATTTCTGAGAGTATTTGACATAGATCCACAGGTCGCTGAATCTCACATACTATTTTTTCAATGTTTTATTTCTCTGGGTTTTAGTTTTGATCATTTATATTCCTATATTTTAAAGGTTACAATGACCTTTCCTTATGTCACTTCTAAATTATATTAATTTTATCCTAAGTTATAGACTGAATCTTCTACTTTCTTCATCTTTAGTAAAATTTTTGTTTATGTTGGATTGTGATTTTTCTACGAATGTTACATGGGTTAGTTGTGAGTCAGCTTGATTTTTTGAGGCTTGTGTCTATTGTAACCAATTTATCCCTTCTATAAAAGCTTGATATTTTGGGGTATTTATTGAATTACATGTGGTCAACAAGGTTTCTCCACAGGAGATGGTTGCACTTGGCATTATAAAATAAATTTTGACATTTTATATTTTTCTATGACTTATTATAATTTAAATAATAAATTTTACTGAATGTTAAATTTGAAAATATGAATGGGTTCCATGGTTTGGGAGAAGACCCTCCTCAACTGAGCACTTACACTGAAGTACGTCTGCCTTTGTTCAGTTTCTTCCAAATAATCTATTCATAGCTCTGGTCTGAGCTTCCTAACCAAGACCAAAATCCAGTGCATGGTAGGCTGTGACTACCATCTCAATCTACTCACCTCCCACCTTCCACTTATCTCTACTCCTTTCCTCAGTTGTGAGGATATAAAATATCTACATAAAATAAATAACAAAATTTAGTAATTTAATAAACATCATTTAATTTAAAATTAACAACTGTTTTTCAATCAAATGCCATTAACATCCTTTATCAATTTTTTTTCAATTTTATTTATTTTATCAAAGTATAATTAATATAGTGTTCTTCTGGGACGCCTGGGTGGCTCAGTTGGTTAAGTGGCTGCCTTCAGCTCAGGTCATGATCCCGGCATCCTGGGATCGAGTCCGCATCGGGCTCCTTGCTCAGTGGGGAGCCTGCTTCTCCCTCTGCCTCTGCCTGCCACTCTGCCTGTGCTTGCTCCTGCTCTCTCTCTGACAAATAAATAAATAAAATCTTAAAAAAATATATAGTGTTCTTCTAGTTTCAGGTGTACAATACAATGATTCACCCTACTCCATACATATTTCAGTGCTCATCATGATAAGTCTACTCTTACTCCCCTTTGTCTATTTCACCCTTCCCAACTACCTCCCCTTTGGCAATCACCAGTTCGTACTCATATTTGTGTCTGTTTTTTGTCTCTTTTTGTTTGTTCATTTCCTTTGTTTCTTAAATTCCACATATGAGTGAAATCATATGGTATTTGTCTTTCTTTGTCTGACTTATTTCCCTTAGCAATATACCTTCTAAGTCCACCCATGTTTTTGCAAATGACAAGATCTCATTCTTTTTATGGCTGAGTAATATTCCATTGTATATACCACATCTTCTTTATCCATTCACCTATTGATGGACACTTGGGTTTATTCAGGGCCTTCTAAAATAAAAGAAATATGGGCAACACCCCTGGATTTTTGTTAAAATTATTATAAAAATTGAATCTAAGTTTAGTTTAGCAGTAGGTTATAATTGTCACTCTACTTCAGAGGGAGATCTTTTATAATACCCTGAGTTTGTAAATACATTTTTGCTGTACAGAAATTCTGCCAACTATTACTGTGACAGTGTTCATAAAAACATAATTATAGACAACTGTGAGCAAGAGTACATTTTTGATGTACTAAACACTTGTGTTTTTAATTCAGATCAACATCTGGTTTTATTCTTGTTTTGCCACTGAAGAAGCAAAGTTTGATTAAGTGAAGAAAGATCAATTACTATATATGATAAATAATTATATATCCTCCTCATTCAAAGTGCACAATTATAATACTACTTTCAGTTTATATCTCAATATCACTACTCTTAAATTTATGATTATAACAAAAATTTCACTCTTTCAAAAATTGTATTAATAGTGTTTCTCAACTTGCTATTATGCTAAATGTTTAGTAAATTAAATAGTAAATAGTGGGTGGTGAGATATTTTCTTATAATGTTTGTTATCTTAACTATTATTTGCATTAAAACTAGCCGTTAAATCTCCTGCAGAGGTTTTCTTTACCAAAACATTAAAAAATTGTTTCATCTGACATCGTTTTTAGCTAACTATATACATGGATGGATAGATAGAGAAACCATTGTAGATATGTGGCTATATTATGCATGGGTTAGCATATATACATATATTGCTATCTCTAAGAGAACTTAGAAGCACCACAGTAGCAACAATTGCATCAAGACCTAAGGCTTTAGTTTCCAAATATCATTAGCCAATAAAGAGAACCAAAGTTTCCTGAAGATATACTTGATTCTAGGACTGAGGTAAGAAAAATACAAAAAACAGTTCTGGGTATTTTTCATTCTCAAAGAGTAAGAAAAGCTGAAAAAGAAACAAAAGGATGAGAGCATGTCAGAGGGATACAGGAGTAAGCTGAAAGAGCTCCCAAAGATCAAAGCTGGAAACATTTGAGCAAAACAATAAATAATTATAATATCGGGTTATAAATCAAAGAATAAAATAATTCATATTGATATAAGTTTATGATTAAATAAGTCAGAGGAGAACAGACATATTTTTTGTACAGAACAATTCCAAATAATAAAAACAGAAAAATAAAAATACAAATTAGAAGATCATTGTTAAACAATCACAATTAAAATTGTGGTATGCAAAAAATCTATTAGTGAATGCTAAAATTAGTGGATGAAACTTAAAAAAGAATGATATTTTTATAGCCTCAATGTGTCATTATTTAAAGATTTGTTTATTTATTTGAGAGAGAGAGAGAGATTACATGTGCATGTATGCAAGCAGGGGGGAAAGAAGGGCAGAAGGAGTGAGAGAATTCTCAAGTAGATTTCCTGCTGAGCATACGCCCCACTCAGGGCTCATTCCAGGACCCTGAGATCATGACCTAAGCAGAAATCAAGAGTCAGACACTTAATAGACTGAGCCACACAGGCGCCCCCAATATGTTATTATTAATCACTGCAGTGGTTTTAACCATTGTGGTGGAATTTAATTCCTTTCCCTTTAAGTGTGGACTACACTTAGTGATTTTTTTAAGGGAATAGAGTATGGAAGGTGGAAGATACTAATTTGCAATAGAAAACCTTGGAAAAAGACAACTTAATGGAATGATTTAGAGAAATGTTACCAGACACAATCCATATTGATATTATGTATACTTAAATAAATTTAATTAAGAGGACATTTCACCTCTATTCTATTCTTCCCCCAAATCCAGAGACTAATCACAAGAAAATATTAGATAAACCTTAATTGAAGGAATTCCATAAACTATCTTACCAGAATTTTTGTGTAAAAGTCATTTAAAAAAAAAAAAAGAAAGAAAGAAAGACAAAAACTGTCACAGATTGAGTAAACTTGATGACTAAATGCAATGCAGTATTCTGGATTTTGATCCTGGGGTGGAAAAATGGCATTAGTAGAAATATTGTTAAAATTCATATAAGGTCTAGAATTTGTTAGTATGTTATACCAATATGAATTTCTTATTTTCTAATTTTTATATAGTCATTTAAAAAACTAACATTGTGGGAAAATAGGGTAAAGATTATATGAGAACTCTGCCCTCTAAAATTTTAACGTTATTTCAAAATAAAAAAGGTGAAGTCCAAATGATCAGTTAGCAGGAAATGGCAATCAGATTCATTAGTAATCAGGAAAATTTAATGAAATTCTCCAACACACACCACGGATTGACATGAAACTGAAGAGGCTGGAATTAATAAATATTGGCTAAAGTATAGAATGAGTTTTCTGAAATACTTCTGGTAGAAGTATAAGTAAGTATGACTTTGGAAAATCATTTGGCTTTATGTAGTAAATCTCAGAATACACATATCCATGACTTAATAACTCCACTCTGAGGTAGATGGGTACTCTAGGGAAACTCATACACATGTATACCAAAATAAATGTCAAGAACATATATAGCATTGTTTTAGTATTAACCCAAATCCCAAAGTAGTTAAAATGCTCAGTAGTAGTAGAATGGATAAATTATTATAAAATCATACACCAAATTAACAAATATATAGCAATTAAATTTACTGAATTCCAACCACATGTATATATGTATATCATAAAAACAATATTGAGTGCAAGACGCAAACACAAGTTAAAATATGCAATCTGATTATGTTCACAAAAAGATAAAAATACAGTATTTTATCAAATCTTTTAAGTTCATATGCATAAGTAGTGCCCACTGGGCTATTATAACAAAAATACTTAAGACTCGGTGACTTAAACAATAAACATTTATTTCTCATGGTTCCAGAGGCTGGGAAGACCACAGTTAAGGTGCTAGTCAGACTGTGCATTGGGGGTGCCTGCTTCCAGCTTCATACAATCTTCTTACTGTGTGATGCTATTAAGGAAGGGGCAAGAAAGCTCTTTGGGGTCTTTTAGGAAAGGGCACTAATCCCATTCAAGATGGTTCTGTCTTCATGACTAATCATCTATCCCAAACTCCACCCCATGGTACTGTCACAATGGAGGCTAGGATTTCAACATATGAATGCAGTAAGGTGGAGGGAGACACACAAACATTCAGTCTATAGCAGTTGTAAAACCATGAAAACAAAGAAGAATTATCAAAGTCAGCCTTTGTGTTACTTGTAAGATCCTGTTAGGATACATAGTAGGGGTAAACATACAAAGTATGAAGCTACTTACCAAAAAGGCTTGCATAGTAGTTACTCTTGAAGATGGAAGACAAAATCAAACAAAAACACATGAGGGACTTTTTGGCAGGTGGCAAGTTTCTTTCCAACCTACATGGTGGTGACATGGACATAGTTATTTGATATTCTGCATGATAAAATTTCATGTATTATTGTGATAAATGTTATTTTTCATATTTTTAAAGAAAAAATGCATAGATACATTCAAGAAACCCAGAATCCAAGCTAAGTCTTCAAAATCTGTAATACTCCAAAAATAGCATTTATAAAATTTAAGAATAGAAGAAAGTTTGGTTTAGCAGAAGTTAACACAGTGCTTACCAAAGGTGTCATTTGACTCTAAATTTGAAAATTAGGTATAGAATAAAGACTCCATGAATGTGAAACACATTTCCCCTTATATATTGTAATGTAAAATCTTAAATGTATGTGAAACTAGGCATAGCAGCTTGGCTCACTGTCCTATCTAAATATTCAAAATTACTGCCAACTTGAGAGATTTGATATAATATGTTCAGACTAAGCTGATACACTAAAAAAAGTGAACACCAATTACAGACACTATAAAAATCACAGGGGAGGTAGAAGGAGAAGTAACACAATATTACAAGTTTCATTTTTGCATCATTTCCAATAGTTTATTATTCAGGCAAATCATAATCCCAGAAAGATTATATCCTCTCTGTGGCTGACATCAACAGTCCAAGTAAAATATTTTAGTCCTTCATGGACTAGGTTATACAGCTAAAATAAGGGTTAGTCACTAAATAGATCTCTTTAAATCCCTAGGCAGATTTAACTCCTTCACTTGCCCATTGTGGAGCTTGTGTTATTATTTTCAAAATTTTTTTAATAATATCTTTTTTTTCCAGTGATCCAAAATTCATTGTTTATACACCACACCCAGTGCTCCATGCAATATGTGCTCTCCTTAATACCCACCACAGGGCCCACCCAACCCCCCAAACCCCTCCCCTCCAAAACCCTCAGTTTGTTTCTCAGAGCCCACAGTCTCTCATGTTTTGTCTCACCCCCTCTCAATCTCCCAGTGTCCTCTGTGTTATTCCTTATGTTCCACAAGTAAGTGAAACCATATAATTGACTCTTTCTCTGCTTGACTTATTTCATTCAGTATAATCTCTTCCAGTTCCGTCCATGTTGATACAAAAGTTGGGTATTCATCCTTTCTGATGGAGGCATAGTACTCCTTTGTATATATGGACCATATCTTTATCCATTCATCCGTCGAAGAGCATCTTGGTTCTTTCCACAGTTTGGCAACTGTGGCCATTGCTGCTATGAACATTGAGTACAGATGACCCTTCTTTTCACTACATCTGTATCTTTAGGGTAAATACCCAGTAATGCAATTGCATTAGCATTTGCAATTGCATTACTGGGTAGCTCTATTTTTAATTTCTTAAGGAATTTCCGCACTGTTTTCCAAAGTAGCTGCACCAACTTGCATTCCCACCAATAGTGTAAGAGGGTTCCCCTTTCTCCACATCCTCTCCAACACTTGTTGTTTACTGTCTTGTTGATTTTGGCTATTCTAACTGGTGTAAGGCGGTATCTCAATGTGGTTTTGATTTGAATCTCCCTGATGGCTAATGATAATGAACATTTTTTCATGTGTTTATTAGCCATTTGTATAACTTCTTTGGAGAAGTGTCTGTTCATGTCATCTGCCCATTTTTTGACATGATTATCTGTTTTGTGTGCATTGAGTTTGAAGAGTTCTTTATAGATCTTGGATGTCAGCTTTGAGTCTTTTGTGTCATTTGTAAATCTCTTCTCCCATTCCATGGGGTGCCTCTTGGTTGTGTTGGCTGTTTCCTTTGTCATGCAGAAGCTTTTGTTCTTGATGAAGTCCCAAAAGTTCATTTTCACTTTTGTTTCCTTTGCCTTTGGAGATGTGTCTTGAAAGAATTTGCTGTGGCTGATGTCAAAGAGATCACTGCCTATGTTCTCCTCTAGGATTTAGATGGATTCACATTGAGGTTTTCCATCCATTTCAAGTTTATCTTTGTGTATGGTGTAAGAGAATGGTCGAGTTTCATTCTTCTATACATAGCTGTCCAATTTTCCCAGCATCATTTATTGGAGACTGTCTTTTTTCCATTGTATATTTTTTCCTGCTCTGTTGAAGATTATTTGACCATAGAGTTGAGGGTACATATCTGGGCTCTCTACTCCGTTCCACTGGTCCATGTGTCTGTTTTTATGCCAGTACCATGCTGTCTTGGTGATCACAGCTTTGTAGGAAAGCTTGAAATCAGGCAACATGGTGCCCCCAGTTTTGTTTTTCTTTTTCAACATTTCCTTAGCAAATGGGTCCCGCATGAATTCTGGTTCCAGACAAATTTTAGGATTGTTTGTTCCAGCTCCTTGAAAAATACCAGTGGAATTTTGATCAGGATGGCATTGAAAGTATACGTTGCTCTAGGCATTATAGATATTTTAACAAGATTTATTCTTCCAATCCATGAGCATGGAATGGTCTTCCATCTTTTTGTGTATTCTTCAATTTCTTTCATGAGTGTTCTGTAGTTCCTCGAGTACAGATCCTTTACCTCTTTGGTTAGGTTTATTCACAAGTATCTTATGGTTCTTGGTGCTATAGTAAATGGAACTGATTCTCTAATTTCCCTTTCTATATTTTCATTGTTAGTGTATAAGAAAGCAACTGCTATCAATACATTGATTTTGTATTCTGTCACATTATTGAATTGCTGTATGACTTCCAGTAGTTTGGGGGTGGAGCCTTTTGGGTGTTCCATATAAAGTATCATGTCATCTGTGAAGAGAGAGAGTATGACTTCTTTTTGCCGGTTTGAATACCTTTTATTTCTTTTTGTTGTCTGATTGCTGTTGCTGGGAGTTCTAGTACTATGTTGAACAAGAGTGGGAGAGTGCATATCCTTGTCGTGTTAATGATCTCAATGGGAAGGCTGTCAGCTTTTCCCCATTAGGATGATATTCACTGTGGGCTTTTGGATTTTAGGAAGTTGAAGAATGTTCCCTCAATCCCTATACTTTGAAACATTTTAATCAGGAATGGATGCTGTATCTTGCCAAGTGGTTTTTCTGCATCAATTGAGAGGACCACGTGGTTCTTCTCTCTTCTCTTACTGATTTGTTCTACCACATTGATTGATTTGCTAATGTTGAACCACACTTGCATCCCATTGATAAATCCCACCTGGTCATGGTGGATAATCTTCTTAATGTACTGTTGGATCCTATTTGCTAGGATCTTGTTGAGAATCTTGGCATCCATATTCATCAGGGATATTGGTCTGAAGTTCTCCTTTTTGGTGGGGTCTTTGCCTCATTTGGGGATCAGGGTAATGCTGGCTTCATAAAAACAGTTTGGAAGTTTTCTTTCTGTTTCTTTTTTTGAAACAGCTTCAGGAGAGTATGTGTTATTTCTTCTTTGAATGTTTGGTAGAATTCTCCAGGGAATCCATCAAGTCCTGGGCTCTTGTTTTTTGGGAGGTTTTTGATCATTGCTTCAATCTCATTCATAGATATCTGTCTATTCAGGTTGTCAGTTTCTTCCTGATTCAGTTTTGTAAGTTTATAGTTTTCCAGGAATGCATCCATTTCATCTAGGTTGCTTAACTTATTGCATATAACTGTTGATAAAAATTTCTGATGATTGTTTCTATTTCCTTGGTGTTAGTCGTGATCTCTCCCTTTTCATTCATAATTTTATTAACTTGGGTCCTCTCTCTTTTCTTTTGGATTAGTTTGGCCAGTGGTTTATTGATCTTATTGATTCTTTCAAAAAACCAGCTTCTAGTTTCATTGATGTGTTCTACTGTATCTCTAGTTTCTATCTCATTGATCTTTGTTCTAATCTTGTTATTTCCCTTCTCATGTGTGGGGTTGGCTTAATTTGTTGTTGATTCTCCAGTTCTTTAAGGTGTAAAGAGAGCTGGTGTATTCTAGATTTTTCAAATTTTTTGAGTGAGGCTTGGATGGCTATGTATTTCCCACTTAAGACCACCTTTGCCATATCTCATAGGTTTTGGACCAATGTGTCTTCATTCTCATTGGTTTCCATGAATTGTTTAAGTTATTCTTTGATTTGCTGGTTGATCCAAACATTCTTAAGCAGGGTGGTCTTTAGCTTCGAAGTATTTAAATTCCTTCAAAACTTTTTCTAATGGTTGAGTTCCAGTTTCAAAGCATGTGGTCTGAGAATATTCAGGGAATAATCTCAATCTTTTGGTATCCATTGAGCCCTGATTTGTGACCCAGTATGTGGTCTATTCTGGAGGATATTCCATGTGTGCTTAAGAAGAATGAGTATTCTGTTGTTTCAGGGTGGAATGTCCTATATATATCTATGAGGTCCATCTGGTCCAATGTGTCATTCAATGCTCTTGTTTTGTTATTGATTTCCTGCTTGGATGATCTATTACTGAAAGTGGCATGTTAAGATCCCCTACTATTAATGTATTCATATCAATGTGACTCTTTATCTCGATTAACAGTTGTCTTATGTAGTTGGCTGCTCCCATATAGGGGGCATAAATATTTACAATTGTTAGATCTTCTTGGTGAATAGACCCTTTAAGGATGATGTAGTGTCCTTCTTTATCTCTGACTACAGTTTTTAGTTGAAAATCTAATTTTTCTGATATGAGAATCACTATCCCAGCTTTCTTTTGAGGCCCATTGCCATGAAAGATGCTTCTCCATTCCTTCACTTTTAGTCTGGATGTATACTTAGGTTCCAAATGGGGCTCTTGTAGACAGCATATGGACGGGTCCTGTCATTTTATCCAATCTGCAACCCTGTGCCATTTTATGGGAGTGTTTAGGCCATTCACATTGAGAGTGATTATTGAAAGATAAGTTTTTATTGACATGATGTTGCCTGTGAAGTCCTCGTTTCTATAGATTGTTTCTTGAATTTCTGTTCTATGTCACTCTTGGGTTCTTTCTTCTTTTAGAGAACCCCCCTTAATATTTCTTGTAGTGTCAGCTTAGTGGTCACATACTCTTAAACATTGCCATTCGTGGAAGCTCTTTATCTCTCCATCCATTTTTAAATGTCAGCCTTGCTGGATAAAGTATTTTTGGCTGCATCTCCTTCTCATTTAGTGCTCTGAGAATGTCTTTCCAGCACTTTCTGGCTTGTCAGGTTTCTGTGGACAGGTATGGTGTTATTCTGATAGACCTTCCTCTGTACATAAAGAATCTCTTCCTCCTAGCTGCCCTCAAAAGCTCTTGTCTAAAATTATGATTTGTCAGTCTCACAATTAATTGTCTCGAGGTCCTTCTAGATTCATTGATCTTTGGGGGGTATCCTTTTTACCTCTAGGACATGAAAGCTGGTTCCCTTCCCCAGACTGGGAAAATTTTCATCCAGAATTTGTTCAACTATATCTTATAGTCTTCTCTTTCTCCACCCCCCTTCAGGGGTCCTATTAATTCTGACATTGGAACATTTCATGGTGTCATTTATTTCCCTAATTCTGTTTTCATGGCTTCTAAGTGGTTTCTTCCATGCCTCTTCCTGATTTTTTTTCTTTATCAATTTTTCCTCTAGATCTCTAATTCTGTCTTCTGCCTCAGTTACCCTAGCTGTTGGAGTATTTAGATTGGATTGGATCTCATTGATAGCATTTTTAACTTCTTCCCTGGGTGGCTTTCACTTCTGTCCTTAGAGATTCTATGTTGTCACTAATGGTTTTCTCCATCCTAGCCATTGCCTGAATAATTGTTACCCTGGATTCCCTTTCTGACATGTCCATATCCAATAGTTCTGCTGGAGAGGGCACAGTCTCTGAATTTTTCCTCTGTTGGGTGTTCCTCCTCCTAGTCATTTTGGTGAGAGGTGGTTGAGGGGATGTAGAGCTGAATATATCAACCACGATCCAGGCAAGGTGCACCCTGGAACACTTCTGAGCAATCAAATGTCACCACTGCCTCAGTTCTGATGTCTACCTCAACTATAGAATATGGAGAAAACAAATTGAGCAAACAAATTGAGCAAACACTGAAGCATCCAGTGCCTGCAGGTGTTGACAATACGCACACACACCTGCATCTAAGTAGGGTCCTTTTTTAATAATATCTGGTGCCATTCCCACTTGCCTGATTGTTCACTGACTATAGGATTTAAATAAATCCAGACCATGAGAACTTACCCTGAATCTTTCATTTGGTGTTGTAGTAAGATTTTCTCACCACTTTTTTTGATACTATAGCTTCCATTTAATAGATTTTCTCTTTAAACTAAATCTTTCTGTCATTACCAATCTTTCTTCATAGTTTATACTTTTCCAATTATGGCAGAAAGGGATATAAGGACTTCCCAGTACACATGCTTGTATCTTGACAGCTCTTTCTATACCATTTATGGTATCCAAAACAAAGAAGGTATGGATCATAGACATTCCTTTCTCCACTCCTGGATTTTGATCTTACTTTGGTGGGTTCATTCCAACTTATCTCTTCATTGGACATTCGATTTGAAGCCTGTTCTATGAGGACATATAGCCAACTCCAGTTGTACTTGGAAAAAACTCTCTTCTAATACCTGCCATTCAATACTAGGACATTGCCTGTTTCTCCTGTATTCTATAGAACAACTTTCATGTACATGAGAAATTTATCTTTTCATAGATTCAGTCCATAGTTTCAGAATCCTGAAGATTACCTGAGGCCATTTTGTCAGACTCTCTCTCTGTCTTGGATGATAGTAGTTCTAGACCAGGTGTTACATCAGTTTGATTTTACCCAATGGCAAAAAGACAAATTTGCATGTAGTGGATGTCCTAACAGTTTGTCCCTGTTCTAGACATAAATAAGTCTGGTCAAGGAACAGCCTGCCAGCTGAGTGGAAATGGCAACCCATAAACATGTGACTGATACTGAAAAGTATCAGAGATAGTAGCTTTTCTGAAAAATGTAGGAGAGTTTTTTTTTTTCTTATAGTCACATAAGTAAACATTTGCTACTTAAAAAACATTTAAAGTTTTAAAAATATTTCTAAAGATCTTTCCTGTGTACAATTTAAATTGCCTTATATTAAATATAAATTTTGAGTAATATTACTCTGTCTAGGCTATTAATTGGTATTTTTTAAATCAAAAACCAAATGAAATTTGTAACATGAATAGGAGGATAACATGTAGGGCACAAGATATGAGGATCTACATGAGAAAACATATTTTGATTGTTAATTTTCAGTTACCATAAAATTGGATTTTGAATTGGAAAGTAAAATTTTGCACGAGAGAATAAGTACTCAGTTTTCATGGTAATCACTTGTTTCTAGATTTTCTATTTTGCCTTTTCCTCCCTCAAAATAAAATGTTGTAAAATATTATAAGAGAGATAAATCAACAATCTTGCAATACGTTGTTGTCTGTGGCTTCCGAGGAAAATTAATAACATCTGTAATTGGAAATTTTGTTGAAACAAGATCTCCAATGAATGGCACCACAAGTGCTATTATTGACTCAGAAACTTACTGTCTAAATAAAAATGAAAATCCATGTTGCAGTCCATTATTATTTCCTTGCCTCAAGTTAATTTCCTCTACACCACCTTTCCCACTGATGACAACCACTAGAGTTTTGACTTACCACAGCATATTACTGCTCAAATGCCACAAGAGCACA
Source organism: Taxidea taxus jeffersonii (assembly GCA_003697995.1). Lineage (NCBI taxonomy): Eukaryota > Metazoa > Chordata > Mammalia > Carnivora > Mustelidae > Taxidea > Taxidea taxus. The sequence continues at coordinate 45,280 of RCUC01143607.1, read as the reverse complement.
AAACATACCCATACCAGAAAAACTCTGAAGATAGCTTTGTTCTCATTCCAAGCTGAAAATACTTTTTCAGAAGGATAAACAGATAGAACAGTTAAACTCAGTGGCATTCTGGCACTCACAAATGTAATATTTTAGTATAAGTATCTGTTATAGTATTTCCCTATTTAGCACTTAGATTTTATTTTCATGTCCAATAAATATTATGAAAAGAACAACCTATCTGCAGAATGGTAATTATGTGAAAAACTAACAATACTGTTACAGAAGGAGTCATGTTGAAATCATGCCGAGTGTGCTGACAAATCAAATTTCTTAGCTATTAGGTCAAGAATCAATCTCTGGGGTCTTGCAAATTCATGAAGGAACATGGTATTTTGTCAGGTTTCTTGGCCTCTTCCTTGGATAATTTTTGGTATGCTAACTGCAGAAATCCATAATTTTCAGATAAAGAACATACAGCTTTCAGAAAGTAAGCAACATTATTAGTGGTAAACAATTGGTGAAAAAGCAAGATTCCAGATCTGGCCTATTTGATCTAAGGTTTGAAATTTTTCCAATCATTTGTCTTTGATCTTCTCCCCTATTCTCATCAAAATCTTACAGAGACATAATCTTAATTCCTTAGAATTATGAAGACTACATATGTGGCATCTTAGAAGATGCAGGTGGAAAATATTCAAATAGTAGGGCTAGAGGCAGGGGACAACCGGAAAAGAGAAATGTCATAAATATGACAAAAGAGGAAGAGATGTAAGTGATATACATAAAAATTACATAGGATATAGCTCTTTTAATGTAAAATATGAAGAAGAGGAAGAGTGCCTCACTTTTTATGAGTTTTGAAGCCCTGATTAAAGTATGAATTTGGGCAATTAAATTTATCTTTTGGAAACTCAGAATTTGGAAACCAAGACTGAGCCAGTTTCTCTTGAGAACTTGAAATGAAAAATATATAAAGAGTTCAGACACCCAGAAAGGAGCAGATATGTAAAAACTGAGAGGAGTTCAGGCCTGTGAGAAATAGAAACTTGAATTCCTGGTGGCTTTTAAATTCCCAGTTGCTCTCCACAAGAGGCCTGGATATGTTTTGACCTTTTTGTGGGTTTCTGTGAGACTATGTGTGTACCCATATAAAAACCACTTGCTTGAGATGGTTCAAATGAATCTTTGGTGCCTTTTGGGAAAAAGGAAGGAAGAGTGGGAGGGAGGGAGGGAAGGAAAAGGAAGGAGGGAGTGAGGGAGGAAGAAGGAAAGAAAGAAAACAGAAACAAACTCTACAAGAAAGAACAGAAATTGTCGAAGAAGGTCTATATTAATAGCGATAGAAACAAAAAAGAGTTAAAGATATAAAGAACAAGAAACTGGTAAGAGAAACTGCGGACAAGAGGGTGATATAGGCATAGATGGATAACTGCTTTCCAGAAATCTACTCAGATGATCCGATCTGAATAATGAAATAGGAGCCTGTATCAATATGGCCGAAACCTTAAGGAAATTTGTCTATAGATCAAGTTCAACTTGAACCAAATTAAAGCAAAGGCTGATCCCAAATCTAAAAATACATTTATTTTACGAGGGCAGTTTTGCTATTCTGTTTAAGCAAAACAGGATAACATCTGTTATCATCTGTTTAATGTCTTTAATTGTATATTTTTTTTAAATTTTATTAACTAAATTAAGGTTAAAAAATAAGGCTACTATTAAAAAAGAAGTGAAATTTTTATTAATTAATTATATAAAGCTATTCTACATATTATGACAAATATAGTGGGAATAAATAGAATTTTTATTAAAATACAAAATTGGCTTTATGTTTAGAAGAAAAAATAAATCATGGTCAGGAGAAAAATGAGAAATATTTTAGATGAAAATGGCTTTAGGCCTAATCAATTTTGTTCGGAAGTACTTTTAAACTATCAAGGAATAAATAATCTCATTGCTATGTGCTAGTCTACAGAAAATAATCTATCATTATATCATTATATCAATAACCCACCTGTCTATTTATCATATCTAGCTAGCTATATATGTGTATGTGTATGTGTATGTGTGTGCTAAATATATTATCTACATATTTATGACTTAACCTTCATCAAATAAAAAATTATTTGAAATGTAATAAGTATATTGACATAGGTAAATTTTTTGGGTTAAAGCCTTCATCATGTTAATCTAGCTGTAGACAAAATCCTACAGTGTATCACATTATTGTTCATTTTGACATAGGAGATAAGTAATCTGAAGATTGAGAATAGAATTTTTTGGTTTTATGCCATTTTAACATTTTAACATTTTTAATACTATCTTAACCTGTCATATTATTCCAATAATATATACTCCTATGTCAGATATTCCACAACCAAAACATTCTCTAGTCCTTCATTTTGAAATTCTGACTTCACTAATATCTACTTCTTTCTCAGAACACTTAGGAACAGCTACAGAAAAATTAGGCAGGAGGTCTAAGTCGTTAGGAGGAAGGCAGACAGGGAGAAGAGAAGGAAAATAAATTATCATGTCCTATTTCATGCCAAACACTGTAATAGTTTATCTTTCGTCCTCATAACAAAATGTAGTAATTATTCTCCTCTGACAGATGAGAAGATAGAATCAGAGATGGTTATTCTAACTTTACCTCACAAACAATTCTCCCATACACGACAGCCTGCTGGCATGCTATTAAAACAGTGGATTCAAACTCAGTGTGAACATCTCAGTTCTATTAATGAGGGACATTAGAGGATAGTGGTTAAGAACAGAGACTCTAGGGGCGCCTGCAGGGAGTCAGCTGGAGTTTCTCTCCCTCTGCCCCTCTCCTTCCCCCTCTCAAATAAATAAATAAATAAATAAATAAATCTTAAAAAAATAAGAACACGGTTTATAAAACTAGATGGCCTGGGTTCAAAATAAAATATGAGATTTATTAAGTTTTGTAACATACTGAAAATTTTGTGAACTGTTTGTGCTTTAGTTGCTTCATCTTTAAAAAGGGTTGGTAAGAAATCTTTCTTCCTGATCTATTACAATGACTCAATCAGTTAATATATATGAAACACCTAAGAGAATGCTTGGTACATAGTAAGGGATTTTACAAGTTTGCTGATAATACTATTTCATAAAATTAATCTTGGTGGGCAAATGAGAAGAATTTTCTGTCCCACAGATCAAAGTGTATTTTCTATTCAGTTTTGTATCTTCTACAAACATGACACTGTGGGTTCCTAGAGAATCCCTTTTTCCTCAATCTTTCGCATAGGCTTTTAACTATCCCAAGTCAAGTGAAATTTTCTGTAGTTTTGAGTATTAATATCCTCCTCTTACTTAAAGCAATTGCCCTGTGTAATGGTTAGTTTTATGTGTCAGTTGTCTGGCGCCACAGAGCCAGATTTTTGTTTCCTTGAGCTTATTTGTGAATAGGATTTACATTTAAGTGAGTGGACTTTGAAAAAAAGCAGACTGTTCTCCATAATGAGGGTGAGGTTTGTCTGATCAGTTGAAAACCTGAATAGAATAAAAAGCTTCTCCTCCCCTAAGCAAGAGGAAATTCCCCAGCAGACTGTCCAGACTTTACCTGCAACATTGACTTTTTCTGAATTCTGTGAAGGCAGAGGTTCTTTAGACTTGAACTGCAACATTGGCTCTTTCCTCTGTTTTCTGCCTACCAGCCAAACCTATGGATTTTGTACTTCTAAGCTTCCATATTTGCATGAACCAATTCCTTAAAACCAATCTTTACATCTTTACACACACACACACACACACACACACACACACCCTACTGGCAATGTTTCTCTGGAGAAACCTAATTCACTCTGATCAAGAGTCAAACGCTTAACTGACTGAGCCACCTGTGCACCTCACGGCTTTTTCTTTTTAAGTCAGAAATTTTCAGGAGCCTGGGTAGCTCAGTCATTTAGCATCTGCCTTCTGCTGGAGTCATGATCCCAGAGTCTGGGGATGGAAACCCCTGGCAAGCTCGCTGCTCATTGAGGAGTCTTCTTCTCTGCCCTTCCCTCTTACTGGTGCTCTCTCTCTCTCTCTTACTCTGTCTCTCTCTTTCTCAAATAAATAAGTAAAATCTTTACTAATTAGAGTTAACAGTCCAAGTACTGTTCTAAAGTATTTTCCTTGCTTGGAAATAGCATTGGCATGAAAGGAGTCTGAAGAAGGGTGATGTAACATAATTTCACATGGGGGCAAATCATTGCCCATCCATTTAGTCTCCATGAACTCTCTGAGATGATAACCTTTTTTCCACAAAATTTCCAGATTATGTACACATTAAATCATAAAATTTTATAGTTGTGTGTTACTTATTGGAGTTAACTGTAAGGAATAGCTAAATTAAAAATGCTAGAAAATATCCTCATACTATTAGAAAGTGAAAGCAAAACAAAATAAAGCCTTTTGGGGGGTTAAGAACAAACTTAGGCCATACAGAGATGGGATAAAATGATGCAGGTTACTATAGGGTAGTGTTAAGAGTGGGATCTGGAGACAGGTAGTACAACTCTACCTCTCACTTAACTTTTTTTTTTTTTTTTAGATTTTATTTATTTATTTATTTACTTATTTGAGAGAGAGGGAATGAGACAGCACAAGCAAGGGGAGTGGGAGAAGAAGAAAAAGGCTCCTCACTGAGCAGGGGGTGGGATGCAGGACTCGATCCCAGGACCCACAGATCATGACCTGAGCTGAAGGCAGAAGCTTAACCGACTGAGCCACACAAGTACCCCCTTTTTTTTTTTTTGAAGTATGCCCTACCCATGTTGGGGCTTGAACTCATGACCCCAAGATCAAGAGTCCCATCTTCTCCCAAATGAGCCAGCCAGGTGACCCCTCCTCTTTTATTCTTATATCCCCTATCCTAACTGTTAAGAAATTCTCTTGGTTCTAGGGGTGCCTGGGTGGCTCAGAGAGTTAAGCCTCTGCCTTAGGCTCAGGTCATGATCTCAGGGTCCTGGATCAAGCCCCACATTGGGCTTTCTGCTCAGCAGGGAGCCTGCTCCCCACACCCTGCCTGCCTCATTGCCTACTTATGATCTCTCTCTGTGTCAAATAAATAAATAAAATCTTAAAAAAAAAAAAAAAGAAATTCTGTTGGTTCTATCTTCAAAATATACCTAGAGATTGTCTGTCTTACCTCTGCCCTGAGCCAAGTGCCTGTCATTGCCCACTTGAATTTTTACAATATCCTCCTCCAGGTGCCTGGGTGGCTCAGTGGGTTAAAGCCTCTGCCTTCGGCTGAGGTCATGATCCCAGGGTCCTGGGATCAAGCCCCACATTCGGCTCTCTGCTCAGCAGGGAGCCTGCCTCCCCCTCTCTCTGTGCCTGCCTGTCTGCCTACTTGTGATCTCTATTACTTATTTAATCATTTATGGTTGTTAAATTTTGTCAAATGTTTTTCCTGCATCTATTGAGATGATCATATGGCTCTATCCTCCATTTTGTTAATGTGATGTATCACACTAATTGATTTGTGGATATTGAGTCATCCTTGCATGCTGGAATAAATTCTACTTGATGGTGGTGAATGATCCATTTAAAATATTGTTGAATTTGGTTTGCTAATGTTTTGTTGAGTACTTTGGCAACTGTTTCATCAGGGATATTGCCATGTAGTTTTTTGTTTGTATTGTTTGTTTGTTTGTTTTTGTAACGTGCCTGGTGCCTGTCTGCTTTTGGTATCAGGATTGTTAGCTTCATAGCATACATTTTTAAAAAAGATTTTATCTATTTATTTGTCAGAGACAGCACAAGCAGGGGGAGGAGCAGGCAGAGCAGGCAGAGGGAGAAGCAGGCTTCCTGCTGAGCAAGGAGTCCATTGAGGACTTGATCCCAGGACCTTGGGATCATGATCTGAGCTGAAGGCAGCTGCCTAACCAACTGAGCCACCCAGGAGTCCCAGCTTCATACAATACATTTAGAAGGTTTTCTTCCTCCTATTTTTTGGAATAGTGGAGAGTAGGTATTAACTCTCTTTAAATATTTGGTAGAATTCACCTGTGAAACAATCTCATTCTGGACTTCTCTTTGTTGGGAGATCTTTGATTCATTGTAGTTTAAATTTGCATTTCACTAATAGCAAATAATGGTGAACAACTATTAATGTGCTTTCTTGCTATCTGTATATCTTTTTCAGTAAAATGTTTGTGCACATTTTGTAATTTGATTGTTTTCCTATTGAGTTGAAAGTTCTTTTTATGTTCTAAATGTTAGGCTTTGGCCAGTGTGTAGCTTATCTTTTAATCTTTTTAACAAACTATTTACCAAAACCAAAGCTTTTTTTAAAATTTATGAACTCTGATTTAGTAATTTTTCCTTTTGTGAATTGTACTTTTGGTATGAAATCTATAAACTTTGTCTATTCCTAGATCTAAAAGATTTCCCCTTGTTTCTTTCTAAAAGTTTTACAGTTTTGTGATTTACTCTTAGGTTCATGATTCATTTTGAGCTAGGGTGTGTTATTCTTAACCTTGAAAGAATGAAATTCTAGGCTCACCACCAAACCTTTTCTGGTACATGTAGTTGTGGGGCCATTTTTTTTTTTTTTTTAGATCTGTTTGAATGGCGTATAGCCATTATTATCTATCTTTCCTGGCTATTTGGTTAGAGATAGCACATTTGTCTCTTCTTGTTGGCATTTCTGGATTGCTAGCTTCTTTACCTCTATGTCTGGGATATATGAGGCAAAAAGAAAATCTGGGGAACTCAGCACTATATTACTCATCAGATTCCAAAGTCCCTGGTCAATTTGCTTCATTTTTTCACTTCTAGAGTCTTCTTATGTTCATTTTATATATAATGGCCACAGCTTTTATTTGTACTAACTGGTAGGAACAGGAAAAGTTATGTCTACTACCTCTTCTTAGAGTGAAAGTCATTACTTAAACTGAACTTGAATCTGTTTTAACTTCTATAAAAGAATATGAGTTCATTGTGAGAATGAAAACAGTTTATTTAAAAGATCTATAAAATTGTGTCACATAATAAGCACTTAACATATGGTATAACATATAATGGTTTCTCTTTTATGTCTAACTAATGAATCCCATATTGCTAAACAGAATTCTGTATTCTAGGTCTGCATATTATTTAACTCACCAACACACAAGCACACACAAACAAAAGTTGAACTATAATGGATTTAAAATTAATAATTAAAAGTCCTGGAAATCACAAAAATTGCTCTTTTTCTAACACAAACTTTTTATCTTTTAGTGTAAGTTCTGCAAGAGAAGGAAGCAATTGCATAAGAAGTCATAAATACACATTACTATTAGATGAATGATTGAATACATGTTTTAGAATTTAGTTTAGGCTATTAGTACAAGTGTCCTATATTTAGGAAAAAATGATATAAAAAAGAAACTGAAGCTTCTTCTTTCTCTTTTTTTTTCTTGTTTACTTCCTTCTCTTGTGTTTTTCTTCTTCTTCTTTCCTAAACAATTTAGTCCTGCAGTTTTTAGCAGTGGTGAACATTGTATGCATCTGGGTTTAGGAGAAACACAGTAGTCCAGAGTATTAATGCACAGTCAACTTTACGTGAGAAATAAATCCAAAACGGAGGTCATCTAACACAAGAGTCAGCCCAAGCAAGATGAAGAACTTGTCTCATGGAAGGGCAGATGGCATGGGGTTTCAGAGCTGAAGTGATCTGGAGTGATGGGAGGCTGCCCAGCCAAGGGTAAAGGATGAGGATCAGAGCTAAGGAGGGTATTATGGTACCTCCTGAGGTGGCAGCTTAGCACAGGATGTCAGAATCCAACTAAAGAGAGGACATCTATGTAATAAGGCAATGATGAGAATTTGATTATGAATAGGAGGAGTGCCATTCAAAAAAAGTAAATGCATTGTATATACTGGGAGACTTCTCACTGTGTGACTGCAGAGTTACAAATTTAAGAAAGAAAGAGAGAAAGAAAGCTAGTAAGCTCTCTGGTTTTGAATTAATATCGGTGCTCTCAGTGTGATGTAAATAGGCAGAGAAATAAGTATAAATGTATGTATTTATTCATCAGCTTTATCTGCTGACATCACTCAAGATTAATAAGCACAAATTAGTAATAAGTAATAAGCCCAGAACATTATCATGAACTTTATTAAGAACATTATCCAAAACTTTATCAAGCCCAGAACAAGTAATAATTAACAAGCTCAAAACATGCTTTATCAACTCTACTACTAAAAAAAAAAAAGCCCAAGATTCCTTTGGAGAAATTTTTTTTAAAAGATTTTATTTATTTATTTGACAGACAGAGGTTACAAGTAGGTAGAGAAGCAGGCAGAGAGGGAGAAGGAAGCAGGCTCCTGCTGAGCAGAGAGCCCAATGCGGGGCTTGATCCCACAATCCTGGGATCATGACCTGAGCTGAAGGCAGAGGCTTTAACCCACTGAGCCACCCAGGTGCCCCCCTTTGGAGAAATTATTGATTCCACGTATGAGTCAGGGAAAATACAAAAACCTAGAACATTTAGTTTTGACATAAAGTACTGAGATACTGAGATATAAATACTAATAAATCAACTTCCTTAATTCTCATTTGATTTAGAATTAGAGTGAAATTATAAAGATAACTTTTACTTATGAACCAGATTTTTCCTAGGATTTGTGTCCTCTCTATGGAATATATAAGTCAATTAATTCACAAAAGTGGTAGCAAAACTTCATAAAATATATAACCACTCCATACAACATTGTTCTGAATACTTTACATTTTATCTTAGGCATTTTTTTTATCAATGCTTTTGCATTTTATGAATAATAAATGGAGTCCATTCTCACAAATATTTTGTTTTAGAGCTGGGATTTAAAACTATGCCTTCAAGATAAACCTCTTTGTGCCAAAACACTATACGGCAGCAATCCATATGTTGTCTGGTAGCTATTTGTCAGAAACTAAAGCATGATAAAAGAAACTTAAAATTCAAATAGTTTTTGAATACTGTCCCTTATATCACCTCTACACTCAAAAGGAAACATTCTATCCTTCTCCCTAATCCTGGGTAAATCTTTTCCCCCTAACATAGACTTTTAAATGATTTCATGACATAACACACATTCAACTTGAAAGTTTTACCATAATTCCCACCCACTTAGAACTTCCTCTTTTCACTTTTTATTTCCTCCTAAATTACCTATTTTCATGTCTTGGTTATCCTCATGAGATTAAAGGATCATTTAAAAAACCAAATCAGTGCTTTGCTTTAAGCAGCAGACTTTGAGTAAATACTGATTTAAAGTTTTAATAAGGTCAATTTACTTCTTCAAAAATACATTCCGACATTTAGGTATTTGCAAGAGATAGGGTAAAATTAAAAAGTCTAAGGGAAACTGCAGCTGAAATTTTGCTGGGATAGCTTCTTAAAGTTTATTTAATTAGCAGTAGGCATTTTCTGTAGAAACGGCAAAATTCTAATAAGCAAGAATGTCTTTTTCATTTCTTAGTAGAGGTTATGTGAGAAAACATGGTCTTATGGTGAGAAGAAACATATTTGAGGTTCTGCTTTAGTGGGTCTGAGAAATGCTTTCCATTTTCCTTTTGAAGTGGGAGAGTAGGAAAGATTAAGAAATCTTCCTTTCTTGTTATCTCTTCCATAGGATAGACAAATGAGAGATTAAGAAGAACTGTTTTTATACTATCCAATAGATGGAGGGTTTTGACATCAAGGACTAGAAAGAATTGGAGGGAAAAAAGGAGGTTTTGATATAAAGTTACTGAAAAGATTATCTGAAGCCAGTTATACACAATTAAAAAGAGAATATCCAGGAAAGGACAATTGCTTATAATCAAATTGCTAATAATCAAAAGTATACAACCATGATGAATCTTGATTATTTTTGCATTTTCTATTGAAAATATTAAAAACTCTTAATAATCTTATATGAAGAAAATTTTAACAAATAATAAATCTAAATAAACAATATGTTTTTGGAAATGATGCAGTAACTGTTGTCTGACTAGGTCTCTTACTGTAAACAGTTTTAAACTAGACAATATATATTTGAAATTATTTTCAAGTCAGCAGAAAGGTAACACTACAGCTCAAAGAAAAGGGAAGTTTACAAGGTGAACTTAGGCATGAATGTCCAACTTGCTCCCTAGGGTCAGTTTTCTGACCACATTATGGAAAGGTAGTTTTTAGAACACAGTGATACTGTTGAGTTGATGAAGCAATGATCAGATCTGTGAGCTAGAATATCTGAAAGAGGAAGGATTGCAAACAGAGGGGTTCTCAGAACCACATCCAAGAGATTGTGCAATACCATGATTGAGAAGTGGGCTATATATTCAGGGAGTATGATGAACTGAAGTTTTCCAGAAAGTGGAAACAACCGGGTTAAAAACAGAAGAGAGACACCACATTGGATTGGCATTATTATATTGGTAAAAACAAAAATGGAAAGATTTGAGTTCTGGCCCACCTAGAATTGTCAGAATTTACTACCACTTATAAAAAATCAAGAAATAGGGTGCCTGGGTGGCTCAGTGGGTTAAGCCGCTGCCTTCGGCTCAGGTCATGATCTCAGGGTCCTGGGATCGAGTCCCACATCGGGCTCTCTGCTCAGCAGGGAGCCTGCTTCCTCCCCTCTCTCTCTGCCTGCCTCTCTGCCTACTTGTGATCTCTCTCTGTCAAATAAATAAATAAAAATCTTTAAAAAAAAATCAAGAAATAGCAAAATTAAAACCACTGAATTGAGTAATATTTAATAGGGGTTTTTTCATGTATGTAAGAACAGTTAATGAACTGGGAGCTTTCAAATTCAAAACTGATATGAAGCTCAGGTGCATGAATACAGGATGGCTTCTAAAGTGAGAATGAGGAAGCTGTTTAGGCTGCACAATGTTTGGTTGTTACCATGAAGATTTCTTGACAACTGGATATTTGCTTAAGTGATTATTTTATACCATCTTTAGGAAGCTAACTTAAGTTCTTTTACATTTATCAAAGTATTTATAAGAAAACCTAAATTAAGTTTTACACATGTTCATAAAATAAATTTTGCTTATGTGGCTTAAATTGGTTTTTGCTCTGGGAATTTACATGTCCAGTATCAATTTGTACTCAATTTTAACATGGTATCCAGCTGAGATAACAGAAAGACCTCCATGTATTAAGGGTAGGGACCATGTCCTAGAGCCGTGATTCCCAATGGAAGAGTTGGGAAATCAGGTTTGTCAATGACTGAACAATATCTGGACTGAACAATGTTTGGTGATGTCTGGAGGCATTTTTGATTGTCACAAATAATGAAGTGCTACTAGCATCTTGAGGGCAGAGGCCAAGGATGGTGCTAACCATCCTCCTTTGCATTAAATAGCCCCCACAACAAAAAATTATCTGGCCTAAAATGTCAGCAATGTTGAGGTTGAGTAACACTATCCTAGAATGGGATCTACTCTCAACTTATCCCACCCAAAAGCCTAAAACTAACCTTGAACAAGATCCATGGGAGAAAAAGACATCTTAATGTACAGGATAAAAGAGATAATAAATTGTGTTGACTTTTCACCAGAAATAGTGGAGGCCAAAAAAATCAATTTGAGAGATCTTTTGAAGTGTGAAAAGTTAAAAAAAAAAAAAGAAGAAGAAATAGAAAAAGGAAGGACGGAAGGAAGGAAGGAAGGAAGGGAAAGGAAAGAGAAAGAGAAAGATGAAAACTGTTGACAGGAATTTTAAGTTCAGTGAAAGGCAAGGTTTCAGTGACATTATTAGAAAAAATGAAAATGATGACAGTTTGTCACTAAATGCAGTGGTAAAATGTTTTTCAGTCTGAAAAGAAATGTTACAAGATTGGAACTCAAATGTACAGAGAAAGGAAAGACCATTGGAAGTGGAAGTTTGTGGAGAAGTTGGTCTCCAGAGGTGATTCAGTTGCTCAGCGTGGTCAGGAAGATCTTAGGTTGTTTGTTTTACCTTTCAATTAAGAGGGAAATATTGTAGGATGGTAACAGTATGTCTACTGTTAAAGACTTACAATGTAGAAGTATGTCTTCATATATATATGTGTATACAGATACACATATATATACATATGCACACACATACAAAACCTATAAAGGAAATGAATGGTAAATTTGAATGCATTAAAATTAGCAAAAGGGGCACCTGGATGGCTCAGTAGGTTAAAGCCTCTGCCTTCGGCTCAGGTCATGATCCCAGGGTTCTGGGATTGAGCCCCACATTGGACTCTCTGCTCAGCGGGGAGCCTGCTTCCCTTCCTCTCTCTCTGCCTGCCTCTCTATCTGCTAGTGATCTCTGTCTGTCAAATAAATAAATACAATCTTTAAAATAAAATGAAATTAGCAAAAAAAGATAGAAAGAAAGAAAAGAAAAAAAGAAAATGAAAGCCACTCAGTGTGGTTCTCCCAAGTGCATATAACTGTCAACAAATTAGTATCCAGAATATGTTGGAATCCTTACAATAATTAAAACAAAACAAAAAAAATCACAGTAAGAAATTAGATAAAAGATGCATATAGACAATTCACAGTAAGGAATCACAAATAACTAATAAACACATGAAAATGTTTGTAGACTCACAGGCAATTATGGAAATTTTAATTAAAGCTAGAGAGAAACATCAGCTGTTTAGACTGTCAAGAAACAAACAAAACAAAAACATACTAAAAAACCCCAGATACCAATGGTATCAAGTATCTGCCAATTATTTTGAGCCATAGAACGTTTCATACATAGCTGGTGGGACTATAAATTAGGACAGTCATGATGGAAAACAAACTAGCAATAACAAAGACAAACAATAATATTGCCTTCTACACGTCAAATCTACTTGAGTTACTTATATATGCACAAGGTAAAATATTCAGAAATGTTTATGGTACATTATATTTAATAGTTAAATCTTGAAAACAGACTAAATGCCCATTCACAGTACAATGATGCTTTTTTTTGTTGTATTTTTGCAATGGAATATAATATAACAATTAAAATGTATACATTACAGCCTACTGTTAGGGAGAAATATTTTTGTAATATTATATCATTATTGAAACATAGACATATAGGTTGAATGTTGTTATTTAGAGATGTATGTATGTGTAGAGATATTTTCACAAAGGAAGAAAGTAATGAAACCATGGAACACAAATATTTAAGTGGAGAATTAAGAATGAGCTTGAAAACAAGCCTGAAATGTTAAAAGTTTGTTTTTAGTCCACTTTGAGATAGCAAGGTGACTTTTGGGATAAAGTCAGAAAGAGAGCTCTCATCAGAAACCAGGTTTACCAGCCTTGATCATGAACTTACAGCTTCCATAACTGTAAGAAAGTAAATGTCTTTTTTTGAGGCACCAGACTGTGGTATTTTGTTATGGCAGCCTGAGGAGACTTATACTCCTTATGAAATACACACTTAGAAAATATGTTATAAAACCAAAAGAACTACCCATCACAATGCTAATATTTGACTATATGAGTGGAAATATGTAGAAAACTATATTATTTTTTGCATATTCTATTTTTTGTAAAATACTAGAATAATATAAGACCTACTCTCTTTTTTTTTTTAATACTTTTATTTATTTATTTGAGAGAGAGACAGTGAGAGAGAGCATGAGTGAGGAGAAGGTCAGAGGGAGAAGCGGACTCCCCAGGGAGCTGGGAGCCTGATGCGGGACTCGATCCCGGGACTCCAGGATCATGACCTGAGCTGAAGGCAGTCGTTTAACCAACTGAGCCACCCAGATGCCCCAAGACCTACCCTATTAACCAAATTTTTAAATGTATATTCTTGCACATTCTTGCAACTATGTGCATATTCTTGCACAGAAGGTATCTAGAACTTTTCCATCTTGCTTAATGGAAACCCTAACCCATTGAACAACTCCCAATTTCTCCCGTATCTCCCCAAGCTTCTGGCAACAACCATTCTACTTTCTCCTTCTGAATTTGACCACTTATATAGTAAGTACTATACAAACTCATATAAGTGGGTTCATGTGCTATTCATTATGACTTATATGACTGGCTTATTTCACTTAGCATAATGTCTTCAAATTTTATCCATATTGTAACATATGACAGGATTTCCTTCTTTTTAAAGGTGGAATGATATTCCATTGTATGTACAATCACATTTTCTGTATCCATTCATCCACTGATGGATATTTAGGATGATCATAAAAATGATTAATAGATACTTAAAAAGATGCTGAACATCAGTAATTGTCAGGGAAATGCAAATTAGAACTATAATAGCCATTACAAAAAGAAAAAAAAGGCAGAAAATAATGAATGTTAGTGAGGATGTGGAGAAATTAGAACTCTTTGCATTGTTGGTGGGATTATAAAAGGGTGCAGCCACTGTGGAAAACACTACAGTGATTCCTCAAACAATTGAAAATAGAAACCCCTTTGGATCCAGCAATCCCACTTCTAGGTACTTGTCCAAAAAAAGAATTGAAAATAGGATCTCAATATGTGTGTTCCCATGTTCACTGCAGCACTATTCATAATAGCCAAAAGATGAAAACATTCTATATCCTTAACCATAAATTCTTTGAAATCATGGTGTGTAAATCTTCATAGACATTATTTTATATGTGGTTTTGGCCTCCTTCAATAGCAAATAAGTGCATCACAAATGACTTCATTTTGTGTCAGATTTTTCTTCATATGAATATTTAAAGTTTAAAATGTGAAATTCATAATCAAAAGATGACTTTTATAACCATGAAAAGAGAGGTTAAAATAAAATAAAATAAAATAAAAAAGCAAAATTTTTGGCTACCATTATGTACCACATGCCATAAATTCTAAGTTTATTTTTCCTTAAATTATATATAGCTCCATATGTCTCATAACCACCACCCTACATAGTTCAGTAACTTAGTTATTTATGCAAACAATTCAGCTTTAGCATTAATGAATGAGATAGATAGATAGATAGATAGATATTAAAAACAAACCAATGAACTGATATCTAATTTTGTGCATTCATATGTATATACATTTATAGCATAGAAATGATTGATTGTATTTTTGGACTGCACTAATATTTTCCATTATTTTACCTTAGTTTTGCTGTATGTTAGTTCTGTCAGTCTTACTGTCATGGAAACATTGATTCCCCTCTGTAATCACTGCTGGTGTAAAACACAGCTGCCTAACAAATGTACACTGGAATGGGGTCCTTTTAGCATCTGTTAAATCTCAATACAGTGTATAACTGCTCTTTTTAGAGTGCATCAATCATGGAAGAGTGAGACAGAATTAAAGAGTTTAGCCCTGCTTGGCTCCCTTTGTATCTAATTTAGGCATGTATGACCCATTGCATTCATTGTTGTGCTTACCACAGCTGTTTCTTATTATTAAGAAAAGCAGCTTTGCGTGCAGAACATAAAACAATAAACGCTAGCCATGTGGATAGAGTACATTTGTTTCTAAAGGTTATAAATATACACTTAATAAAAAAGCAAGGTGACACAAACCATATTTTACTGAGAACAAATGGTATCAAGTCAGGCAATAGAGTCTAACACTTCCTGCTTCAAAAAAGCAACAACAAAAAACACAACAACAAATACTGAATCCAACAATTCCAATCACTGCAAAAAAAATAAAATTACAATTGGTAAAGTTACAATGAGCAGAAAACATGGATTCAGTGCTTACAAATTATGGTTCAGAAAGAGCATCTTTAAGGTTTTTTTCTAAAATGCCCTCTAATTAACTTCTAGAGACTACTGAGAAGTCCAAAAATTATAAAAATGTTGTTGAGTGAATGCAAGGATTTATACTGCAGACCATGAACTTAATTTTACTTATATGTGTGTACAACTGCAGAAAAAATTTGGAAGCAGTTTAAAAAAAAAAAAAAAAACATTTGCCTGGTCTAATTTGTAATGTGAAACTCCAGTACTTTAATAATTTTAACAAATAAGTATTAATACACCGACAGTTAACCCTACACTTTATAATTTCCTACAAGGGGAATGTTCATAAAGTTAAAATCATTGAGGCAATTTAAGTACTTCATTGGTTAGGAAACATGAATCAGTAGAGGTCAAAGTAATAAAATTATAACGTAATTTTTTTTAAAAAATTAATTTTCTCTATATGATAAAGTTTTTTAAAATGTAAGTGAGGTTTGGTGGGGTGAGGTCTGGAGCCCATGACCAAGAAAGAATTCTTGAGACATCTTTAGTGCAAAATAGTGGTTTATTTAAGCACAGGACAGGACCCCTGGGCAGAAAGAGCTGCTGTCCCCCAAGGCTGTGAGGAGTGGTCCATTATATACTTGCAAGGTGGGAGGGGGTCAGGGATAGCGTAAGTCGCTAAGGAATTTTGGAAGCAAGGTTTCCAGGACTTTGAGAAGCTAGCTATTGTTGGGAAAAAGGTTATTCATTACCGGTAATAAAACCTTTGTCCTGAGACCCTTTAGATGTATATCAGTAGGCCATATACTTGGGAATGATTGTCAACATGTATCTTGGAGGGTTTAGAGATAAAAGAAGTTTTCAAAGGAATTGTTAAAGTAGACTTCAGGATTTTGGTAGGGGATAAGTGTCCTCAGGCTAGGATTGCCCTTTGCCCTCAGCAAAGCCTTAAGGCAGGTGCAGTTCAGTCCCTAGAGGAATGTCACTCTGCCTGTTTCAAGGGCTTGTCAGTGGGTAAGGAAATTTGATAATATTTTTCTTCTGCCTGTTTCCCACATCATATATGTTCTCCCCTTTACCTATAATTATAACAAAAAAGTTTTAAAATAGTGTTTTCTGCATTATATTCTTTTCTTTCATCTCTTTTCATTTCTAAGTGGTCTTTGTTGATTGTGAGTGGTAGGTGCTACATAAGAATGATTTTTTTTTTTAACTTTCTGGTAAAAATGCTGGCAATTACTAGGAGTTCAGTAAGCACATAATTCTTTTTTTTTCTTTTTTGATATGAATGATAATCTAATAGTCTTTATTTAAGTTCTTTTTAAATTTTTGTTTCTCCAAAGTACCTCTCCACTCTCTTTACTGATAATGGTTTATCTTTTAAATTTTCCCATGGTGCCTTCTTTATAATGCTTTATTTTTTTTCATTTCCTTTCACTAAACATTCTTAAAAGAGGTTGTAAGGCAAATACTTATACTTATTCATATATTATATACGAACATTTGAGGACGCTTCAGGAACCTGTACATCTTCGGCTACAAAAACTGTTATATACTGGTAGATTAGTCTGTGAACTCCATAAAACCAGGGGCTATGGTAACACTGGCTCATACTAGCCTAGAAGTAAAAAATGAAGTTTTCTGATAAACAAAATTTCTCTTTTCTCATATATTATTGCAAATACTAGTCTCTTTCAAAGTCTTTCTTACCTATTGGAGCCCAAATGGGTTGTCTAATGAGTACCATGAGAAGACTTGAAGTTCTCATCTTCCTCTAATAGTCAGGATGCCTGTTATTCAGATACAATATGGTTTTGACCATCTCTCTGCCAATAGCCCTTTGTACCTGAGCCTGCACTGTGCTGACACAAAGAGGCTGCCTATACCTTTCCCAACCTTGATACTATCCTCTATCCTTTCTTATATGTTACCCAGATAATGCTACTTTCTGATTCCAATGAATCAGAGAAGTTTTTCTGAAAATAGTTGCATCATTTTACACTTGCTTCACGTCTTTTCTCTTCCAGTATTCAGGTATGAGTTCTTGGTATTGAGCTCACAACACATTTAAATGAGAAACACCAAGCATTATCCCTTCTGAAGAAGGGAAATTGAGGGACCTTTAGTAAGCATGCTTTCCTTCTGACCCCTGAGGCTCTGTGTTTCACTAAGCATGCCTATTTGATGGTTTCTTACTTAATGCCACTCCCATTTCCCCATCCCCTCCCACATGAAGTGCATCTGCATTTTTTTTTTAAAGATTGTATTTATTTATTTGACAGAGAGAGACACAGCAAGAGAGGGAACACAAGCAGAGGAGCAGCAAAGGGAGAGGGAGAAGCAGGCTTCCTGCTGAACAGGGAACCTGATGCAAGGCTTGATTCCAGGACCTGCTTAATGACTGAGCCACCCAGGTGCCCCTGCTTTCTTTATACAAAGCAAATTCTGGTGGCTCATCATGACCTTCTAGACACGCATTCTAGATTCAAGTTGGAATTGTCTGCTGCACATTAAATTAACCTTTGTTATTCCTGAAGCACATCCAAATACCTATGCTTAATATGTGGGTACTTAAAAAAAAGTTTTTAAGTTAAATAAAATTGCTTTACAGACTAAGGCAATTGTGAATACAGAATCATGAGTTTTTAATAATAATAATAACTAACATTGATTCATTTCTGTGTTTTAAAAATCTATATTGTCACCCTCAATATGCACTACACACCATACTCAGCCCTACTGAACTTAGGGTGAATATAACATTCTGTAAGGAGCATTGAATTCACAATCAAGTGGGAGAAACAAACACCAAACAAGTGAACAAATACAAAAATAAATATTGACAACTTTTTAAAAGTTCTCTGAAAAAATAATAGTCTAATGAGAGAGAATAAAGGAATTGAGAATAGGAGGTGATCAGGAAAGCATAATTTGTCAAATAAAAATTATTTTTTAAAAAAGGTATGAAAAGAACTAGAAGGAGACCAGTTGAAGATAGAGCCAAAAAGCCCATAGCCTCTAATACAGGCAAGAGCTTGACGTGTTCTGTCATGTGACAGAGGATGGTGTGACATGCAGCAAAGAAAGAAGGACAGTTGGAAGAACTTGCCCAGGCAGAGCCTTATACGAGCTGCTAAGAAGTTTGAATTATTTTGAATTTTCAACAGGAATGTATGATGCTTTAAATAAACATTTTTTGCATTTGCTATATAACAAAATATATTTGACAGTCCTTCATATTTGATGATATGCATATTTAAAAAGCAATACTCATTTTTGCCTATAAAACTGAAAATATGTATCCAGAATTTGCAAAACAGATTGTGATGTACAATTTTAACGATTTCCAAGTGAGTCCGAGTCTCTATGCCTAATATTTTAAACAATTTATTATAAATGCTCATAAATAAATAAGAAATTTCAAAATAAAACTCCAGAATATTTATCTTTACATTTATTTCTATAGAATGATTTATGTCCATGGATATCTACTATGAAATATGCACTGAATTTTTAGTGAAATAAAATCTCCAGTTTACTAAGGAATATTTTATGAAAGAAAGCTTTTCCTTTGTTAATCTCTCACTTGTTAATTATTACTTTGTTGGAGTATATGTATGGACCTGTATATTCTTTTTTTAAAATATACTACTATTCACTTTGAAGCTCACATTTAGCCAGGGAGAGCTGTTTAAAATGGTTTCTGTGTGGTTTAGCCAGACTTCCCTTAGTTCGGTAGCATTTTCTGACTTGCTTGGACAATTAGGTTGTCCAACTTACTTTCAAATTCCCCTATTCCAGATCTGAAACCAGTCATTTCTACAAGAAGCACTTGTGGGTTTGCTTGTTGGTTGGTTGATTTTGTTTTGTTTTTATTAGGGAATAGTTCTGAAATGTGGTTGTGGCTAATCAGCTTTTCTGTATTTAATAATGAGTTGACCCCAATGTCTCTAACTCCAGTTCAACATCATTCCTCCCTCCCCCTCTTTCCCAGAGGAAAATTTATATCTCTCTTCATCTAGAGTAATAACAATTGCTCCTAAGTATATAAATATATTTACTCATTTACTTATTACTCCCATAAACAAATTTAAGTTTTGATATACAAAATAATAACATGGTTCAAAATTCAAAACTGTGGCAAATGGTATACTCACAAAAGTTGAATCTACTTTATTACTTTCAACTCACCTCCTGAAAATAATTATTTTTATTAGTTTCAAAGGTTCTTATTCTTATATAAGAATAAGTATAAGAGTCTTCCAAAAAATAGCTTTATATTTATTCCTTATGTAAAAAGTAACATATAATATATACTGTTACACATAATTTTAACTTATTAATATATCTCAAAAGTATTCCATCTAAGTTCACAGAGATTTTTCTTATATTTTTATAGCTGTATAGTATTCTAATTACTAGATATATTTTTTCCCAATCACTAATCTATAAATGCTATTAGATTCTTTCTAGCATATTGATATCAAAATTGCATTTGTGCATACATTTTTGTTGTTGATATTATATCATTGTTTATTTTTAAATTAGTTAATGGGCCAAAAAAATGTGTTTCATAATTTTTTTTACAGATTCTCTCAATAGAGATTGCATCATTGTTCACTTGAAATAATATGAACTTTTGCAGTCTTTTCAGTCTTGTCTTGTTTAATCAAGCTTTTGGAATTTTGCCAGTGTAAAAGGTGAAAAATATCTATGTCAAAGTTCTAATTTACACTTATCTTAGTGTAAATGAAATCAAACAACTTTATGTATAACTTAATGTATATTTTAGGGATAAGTATGGCAGTTTATTTCTTTTGTCTGTTGTTTCAATACATTTTTCACTTTCATTTCCTCTATTATTTTGATACAGTTTATTTTTACATTGAGATATAATTTATAATCATACTGAGATATGCAATGAAATGTCCAAGTCTTACTCACAGTTTGGGAAACTTGACTAATACTAATACTAATACACTGAAGTAACCATCACTTCAGTCCAGATAAAGAAAATTTTCCATGGATCCGAGAAAATACTCTCATGCCGATTTCTTGTCAATGCCAACATCTGCTCCCCAAGGCAAACTCTGGTTTGATTTTAAGTATTATATGTTACATTTGTTTTCTTTTAAGTGATATGTTAATAAAGTCATATTGTATAACTCTTGGGTTGGGTTCAACATTATCTCTCTGAGGCTTGTCCATGTTGCTGCATGAATCAGTAGTAGCTCATGTGTTTTTATTGCTGAGTGGTATTCTGTAATCTGTTTATCCATTACTATGTTGGTTGTTTCTAAATTTGGGGCATTATAAGTTAAACTATTATGAACATTTTGATATAAATATTTTTGATAATATGCTTTTATTTCTCTTTGAAATACATAAGATAGCATGTATAAGAAATTCATAAGAAAATGTTGAACAATTTTTCAAAATGGTTGTTATTTTATATACCAATGATCCACATATGAGAATTCTAATTGTTCTTTAACCTTGCCAAAATTTTAGGTCAATTATTTTTAATGTTAGCTATTCAAAATAATAATGATCTTATTGTGATTTCATATTGCATTCTGTTATGATTAATAATGTTGAGAACCTTTTCATGGACTAACTGCCCATTTGAATGCCTTTTTTTATAAAATGTAGGTTCACATTTTCATCCATTTTTATTACATTATTTCAGTTATTTATATTTAGTAGTTTTATTTTATATTCTGGATACTATTCTTTTGTCTATAGCAGCCGCTGCCAATATTTTCTCTAAATCTCTGCCTTGTCCTTTCATTTTCTAAATGATACTTTTTTGATGTGGAAAAGTTTTTAAGTTTGTTGAAGGCCAATGTATCACTTTTATTTCTTTGTGATTAGTGTTTTTTGTCTTAAAAATACTTTCCTACTACAAGGATTCCAAAATATGCTAAATTTTCATTGTAAATCTTTAAATTGTACCTTTTTGATTGAGCTTATGATCAATCTTATATTAATTTTTGATATGATGAAAGGAGTCAAAGTTTTCTCCCCCTCTATTCCTATAGTTATTCAAAAACAACTTCTAAATTTTCTTTTCCAGTTGAATTTCTTTGAAGTTTTTGAAGAAAATAAAGTGACTATATGTGTGTGGATCTATTTCCAGCCTCTATTCTGTTCCATTGCTCAATCTCTATATTCTTATGCCAATACCATACTTCTTTGATTACTGTAGATTTTTATTAAGTCTTGAAACCATGAAATGCAAATTTCCCAACTCTTCATTTTCAGTATTGCTTTGCCTATTTTCAGTCTTTATAATATCTTATGAATTTTGCAATCAGACTGTCAGATTCTACTCCCCCAAAAAAACATTGCAAGGGTTTTGATTGGGGACATTTAATCTGTAGATTAATTTGGAGGAGATTGGCATTTCAATAGCAAGTCTTCCAATTCATGACCACAGTATATTTCTTTATGTATTTATTTATGTATTCTTTAATGTTTTTCTTATAGTTTTCAATGTAGAGTTTTTGTATACTTGTTAAATTTATTCATAAAGATTATGTTTTTGAATATATATTTAATGGTTAATTTTTAGCTTTCTGTCTTCCAACTGTTTATTCCTTAAACAGTAATGTAGTTGGCACATAGACCTTGTATCACACAACTCTGATCAATACTAGTTTTACAAATGTATAAATTGTTTAGAATTTTCTAACTGTAGAATTAGGTCCTCTGCAAATAAAATTCCCCTGAGAAAGAACCACTTAAATAACATGATGCTGTAATAATATACTTCATTATCTTAGATTTCCTGAGTACATTATCACATTTATGAATTATCCTCATACTACACCTGACACTTTATTCCCTTCTATAAAATTATTTATGTTTCTAGTTTTGCTTTTTGTCTGATTGCACCAGTTAGAAACTCCAGTTCAATGTTGAGTAGTAAAACATTTTTGTTGTATCCTCATGTTAATGTGATGCTTCCAATACTTTATCATAAAGTGATTTCTATGAATATCCCACATCTATCTATTAAAATTTAAACAGGTTCATTGCTAGTTACATGAGTTTTATTTTTTTATTTATTTTTTAATTTTTAATTTGTCTTCATTTAGAACAACATAAAATAGTAAATGAAAACACCATGATGAGAGGGAGTTGGAGAAAGTAAAAAGCTTTGTTTTAGTATTTGTTGTTACAACACTTTAGCAATTTTTTCTACTTTTTGAACAAGGGACTTACATTTTCATTTTGCACTGGGCCTTGTAAATTATACAGCTGGCCCTGCTTTGCTTCCTCATACTCCACATTTTATCTACTACATCTCTTCTGCCAAGTCAACTCTTTTTTTGTTGTTGTTGTTTGTTTTAATATGAACATGGGTTAAATTTTATAAAATTATTTTGGAAATTTATTTAGTTGTCGCATTACAATATCTGCTTTGCTCTACTATTCATAATGGTCTTGGCTTCAGAGTGACAGTATAGTTCATTAGAAAGAATAAGTTTCATACACATTTTCTGTTCTCTTTTAAGAGCTTTGTTGGGGGGTTGCCTGGGTGGCTCAGTGGGTTAAAGCCTTTGCCTTCGGCTCAGGCCATGATCTCAGGGTTCTGGGATCAAGCCCCACATCGGGCTCTCTGCTCAGTGGGGAGCCTGCTTCCCCCTCTCTCTCTGCCTGTCTTTCTGCCTACTTTTGATCTCTCTCTGTCAAATAAATAAATAAAATCTTTAAAAAAAAAAGAGTTTTGTTGGGGTATAAATGATGGACAAAAACTTCACAGAGACTTCAGTTTCCAGTTACATATGTAAGTCTTCATTGTGCTTGAACAAGTAAAAAGCTGAACAAGCTGAAAAATCAACAACTCTTCTAGGATCTAGAAAAGAGATGAGAACATAAAACAAACTTTTGGTTTCAAGATTGGGAGACAGACAGAGAAATACAGGAGTGACAGGCTTACCTGAGCAGAGAGTCATGAGAGAAAATTACCCTGGGAACCAATACTAGAGTAGGAAAACCTGTGCTGTAATGACTGATGAGTTGCTGGAACAATGGATATCCACATCCAAATAACTGAGACACAGACTTTACCCTCTTCAGGAAATGAACTTAAAGTAAATCATAGACCTAAATATAAAATATAGAATTGTAAAGCTCTTAGTAAATAACACAGGATAAAGTCTAGATAACTTTGGATATGGCGATGACTTTTTAAATACACCAAAGGCTCTATCCATGAAAGAAATAATTGATTATCTGGATTTTATTAAAATTTAAAAGTCTGCTCTGTGAAAGACAGTGCCAAGAAAATGAGAAGGCAAGCAACAGACTAGGATAACTTATTTGCAAAAGACACATCTGATAAAGAATTGTTATCCAAATATAAAAAGAACCCTTAAAACTCAAGGAGGCAAAGAGCCCAATTAAAAAAATATGTCAAAAATCTTAACAGACACCTCACCAAAGATATACAGATGGTGAATAAACATAGGAAAAATGTGCTCCACATCATATGTAATCAGGGAAATGCAAATTAAAGAAGAGTGAGACACTAGTACACACCTATTAGAATAGCCATTGTCCAGAATACTGACCATACCAAAGCTGGTAAGGATGTGAAGCAACAGGAACTCACACTCATTAATGGTGAGATTGCAAAATAGTACAACCACTTAGGAAGACAGCTTGCCATTGTTTTCTTTTGTTTTTACAAAACTAAACATACTTTTATCATAAGATCCATCATTCATGCTCCTTGGTATTTATTTACACAAAGGAGTTGAAGACATGTCCACCCAAAAACCTGTCCGTGATGTTTACAACTCCTTTATTCATAATTGCCAAAACTCAGAAGCAACCAATATTCCCTTTTGAAGGTGAATAGATAAACAAAACTGGTAAAATTCCAGACATTGGGATATTAGTCAGTACTAAAAAGAAATGAGTCATCAACCCATGAAAAGACATGGAAGAAGTTTAAATGAATATGACTAAGTGAAAGAAGCCAGTCTGAAAAAGCTACATACTGTATGATTTCAACTATATAACTCTCTGGAAAATTTGAAACTATGGAGACAGCAAAAAGATCAGTGATTTCTAGAAATTGAAGCAGGGGTGAGAGATGAATAGGCAGAACACAGAGAATTTTTAAGGCAGTGAAAATGCTCTCCATTTTACTATAGATAGATACACGTTATACATTTGTTCAAACTCATAAAATGCCCAACACCAAGAGTAATTCCTAAACTATGGACTTTGGGTGATTATGATGTATCAGTACATTAATTGTAACAAATGTAGCACTTTATTGGAAGATGTTGATAATGGGGAGTGGGGGAGGCTATGCATGTGTAGGAGCAGAAGGAATATGTGAACTCTATACCCTCCCAACAGTTTTACTTTGAACCTAAAATTCCTCTAAAAATATTTTCTTTGAAAATGTACGTATTTAATATATACAACTTGATGAATTTGGTCATATGCATACACCCATAAAATCATCAGCCAATCATGGAAATCGACATCTCCATCACCTCCAACAATTTCTTATATCCCTTTCTTTTTTTATTTTTATTTTTGTGTGGTAATAATACATAACTTGTTGTCTACCTTCTTAAAATTTTAAGCAAACAATATAGTATTGTTGACTATAGACACTATGGTACAGCAGGTCTCTAGAACTAATCCAAGTTGTATAAATGAAACTGTATACCAGTTGAACAGCTCTTCATTAACCTCCCCCAAGTCCTTTAATCTAATATTTTATTCTTCTGTGAGTCTATTTCAGGTACCTCATACAAGTGTAATCATGCAGTGGTTGTTCTCTTAAAACTGGCTTTTTACTTAGCATAATGTCCTTCAGTTTCACCCATGTTGTCATAGATGTCAGGATTTCCTTTTTCAAAAGCCAAATAATATTCCATTCTATTTATTAACCATCATTTTTTTATCCATTCTTCTATTGATAGACATTTGGTTTATTTACATAACTTTACTATTGTGAATAGTACTACAGTGAACACAATTCTGATTTCCATTCTTTGAGGTATATACCAAAAGTGCAAGCAACTAAACCAAAAATGGATAAATGGGGCTACATCAAACGAGGCATTTTTCCACAGCAAAGTAAACAATCAAGAAAATAAAAAGGCAGCGTATATAATGAGAGATAGTATTTGAAAACCACCTAACTGATAAGGCTTTAATATCCAAAATACATAAGGAACTTGCACAACTCAATAGCCACAAAAACTAAAGTCAAACAAAGAACAGATAACCCAATTTTAAAAAGGTCAAAGAACAAGTATTTCTCAAGAAGATATCCAAATGGTTAACAAATATTGAAAAGGTGTTAAATATCAATAAATTATCAGGGAAATGCAAATCAAAATCAGAGCAACGTATCACTTCATGCCAGTTAGTATGGTTATTATCAAAACAAAACAAAAAACAAAAGCAGGGTTGCTAAGATGTGAAGAAACTGGGAACCCTTATACAGTGTCGTTTAGGATGTAAAATGGTGCAAATGGTAGGAAAAAACGTATACTTAAGTATACTTATTTTTAAGAAGAATACAGGACAAGTAATGGAACAGTATGCCAGGAGACATATGATGTTTCATTAAGTTTTTCTTGCAAAATTAACTAAATTGACTTTTAGGAAACTATTTATGCCAGATCCAAGCTAAATAGTAATCTGAGGACCATTCTAGAGTAATCACATAGCTTTATTGTCAGGATTGTTTATTGTGTGACGTGTAACAGGTTTTGAGATCATATAGCTGCATCAGAAAATAAGATATAGTACTATATCTTGAGAGGATTATGTGACTTCTAGTCATATGTACTGATTAGTGAAACAGAAAAGTGGAGAGACAGAGAATGATGGATTTCTTGAGCCATATACATCCAATTACTTCATCTCTCATGACCATACATGACCCACATATGACATGAGTGGAACATGAAAAATTGCCTGGAACCATGATACCTTTGCTCTGTTCTTACTTTGCAAGTTGGACTGCTTTCTTTTTAGGCAGAATTGAATACTTATTTGCCATATCTTTGTTTACAATATATATTTCCTTGGACTTTTTTTTCTATATAACCTCAACAGAGAGAGAGAGAGAGAGAGAGAGAGTTTGGTAATTCTGTTCTTAAGATTTTTATCCAGCCCAACACACTGCGGAATATGATAAATTCTCATGAATGCACTGACTATACTACAGGAGTGTGCATTTAATTCTGATCTGACTCCTAGGGCATAAAAAAGTCCTCCCAACCTTTTTCACATCACAGCACACACAGAAAAGGATAATAAAACTATGGTACGTAGAAGTGATGAGAAGGCTAAGTAAGGTTGGTGCTGGCTGAGCCCTCCTGTGTTTCAAGAGTTTGATCATCAACCTGATTACTGGTAGTAGAGTTAAACTGGTGGTAATTACATTTTGTATATTTATTATTTTTACTTTAACCTTATATTGCTGAAATAAATTTCACATGATGGTTATATATTTTTTCATATTAGTTTTTTAATAATGTATAATTATTTTTGCACTTATATCTATATTTTGAGCATCTATATTCACAAGACTGACCAATAGTTTTATTTATTTGTTGGTTGGTTGGTTGGTCCAGTCAGTTTGTTATTGGTACTCTCTTTGTTTTATGGAAATTTATGTAAGGAGTATATCGTCCTTCTAAACTGTGCTGGATAGGTGTCCACATTTTTGTTTTAGTTTTTTCCTACAGAATGTTTTATAAAAAATGAAAATGATCTTTTTCTTGAATGCTTGCTAAAATCTTCAAGACTGCCTTGGCACTGTCTCTCTTTATAGGTAGAAAATTTATAACCTTTTTATATCGACTGCAGTTATTGATCTCTTGAGATACTATGCTTGTTTCTGAGCCAGTTTTAAAAATGTATATTTTTTCCCAGAAAATTGACCATTTTGTCTATGTTGTCAAATTTATTGCCATAAAGCTGAACACGGTATTCACTTATTATTTTATCTCTCTTGCTTAAATCTTTAGTTATGTGTTTTTTTTGTTCCCAATCTTGCTTGTGTGTGCTTTCCCCTTTTTTCTTTACTTTCCTTTTCTTTTATTTTCTAATCACACTTACCATAGATTTGCTGATTCAATAGTGTTTGTAAAGAATAAGAATTTTTTAATTAATAGACTATATAATGGTTTTTCTGGTTCATTAACTCTGGCTTTATCTATAGCAATTACTCTCTTCTAATTATTTTGTCCTTTTTATTTAAAAAGATAAACATTTAACACTATATATTTTCCTATGAGTATCTCTTGGTTCTTTCCAAGTGTTTTCAAATGTGTTTGGTTCTTTGTTCTTATAATATTGCTTGCTTTTAGACAATTGGTTCTTCTTGGGCACATGCTTGCCTTTTATTGTTAATTTCTTATTTAAGTTAATTCTCTCTCTATTCACTATAGTCTTTGTATATAAAGGGATATGGTGCTGCCAGGTTTCACATGAATAATTCAGTGGGGGCAAATTTCAACTGTTGCTGTTTAAAATGAGCCAGTGTCACATCTGGGACAAGAATTGAATTCTCCCTCCTGAGTGTCAGTGGTCATCTTGAATATTGCTCTTTCTCTCTGGTGTATTATTTCCCACTGCTTTTTGTTCTCAACTTTCATTTTATCTCTTTATGATCCTTCAAATGAAGGACCCATTTCTTTTTTTTTTCCTTAACATTTTATTTATTTATTTGAGAGAGGGAGAGAAAGAGCACAAGCAGTGTGAGGGGCAGAGGGAGAAGCAGACTCCCCACTGACCAGGGAGCCTGATGTGGGGCTTGACCTCAGGACTCTGGGATCTGAGCCAAAGGCAGATGTTTATCCAACAGAGCCATCCAGGATCCCCATGAAAGATCCATTTCTTATTTTACATTGTAACTGTACATTGTAAATAGATTAATAGATTGGTTGGTCAATAGCTGTATGTGTATGTATATGCAGGCATGTGTATGCGTGAATGCTTATGCATACATATGTATTTTATTTTAATCAGCTATTCAAATACCTATATTACAGAAAGAATGATAAATTTTGAGAATTGAGGGGCTTAAGATATATACAACAAATATCATTTATTTCCTATATTCTAAACCCATTGAGAAATAGAGATAGTATATGGAAGTCAAAATATCAAATTTTAGGAGTTGTGAATTATGTAATTACAGTGCAGAAGTATTATGATTGTATCACTGAATTTAACAGCATTATTCCCCCACCCAAAAACAAATAGTACTAGAAAAACACTGTCCATTTTTCATAGACAAGAGAATATCTAGAGAAGCAAAAAAGTTAATGTGCTCTCTGTAGGTAGGCAGACCTGAAGAAAGTAGCATTCAGATAGTTCATTCCTCCTACTAAGGGGAAAAGTGCATGAGTGGAGAAAGGGCAAGACTGTCTTAATACTGGATATTACTTTACTTGAATATTTGAGAAACTGAGAAGAAATATTTCCTCTCTCCTTTCAATGAATCATAGATTCAAAGCAGTTAAG
Source organism: Taxidea taxus jeffersonii (assembly GCA_003697995.1). Taxonomy (NCBI): domain Eukaryota; kingdom Metazoa; phylum Chordata; class Mammalia; order Carnivora; family Mustelidae; genus Taxidea; species Taxidea taxus. The sequence goes on along the minus strand of RCUC01143607.1, from coordinate 16,141 downwards.
AGCTAATAGAGTGGGGATAAAACATCTAAGTCATTGCTTAGCAATAGATGATGGAATTACAAGAATCATCTCAAGTTTTATCTACATGCATCTCTAATGTTCTTGAATCAGAACTTCTGATCTAAGAAAACCTATTGATGAGTTTAATAAGAACAGCTAGCTTTTGTTCATTGTTTAGGAAGCTAATGCTCATCAGTTGGAAATGACTTATTAAGGCTGTTTAACAATATGTGGTTAAATGAGGATTAGAATATAAAAGCCTCACTCTTATCATTGTCTCTCACTGCCCAGACAAATAATTATTTTAAAGCTAATTTGTAACTTTTTATAGCAACAGATGGTAGCTACACTTAGCATGGTGGAATTTTGTACTTTGTGTAAGTATTCGATCACTGTGAAATTAATATAATATTCTATGTCAACTATATTCTAATTAAAAGTAAAATAAGAGAATAATAGTAGGATCTATCTGACAGCTATCTAGGATTAAATGAGATAACATTGTACATGAAATATAGTCCTGATACCCTTAGTAACTGTCAATTATTTCACTTGAAAAATATAGGACAATTTATTTTAGTGATAATCTCAGCCTAAGAATGTCCTTGTTTGGATTACTGAAACAAGTATGAAAAAGAATTGGAAGGAAGGAGGGAAATGGAGAACTCATATGGCGTCGTATGGAAAAATGATAAAGATAACAAAAAGGAGATGAAACAAAAGGAAACTAACTCCAAGGTCCTAGCCCAAGATTTGGAGAAGACAGTGACTATCCAAAAATAATTTGGTAGTCATAATATGACATTCAATTTGATACCAAGCTAAATAAGTGTTTGTCAAATCTTGCATTTGTTCATTTGTTGAATTATTGTGTAAAAAGAATTAAATGAGAAGAATGAGACACAGAAAAAAAAAAAAACAAGAAAGCATAAAGTTTCAAGGAGTAGATTTTTTTTTCCTCACCCTAGCATATATCCTCCCCAATGTCCCTCCCCCAGCCACCCCATCCCTCCCACCCCCCTCCCCTCCAGCAACCCTCAGTTTTTTTCCTGAGATTAAGAGTCTCTTATGGTTTGTCTCCCTCTCTGGTTTCATCTTGTTTCATTTTTTCCCTCCTTTCCCCTACGATCCTCTAAGGAGTACATTTTTGATAGATAAGCACCAAAGTGATGAAGGAAGATTAGAACTAAAAATTCCATGGCATTTTTTTAAGGAATTTGTTGGTAAAATCTGCTAGAACAGGTCTTATATCAGAAGACTACAAGAGACTGAGAAGAACCTGTATGTAAAACAAGTGGATAGTACCCTCTTCCTGTGTCTTTTACACATGAATAGCATATAACACTCATCTACTGTTGTACTCATGAATAGCAGATGACATACTCTGAGTTATTTTCCTTTTAGTGGCAATACATATTGTTGAGTTGAGTATGTTTTCTTCATAATGAAACGTTATCTTTACTGATAGCATTTTTTTTTATTTGTCAGAGAGAGTGAGCACAGGCAGACAGAGCAACAGGCAGAGGCAGAGGGAGAAGCAGGCTCCCTGCTGCACAAGGAGCCCGATGTGGGACTCAATCCCAGGACGCTGGGATCATGACCTGAGCCGAAGGCAGCTGCTTAACCAACTGAGCCACCCAGGCGTCCCTGATAGCATTTGTTTTGTAAGGTAATTTCCTATGAGTAGCATCAGACAATAATCTAGCCTGTTCTGGAGTTGATCTGATAATCACTTGGCTTGGGTGTAGCCAGAAGAGCTAGTACTTTCTTTTTCTCCCTCTATTCCTCTCTTTCTTTTTCCTTTCTTTCTTTCTCCCTCCCTCCCTTCCTTCCTTCCTTTTTCCCTTAACTTCCTTCCTCATAGATAGCATTTTTACAAAAAGACACTTTTCATAAATAATCTGATTAATACTATTTGGTTGTCCCTTCCAGGAATGATTTGTGACAGTTGGTGTGATAATGAATTGTCATCAAGAAAATTTTAGGTGAAATAAGTAAGCTATAGTGTAGTAAATTTCACAAATTATTAAAATATTGGATTACATTAAAAAACCGTTTTGTGCTATCAAAAGAAATGTGTATTGTCAGTTTTGCACCCCACCCAGATCCCCTTAGATAACTTTTTACAGTTTGTGTATTTTTCAGAGAAGGGACCCTCAAGCTACTAGAGTGTACTTTCCTGACATTTTCTGAAAGCCAGACGGTGCCTGAGAATTGTTTTCTGCCTGGAGCTGCCCATAACCAATGACTAACAGGCATGTGACTGTTATAAGAAAGTCCTGGCTCCTTTGCCTTAGATCAGTTAAACTGAGAGGTGAAACTTACACCTCACTGTTCCCCAATGGGGTCAGGCCTATGCTACCTTCTGCATGACTTACCTTGAGGTCTCATCCTTGTTTGGCAACCTTCTGTTTTCTATTCTGTTGCCTATGTTTCCTTATTGGCTTTCCCTCAAAACATGTCCTCAAGAGTCTCTTTCTGGGGAGACTAGCCTAAGAAAATGCTTCATGAGATTTTTGGGTACTAGTGTATAAAGCATGTTATAATGAATGAATTACCCCAAGGAACTAGGTATCCAATTGAAATATCTTCAGATGATTAAAGAATTAATCAGCATAATAATATCTGAGCACCTGTATGTATAAGGTACTGTTTAGGCAATCACCAAGGCAAATGTCATATTGCAAAGTAAGAAGCAAGACTATAGAGGAGGATTTTCAAAGGATGAGTTATAAAAGATTTGAATTGTCTTAATACTTTTCCATATTCACTCACATTTCTGAAGTCTAACGGTATCTGGAATTAGAGGCTAAAATAGGATTTATCAACAAATCTATGGTCTCCTCTGAGTTCCATTTCCCTACCAGAGGAGGAGAATGTGAAGCTTTAAGAAAACTTAGTGAGTTTGATTAATGCCCTGTGAAGAGTACACTGGCATTCGACTCATACAGAGATATCTAAAGGGAGAATGATGAAATAACTAGCAGCTTTGACACACAAGTGATAGAAAAGTAGCTGCTTTGGGTGGCCCACCTTCCCAGAGCTTGTTGGGATAAAGCATCTGTTCTTACCAAGGACCAGATGTGTGCCAAGCTATGAGACAATTAGCTGGTTTTGTCTTGGACATCATCCAAGAAAACTGCCTTGAGGTGTAAGAAGATCTCAGCAAAGAGACATTCGAGATACCACTACAAGGCTTAAAACTGAACAAAGACAAAATGGCTGAAATGTGTAGAGATGCCTTTTTAAGGTATCTTTAGATAACTAACAGCCAGCCTCTAAGTGATGGGCAACGTCCATAAAATTTTCCAAAGTGAAAATTCAATTAAAATACTTTCAAGTCCCTGAAGCTAATGCTATATGGGTACAAGACTAAGCTGAGTTATAACATTCCTCTTGCTGCTACATTTTCTCTTCTTTATAGCAAAACTTTGTAAAGATCAGAAACTTTATCATGATAGGAAAATGCAGATCACCCACTTTTTATGGCTCCAGAGGCATCATTCCCATTAAACAAAATCTGGATGCTGTTTCAGAACATATGCAGCATAGCAGTTCATGGATAAGAGAAATAGAAGTGTTGGCTGAGAAAAGAGAAAAATGAACTAATCATCTTTCCCAATAGACTTGAATACTAAAAGGGCCAGGGAATAATTTATAGCCTAAGTTAAGAATAAAATTTTGACAAACACACATGGCTACACAATCAAATGACAGTAAACTGAGACTGTGTATTATTTTTTGGAATGATCAGAATGTTTTTGTTATCTAAATGCCACCATAAAATTCATGTGTTTTAGTTGACAACTTCCAGGATGGTCCTCAATGATCTTGTCTACATGCATTCATGCCCTTGTATGATCTTCTCCCTCATATTGTGAACTATATCTACTAAGGAGTAGAAATATGACAAAAGTAATGTGCGTCACTACTGAGATTAGGCTCCCAAAGACTGTAAGATCTGTTATGCTGGTATTATTTACCTGACCTTGTGCAGGTTCATTCTAATCAAGCAAGCTACCATGTTAAGAGCTGTCATATAAAGAGGCCCGTGGAGCTAGAAAGTGAGAGAAGTCTATTGTCAACAGCTTGTGAGACATTCAGGCCTTTTTTTCAACATCATGTAAGGAAACAAATCCTGTAAACAATGAGTAGAAATAAGCTTGAAGATTGATCCATACCCATCAGGTCTACAGATGAGAATATATCACTGGTCAGCCCCATGATTGCAGCTTTGTGTCAGACCCAGAGTCTGAAGGCCCAGCTAAGCCATGTCTGGATTCTTGACTCATAGAAACGGTGAGATAATAAACATTGTTATTTTGAGCCAATAAGTTCTGGGGCAATGTGTTACAAAGCAATAAATAAGTAAACGTGAAACTTGCCTTCGATTTCATCTACCGCCCTCAGAGGATATAACTCTAGTATCTAAATGTAAGAACAGTAGGAGGCAAAGGTAAAAAATTATGTCTTCTCCTAATACTCCAGAGGACCTGTTTTCATATATGTAACCATTAAAAAAATCTACATAAGACATATTATCTAATTTTCAGCATTTTACAATCTCACAATGGAGATCTGCAGCAAGGCAAGATGTCCTAAGGAATAATTTAAAATGTAGCTACTGGAGAATTCCAAGGCCCTATTTGTAGAATTCATAAAATCCTAGAAGACCATAGTTCTTTTCCCTATCTCTAGCTCAAATCTCCCACTAGCAATGAGTTGTCTCCAGTTAATGATCATCTCAGTACCCTACAGTTGTTCTCTTTCTTTCCAACATACTTTCACATATAAAAATTCACATGTACACACACACACACACACACATACACACACACACACACACACACACACCCTTCAGAAGGGACTTAAGTGTAGAAGAGTATATTGAAGATTAGAATAGTTGTGGGAAGAAGAGAAGATATACTGATGTTCAAACAACATACATTGATACAAACAGAACTTTAGAAGCAACAATTACAATTATTATTTCCCTCCAATTCAAAATTTTTATAAGCTGTTTCATTTTATATAGTACCCAATTCCATATAATCTCAGTATTTAGTTATCCAGGCAATGCCCTTCCCTTTATAATTCTCTGTCCCTTCTTTCTTAAGAACAAAATATATTCTTCTAATTAATTATCTACATTGTACACTTGGTTTCTCTCTTCAGTTTCTGAGACCCTTAGCTAATACTCATAGTCTAAAGGTCAATCCTTTTATCCTAGACACTTATTAAAATATTATATTAGAAAACCATGTCAATTTTTAATTAAAATCAGTTCTGTTTCAAGCTGCTACTTTTCACCTGGCAATGGAGGTTGACAGTAATCTAATTTAGATTGATGCTATGGACACTGAGGTGTGCTCCCCATTTATCCTCCTCTTTTTTTAAGACAGAAGCATTCATTTCCTCCTGGTTACTTAGGCTATGACAGCTGGAACTGACAACTGAATTCTCTATGTTGAAGAGAGCTACCTTGTCCAAATATGGGAGATTCCTTTTGAGAGGCAGTCTACTCTAATGACTGGCCAGTGTTGCAGTATAAAAGTCTCATCTCCTTGCCACAATATTGTTTCCTTTGCGTAAGTCTGTTCCTACACTATCCCTGTATGTTAATCACTCCTATCTTTCTGCACACACACTCTGTGTGTAGAATTTGTGTGTTGATCGCAGTTAATAAATCTTTACCTTTGAGTTCTATTACCGGGGAACCTAACCTGCAAATATTGGCTGGGTAGAATAGCAGACTTGAGGAGGATGTTAATGAGATAGATTTCAGATATATCGGATTCTGTGTTCTATTAGATGGCTAGTGTAAATTGCTTGCTGGTAGCAGAGAGAATAAATAGAAGACTAAACAAAGTTGAATATATAGATGTTGGAATAATCAATACACTGATATATTTGAAATCACAGGAGTTAACTAGTTTCTTTTTGTTGAAAAAAAAAATCTACAAAGCAATGAACAAAACTTGTCTTTTGGTTCCAGGACAGCCAAATTTATTTTTTCCTCTGGAATTTTACCCCAAGTTCACTCTTATTTCTCACCTACTAATAAAATAGTCTAATTGCTCCTAAGTTAAATAACAAATTCATTCAAATAATATCAACTTAATTCCTATAATGTACCATAGAAAGTCTAAGATATATTGTAATGAACAGCAGAGAAATGTTTCATCTAAAAATTAGGAGGTAGACAATCAATGATGTGACAGAATAATAATCCAGGCAAGGATTCTGATGGGTGAATTTGTTTGGTGCACTTAGCATCATAAATAAGACCAGTGTATCTGGAAAGTAGTAAATGAAGCAGGAGAATATACAAAGATGAGTTAAAGAGTTTAATATGTGTTATAAATTATAGGGCTTTTAGAACATGCTTTGAATGTGTTCTCCTATTTAATATTAGCAGGAAGAAACTGGAGATTTTATGCAACACATAAATTTATGCATTAATTATTAAAACTTACTGAGCACCTACTCTGTGTTAGTTTATATCTCTTATTACTGGGGTTCCAATGGTGAACAAAACAGATTACCTACTTGTATCTACATTCTCATGATATAAGAAATTGACAATAGAGAAATAAAGAAGAATAATAGAGTAGAAAAGTAACAATAAATGAATAAACAAGTAAATATTTGTCTAATAAAATATCAGGTAGTAATAAAACTCCTACAAAAGATAAAGCATCATAATATAAAGAATAACAAAGGGTACTAATTTAAAATGTGTAATCAGGGAAGACTTTTTCAGCACAAACCTGAATAAAGCACAAGAAAGAATACAAAAATAATTGCATTTGTTGTTACAATCATATTTAAACTTTAGAATATTGTATTAGCTGTAGAAAATTTGGGGATTCACAAGCAAACAGATGACTTTTAGAATATTGCTATTGGATAAGGTCACCTTAAAAAAGGATGTAGAAAAGAAAGAGATAAAAACAGAAGTAAGCACAGTTCAACAAGAGTCTTTCTGTTGAGAAGAAAGAAGAGAGTCCCACTGAAATAGCGCGAAGTAAGAAGATGTAAAGTGGTGAAAAATGTAAGTCTGAGAAAATGAGAAAGTTCTGAGAAATTCTTCTGGGAATGAAAAAAGATGTGATAGCTTGGGGTGGAATCAAAAGAGTTTTTTGATGATCCTATTATACATTCTGTGTGCTGGTGAAATACGTTGATCATGTTGAATTTGGTAATGTGGCAGAGCAGAAATAATTTTAGGAGCACAGTTCTTAATAATGGAGGAGAGAGTGTGAGCCAAAGCAGAAATGGAGAAATTGGCAATGGGCAGGAAGAGAACTCTTTCCCCTCTAACAAGGGAGAGACTCCAAATTGAAAATAAGATTATTTATGGTGACCTCAAAATTAACAAGTACAAATTGAACACACCGAATTTCCCCAATATTTTCTTTATGTGTTTTCTAACTCAGTCACTAGAACGAACTAAATGTCCAAGACAGAAAAAAAAAAAAAAAAAAGACAATCTTCAAATCCCTTTCCCCATCACTAAATGCCAACATAACCATCTAAATTATCTTTAAACCCTTAAACTTCAGTGAGAGTGAGACATACTGGTGGGATAAAGATGAAGCCCTTCGGTGCAGTCTCTGCCCCAGGGGAGTACCTTTCCTAAGGATGATGGTTGCTTTTTGTATCTGCTATGTTCTGTTCTTTAATGTTCTCTTTATTACTTACTACTCAATCTCTCATTAATCCAGTACCCTATTTTAGTTATTAATTCTTTAGTATCAGTTTTTCCTGTTCAAATTATTATGCGGATGCTCTCTCCCAATTTTAGTTTGACCAGTATCTCTCCATCAGTTCACATAAGTGAAACTGAAATTCAAAACCAGATCTATTAAAAACAGTAATATTTATGAAACTGCATCATCAAATTTTATACCTTACTTGAACAATGAACTCAAGTCTTTATGAAATATCTTAGTGAGCAGAACTTTTTTTTTAAGAGTTTATTTATTTATTTGATAGACAGAGATCACAAGTAGGCAGAGAGGCAGGCAGAGAGAGGGGGAAGCAGGCTCCCCTCTTAGCAGAGAACCCGATGTAGGGCTCGATCCCAGGACCCCGGGATCATGACCCGAGCGGAAAGCAGAGGCTTTAATCCACTGAGCCACCCAGGCACTCCTGAGCAGAACTTTTGAAAAGAAGACATTGATTACCCATGTAGATCTGTATTACCAGGCAGTTTGGTTATGAGTAGAAAAATCATTCATTAAGAATATTGAGAAAGCCCTTGCCATACTCAATGTATTGTTGTAGGCTCTTGAACTAGAGAAATAAATTAGACTGATGAAATCCCTAATTTCACTACTTCTGAAAAAGAAAGTGTCATAAGTTTTTCTACTGATCTTTTGGGTGTTTCTGCATTGTTTTATACAGAAAACATATATATGCTTCGTTTTCTTACGATTATAAACACTCAAATGCAAACTTTGTACATTTCTGTAGAATATTATCATTGACTATTATACTTCACTCATCATATTCTGTGTTACACCTGCTAAGTTTACATATTTATAATAATAGGAGAAATAAAAATCAAATGAAGATAGAGTTTTATGTTACTGTTTTCCTGGGACTTTAACAATCTTAAATTACAGAATATAAAAAGAGATTTGAAAAGAGATTTGACACTTTTTCTTAAAGAGAGTGAAAATAGAGTACACATAATGAGTTTTCTCTTCACTCAAAGTACCATTCAAAATATATGATTTTGGGGTGCCTGGGTGAATCAGTCAGTTAAGCATTTGCCTTCAGCTCAGGTTGTGATCTCAGGGTCTTGACATCCAGCCCCTCATAGGGCTCCATTCTCAGTGGGGAGTCTGCTTTTCCTCTCCCTCTGTCCATCCCTCCCACTTGTGCTCCCCTCCCAAAGAATAAATGAAATATTAAAATAAATGTATGATTTCACACTAAATCACTGTTTTATAAGTTATACCTCTTACAAATGAAAATTCCTGATGGCTTAATATCCCCAATAGGTGTTTCTATCCCTTCCCACTTTTTTGAAAAATATTATTTTAACAGAGGAATTCTTTCTGCTCAGAAGTAATTGCAATTTGAAATATATTTTCATAAAGATTTCTTATTTTTATGGAGATTATAAAGAACTTTTTTCTTTATACTACTCACATCAAGCATCATACATTTTTCAGGTGGAAATAAGTTATTTCTTGATCTCATACATCAAAATCTTGGCTTTGTGTGTGCATTTGAGAGGTTACTCATTAACTATCAAATACATTAATTAAAATTTACTATTCTTTAATGAGATAGGTGTCTTTTAAATTAGGCAACTACAGAAGACACACATATTAAAAATCAAGTATTACTTTAAAAATAGTCATTGATTTGTTTACTTAATAATCAACATCTCCATCATTTCATATTTAAAAATGTATATATGTCAAAAAAGATGTAAATATATCACCAGAAATGTGTTTCCAATCATAGTTTCCTGATGCTTTTTAAAGAGTCACAGGAAAATATACACAGCATGGTGATAAAAAAGAATCTGATGCAAAATAGACAAAATATTGATCTAGGATCTAGAATCTAGGAATGCCTCCCTTCTCAAATATCATTACCTCTACACCTTATTAATTTCTAAATCCCTTTTTTATAATTTCAAAACTTTTCAAATAAATTTCAAAAAGAAATTAATATACTCTCAAACTTAGGAAGGATTCTTATATTTGTGCCACAAAATTAATCTGAAAAATATATAAAATATATAATATTAATATAATAATATATCTATAATATTAATATAATATTATAAATAATGCAAAAATATATAAATATATAAAATTATTTTTTCTCTTTTTAAAGCTTTTATTTACATTCCATTAAAGAATATATAATTTTTAAATGAAGTATTTCCCTTATCAGTCAGCTATTTTAACTACAGAAAATAGTTACAAAAAATGCCCAGTGGCGACTGGGTGGCTCAGTTGGTTAAGCGTCCGACTTCAGCTCAGGTCATGAACTCAGGGTCCTGGAATCAAGCCCTACATTGGGCTTCCTGCTCAGTGGTGAGTCTGCTTGTCCCTCTCCCTGTGGCAGTCCCCCTTGGTCATGCTCTTTCTCTGTCTCTCAAATAAATAGTAAGTGAATAAATAAATAAATAAAATAATAAAATCTTTTAAAAAAATCCTTAAAAAACAAAAAACAGGGAGGCCTGGGTGGCTCAGTCAGTTAAGCTGCTGCCTTTGGCTAAGGTCATGGTCCCAGGGGTCCTGGGATGGAGTCCCACATCAGGCTCCTTGCTCAGCTGGGAGCCTGCTTCTCTTTCTGCCTCTGCCTGCTGCTCTGCCTGCTTGTGCTCTCTCTCTCTCTCTCTCTCTCTCTGACAAATAAATAAATAAAATCTTAAAAAAAAAACCCTGCCCAAACCTTAACTGTTCATTTAAAAAGCATATAAATTGCAGTAAGTCAGCACAATTCAGATTTATGCTAATAATTTGTTAGACATATATACTCTGAGGAAATATATGCATAGTTGAACTTTCTTAAATGTAAATCAAAATTTCCAAGTTCCTTGGTAGTGAAATATTAGATGTAGATTGTAATACAGTAAGTCTGGTTTAATATAACATGTTTATAGCTGGAATACCTACATTCTAAACAAACAAAACAGTGCTTAATATGTTAGATGTTTCAAACACACAGCATATTTAAGGACATAATTGCATTAGAGGAAATTGTATGGGTACTTCATTTTTCAACCAGAGGAAAAAAAATTTTTTTTTTAATTTTTATTTACTTACTTGACAAAGAGAAATCACAAGTAGGCAGAGCAGCAGGCAGAGAGAGGAGGAAGCAGGCCCCCTGCTGAGCAGAGAGCCCAATGTAGGGCTCGATACCAGGACCCTGGATCATGACCTGAGCCGAAGGTAGAGTTTTAATACAATGAGCCACCCAGGCACCCCATCAACCAGAGAAAATTTAATCTTTATATTAGTAAGGGTTCTTTATGTGCCAAGAAAAAAGAAGTGTTCTCTGTCTTCATTCATTTTTTGTGAGTGTGTGATAGGGACTCTCTAAGTCTCCAAGTCACTAGAAATGGAAGAGTGATCAGCTCTACCCTATTGTTTTATTTTGTCCTCAAACTATACTGTGAGTTATTAATGTCCCCTCTACAATAGATGACAAAACTGGAAATAGTAGAAATAGTAAGTTACAAAGTTACCAATACAGCCCATGTCTGTCTGTAGAAATAGACAATTTGAAGACAACAGTTTACTATACTTATTAATAGAAAAAAGATAATAATGTCAGCTTTGCAATTTTGTCCTATAATGCCATTTGTTTAGGATAGAGTTAGTTAATGAAAATGATGTTATACAAGTTTTATATTTATTCATTCATTGTCATGTCTGTGTTGAACATTGATTAACTTAGATCTCATATAAACGAGATTCCTTTTTTTCATTAAGAAAGAATCACAGTTTTAAACATTTATTTTTTCTGCGAAAGAAAGGGATTAAAGTGTTCAAATTAAAATCAATAACAGCATGATTTGAAGGAGATACTATTCTACACAGTTACATCAGGCAGGAACTATTATAAAGAAATTTGCTTGTAACTGATAAATCAGAATATATATCTATAACTAAAATCATAATTATAATCAAAGGACATGCAAAGTTTTATACTTTCATCTAAAAATATTTCATTGCATTATTATTTTATATTATACATTTTTATTTGAATGATGATTTGCATCCAGTTTTTCAAGTGCATATGTGAAAATTAAAAGAAATCTGTGATTAGTTAGGCTAAAAGATCAGCTCCCATTCTTCTATACCAAGTTCTTCATTCTTAAGCTTTTCTTGTTGAAGTCCCAATCTTTTTCTTACTATAAAAGTTTACTCCTTTCTCCAAGAGGTTACCTGCTTATATCATATGGAAGAAGCTAAACAATTATCTAACATACTTTTCTTGTTTCTGCAATAAAAAATTGTCAAAATTCATTGAGAAAAACTACCAAGAAACCATTATTTAATATTCCCTTTAATTCAGACAATAGTAGGATTTTATCTAACATTTAACCATGGAAATAGTATCTACTAGTAAGTATGTATGTTATAAAAGTCATTTTCCCCTTACATATCCTTTCACTGATAGCCACATTTGGATTTTTGGTAGCATGATTCTCCTAGTCATCCATGATGAATCACTTGAATTACACTTTTTTTTCTTTTTCACATCTGCTTAAATTTATATTCTACATTCATCATTTACTTTCTATCCCACAATCATTGCTTGTCCTTATATAACTCATGCACAGACATTCACTTAGTGCAACCGGCTGACTCAGCACAGTGCTAGGTGCTGGATGTCACTATGCAGACATATTCCTAGTCCCTGTGGATCTTGTAAAAAAGTATCTCTTGTGTCTTTTAGAAGTTTTGCTACCTGTACTTGACCATGTTCTATCATAAATCTGTTGGCTTCCCTTTACCTATTTTTTAAATACAAGAGAAACATGATCAGATTACATGCTTGTCAAATGGCAGAGTTCATGGATCTTGTTTTGTTTTGGGTTTCACTAACTATGCACTTAGGTGAGATTGAAGTCCTTATCAGAAGTACTCATGGAAGCAGGGTAATACAAAGTGCAGTTTCTAAGGTATCTGGTTGTATCCAATATGATTATCTCCTTTCCTCACTGAGTTTCAGGCACTTGAAAAGTAGACCTGGTGACGTTGTTCAGTCCTGACCATATTTTGCAATCCAGGCTTTTCCTGACTCTTACCTTTGTACTAGACTTTATTGTTAAATTGTACATTTTCCAGGATGCAATGTGGTATCATCAAATGCTTGATATTTCCTGTCATATTAGTTTGTAGGAATTGCACTCTCTGAAAAGATATACAAGTGGTGTTGGGGAGTCAAGAGTAGAAAACAGTAACCGCAAACAGATGTTTACTTTAGAAAGGTAGTAGCAAGAAAGAGAAAAGAGATGGTTTCCAAGTTTTCTGTTTGATACAAACTCTGTTTCTTGGAACTGGGGCAAATGGTAGGAAAGAGTTCATGGCCCCTTGTTCTTCCAGTCATGCAGAGCTTGCAGTCGTTTAATGAGGTGATGAAAAGTTCTACCATTGATGGTTTTTCACATTTAGTTGATATTTATCCCAATTTCTAGCATTTGTTTTTCTACTAGTCTCAGACTTAGTACTTTTAATAAATTTTCATGTGTTTCCTGTTTTGGGGATAGTTTAAAGGAAAGTGGGAAGAAGTTGACTCCATTGTCATCCAGAAGTTACCCCCAATTTTTTTTATTGTAGTATAAATATTGAACAGGTTTATTTTACTTTTCTTTTGAAGATTCCATTAAGTAGTTGATTTATTCATCATGCCATCTGTTTTTTTCTCCTTTTACTTTTAGGGCAGCAAAGGAGGAACATGTTTTGAAACTTTAGTTTAATAAAGAGAGAGAGAAAAAAAAAGAGAGAAAAAGCAGATAAACTTACACATGAACATGTACAACAGCCAGCTGTGTTTGCTTTCTTTTGTATCTTTAAACATCAGTTTAATATTACTTTTTTTTTTTTTCATGAATGCTGCCATAGATTGCCAACAAGGCATTTTGGACCACTTTCAAAGCATTATAAGAAAATATACCCACATGGCAAACATTTTTCTTTTCCCTTCATCCTAGTTATTCCACTTATGATTGATGCCTTACAACAAAAATGTATACTTCAAATAAAATATAATTTGTTTTTTAAAATTTGATCAAAGTAGGTTTCCTTCTATAACATAAAAAAACTAATTTTTATAATGATAAATAGAAAATCTAGGAATAATTACTTTTGTAATATGTAATATTATTTTAGCTACTTTTAGAAATGCATTATTTAGTATAATGCATCACATTTGTATTTTAAGATTATAAAAATAAAAAAATTATAAAAATTTATTAAAAATAAAATAATAAGAATGTCTATCTGTTAAGGTCTAATATAGAAGTAAAATACACTAAAAAAAAACAAACAAGGAAATATCTCATGATTGCTTGCCAGAATAATTCTGATGAAGTGATAAGCATCATGTCCTCAAAGGAAAGAGTAAAGAAATCAGCTCTAACAGAGCTGTATTCTGGGAATCATCAAATAAACAAGAAATCCAAGTAGGCTTTAATTATTAAGCTAAATAAGAAGTCTTCTTTTTTTTTAAGTGCAGAATGGTGTCATTTTTACATAAGGTTTCTAAAACTTTCTATTTTAGCTTTAAATTTAATATGTAACCCACTAGACAATTCTTGGCCTAAAAACATTGTGGCAAAAACAATCTGAAAGAAATTTAAGAAACATTTTAACACATGAATTTTACTGTAGTTGAATAAATATTCATTTTATTTTTTTAAGATTTTATTTATTTATTTGACAGACAGAGATCACAAGTAGGCAGAGAGGCAGGCAGAGAGAGGAGGAAGCAGGCTCCCCGCTGAGCAGAAAGCCTGATGCAGGGCTTGATCCCAGAACCCTGGGATCATGACCCGAGCCAAAGGCAGAGACTTAACCCACTGTACCACCCAGGCGCCCCTGAATATTCATTTTAAAATGTAATCATAATCCTTAAACATTTTATAACATTTATGAAAAATATACTCATTGCAGAAAATTTAGAACATACTAATAAGAAAAAAAATTATTTTCTTTGCAAAACTTAAGGAAAATAAGTAGTACATGGTAATTATTTTTCTAATTTAATTTTCTGTTAGTAAATGTATTACATATTATGCTCTGAATAAGTTTCCTTGGATGACTAAATAAATGAATATCCAGACTAATTGACAGAGGCTATGAAGATTCATTTCATCTATGTGTATTCTTCATATACTTTTTTACAATTTTTATTTAAACATATAATGTAACCCCACCACCCTCTCCCAACGTATTCTTCATATACTTTTTAAAGATTTTATTTTTCAGAGAGCGCATGTGCACACACACCTGTCTGTACAAGTAAGGGAGGGCAGAGGAGTCCAGAAAGAGGAAGAGAATCTCAAGCGGACTCTCTGCTGAGCATGGAGCCCAATTTGGGGCTGCATCCCATTCCTGTGAGTTCATGACCTGAAACCAAAAGTCAGCTGTTTACCCGACTGAGCCAGCCAGGCACACTAGTATTCTTCATATGTTCATTTTCATCCTCTTTTATACCAATATATTTGGACAGTAATCACTGAAGAAGGATAAAGATGGAAAAGGAGGACAAGAAGAAGAAAAATAAGACAAAAAAGAGGAAGAAGGAGATGAGACAGAGGAGAAGACAATGTCAGTTAATACATACAAAGACACATTTTATGTGTAGATACCAACACAATGAGGTAAGTATTTTATTTTTATCTCCGTTTTTCCAGTGAGGAAGTCAAGACACAAATAAGTAAAATATCTTGTCCAAGTTAAGATAACTATTAAATGTTAGAAGCAGAACTTGATTTTAAGATTCTGGTTTAGGGGCTCCTGCATAGCTCCATCAGTTAAACATTTGCCTTCGGATCAGGTCATGACCTCAGGGTACTGGGACAGAGCCTCACATGGGTCCCTCCCTCCCTCTGCCTGCTTCTCCCTCTGTGTGTGCTCTCTCTCTCTGTGTCAAATAAATGAATAAAATCTTAAAAAAAAAAAAAGTTCTGGTTCAAAGTCTATCGTTTTAATTGATATTTATTCTGATAGAAATCATTAGAATGGGTGTACACGATGAAGATGAAGAAAATAGAATAAAATATATTTGCTTTTAATTATTTACTGTTTGTTAGGAGAAAAAATGAATTCAGAGTTGATACGAGGTTGTGTTCCACAAAGTCCAGAAGGTTATAACTTTCTATCTCTTTGCTCCATTCTGCAAACCTCACTCATATTCTCCAAATTTCCCCAAGGTCAAGCTCGGTGTCTTAACCTTCACATCTACATTTTAGCCAATCAGAAAGAAAGGACACAAGCTATACCTTAAAGGAATTATCTTAAATTCATGCACACCCTTTCCCCTACAACTTCAATAGCCAGATTATACTAAATTAGTCATAGGTAGGTGCAAAGGAAATTGGAGGTTTTTTTAATGTTATTAAATGTTATCTTATTCTGAATCAAAGGACAAACAA
>RCUC01143606.1:0-47206 GCA_003697995.1 Taxidea taxus jeffersonii | reverse complement strand
TCCCATTCATCTTCCTTCTATTTCATCTTTTTTGAGCATTTAGTGAGCTTAATATGTGTTTAAGAATGGACCTGATGAACTTTTCTTCCTCAAGTAACTTTTTTTCCTCAACCTAACTTTGGTTCTCATATAAGGCAAAAAGATAAATACCATTTTCTCAAATTGAGATTCATTAATAACAGGATTTACTGTCTACATCCATTTGGTGAAATGTCTTATTTTTCTTGAAACACTAATCCATGAATCAATATTCTCTTGGAAATGTCTGACTCTTCAGACCAGAAGTATCATTCATGACATATATTCATTCACAATATAAGACTTTATTATGTTGAGACACTGGAGATTTTAGTATATGTGCTGCTGAAGCGAGCACTGGAGATTTTAGTGTTTAGACCCAGTTCCCAAAAAGGATACGAACAATCCTGTAAGGAGATAGAGAAACAGAGAAGCAAACAGATAATTGCATACAATGGTAGGTGTCCTGGCAGGAAGGGGCACAATTTCCTATGGAATAATATAGGGGAACTCCTAATGAGGCATTAGGAAATAAAGGTAGCTTGAGAGAAGATGAATGAAATGTATTCTGAAAACTAGGAGAAGTTCTTCATAAAAATCTGAGTAGGGATTCACATATTCCAGCAAGTTCAACCTCATTTTCATTCCTTCTCACCTGATGGTAGAGTCCCTTGAATAGCTCTCTTCATGCTGGAATCTGAGACACACTGAGTCACATGATCTCACACTGAGACACCTATGTTCTAGTTGAGAGAAAAGGGAAGGGTGAGTAGATCACACTTCAGAGAGGTATGGGATTGAGTGAAATACCCAAGCAGGGTCATGACTTTAGAAGTCAGAGATTAATATAAGGAGATATAACTTTGCCTACACAGTTACATGTACAAAAGTAATTACATATAAAATAGTTTATTTAAACCAACTGAATTTAAACTCCAAACCTCAATGCATTAGAATGGTGAAAATGGGATCTTACTCATTTTTGAGGCTCTTCATTCTTTGCTGGGAAAAATTCTTAGATCTTACATAACCAAAGGCTATGGCGAATCTTCAGCTAATTGGATAATAGATTCATGCTACTTCCAAGAGGATATCCATTTTCTAAGTTCATGGTCCCCTTAGGTTGGGCAACTCTGTTTCTTGGACACAAGTATCTTCATCTTTGGAGGGACTAAGAGCCCTGGTATCTGAGATTATGTCTGTAAATGCTGCACATTTCTTTTTGAAATCTTTCCCCCATTTAGGATGCTACAATCCTAAATGGTCCCTGCAGGACCTATTTCTTTTTCCTTTTTTAAAAAAAATTTAAATTCAGTTAATTAACATGTAATGTATTATTAATTTCAGAGGTAGAGTTCAGTGATTCTTCAGTCTTACATAATACCCAGTAATCATTATTATCACGTGTCCTCCTTAATTTATACTACCCAGTTACCCCATCCCCCCACCTCCCCTCCAGCCACCCTCATCTTGTTTCCTATGATTAAGAGTCTCTTATGGTTTGTCTCTCTCCCTCTGTTTTTACTTTATTTTTCCCTCACTTCCCCTATGATCCTCTGTTTTGTTTCTTAAATTCCACATATGAATGAGATTATATGGTAATTGTCTTTCTCTGACTTATTTCACTTAGCATAATACCCTCTAGTTCCATTCACATCATTGCAAATGGCAAGATTTCACTTTTTTGATGGCTGAGTAGTATTCCCTTGTGTATATATATACCACTTCTTCTTTATCCATTCTTCTGTGGGTGGACATCTGGGCACTTTCCATAGTTTAGCTATTGTGGACATTGATGCTATAAACATTGGGGTACATGTACCCCTTCAAATCACTATTTTTGCATCCTTTGGGTAAATACCTAATAGTGCAATTGCTGGGTTATAGGGTAGATCCATTTTCAACTTTTTGAGGAAGCTCCATACTGTTTTCCAGAGTGGCTGTACCAGCTTGCATTCCTACCAACAGTGGCAGGACCTACTTCTTGCTGGCCTCTCCCTTATCCAACCAGTCCTGGAGTTTTTATGGCTTCCCCAATGTTTTCTTCACTTTCTTCTCTCCTTCTGGCAAAATCCTTCTAGAAATTTTGTTTTAAATAAAAGCAGAAGTAGTTCTTAACATTTGTCTGCTTCTGCTTTGGCCCTGTTCAAATCCTTGAGGCTACAATTACAAAGCTGGCTGCCTGCTAGAAATGGGAAGGGAAGGAGTATATAGGCAGAACATGCACAATTTAACCTTTCAATAAATTATCCTGCCATTAAGGTCATAGTTCATGGGAAAGAACAGGGGAAGGAGGTCAGTCCCAGTTAGATAAGTTGGAAAAGTGGCATAGTACCCTGGACATTTGTGGTCATCTATGCAATGCTTAACATTATCTTGCTTGTAGCCTTTAGCTGGCCTGGTACAGGTTATCAGTGTTACTTCCTGAAAACAGTCTGTTTTGGGGTTTTCTATTTTATGTACTTCAAATCCCCAATGTCTTTGTCTTTTTCAAATTGGTAGCCACAAGGCTTTTGGTTTTCCACTTTGGAGTCTTCTTCGGAGTTATCACATGTGTTCTCCAGATGCCCTACATTTTCAGAGCAGAGCTGGATTTTCCACATACTCCTGGGTCGAAGTGTGTACCCCATGTCCCTGCTGCAAAGGAGAACTGACTTTTTCTAACAGAATTGTTGTCATTATTGACTGTCATTATTACTAATAGAATTTTCCATTCTATGGCAATTAAGGTTTTAAAGATTCTTCACTCATTATCCCTTTTGATTCTCATGAGAACCCCGTAAACTAGGACAAATGCTATGCCTCTAACTATTGTCTTGATTAGAGCCCTTAAAAGCTGCAAGTTGACTCAACATTTGTTGATAGAAATTTAAGTGGCTAAAAACATATTCCACATATCAAGAATGAACTGTATCCAAGGCATTCATGTATTATTTCAGCTGAGGACAAATCATTGCATAATATCTGAGGCATTCAGATACTAATCTATGCAAGACTTTATAGGAATTGTCTTGGGCGGGGGAGGTTGAAGGACATTAGTTCTACATTTTACTTTGAATCAGATTATATCCCTTTGATGCCTGTTAAAATCTTCATGGTGAAGCTGTTCTTGTGTAACATAGTGATCACTGTGAGCTTTTTTCTTTCTTTTCTTCTTACATCCTTTCTTCTCTTATTAATTCATTTGTTCATTTGTTCCTTCACTCTTTCCTTCTTCCCTCCTCCTTTCTTTCCTTCCATCAACTGCATGTAACAGACAGGCTCTATAAAATACCTGAATAATAATGGTTTCTCAAGAACTCAAGGGTTGGCATTGATTAACTCAATCAAATAACACATGTAGTTATATAATATACATAGTGAAATAATACATAGTTGTATATTTATGATTTACTAAGGTGAAATGTTTTTTATTTCAGACACTGTGCTGAATTTTACTTTTTTGTTGTCACTTAAACTTCACAACCATCCTTTGAAATAGATATTACTACAGTAGCTCAAAGTAGTCAACTATATTTACTAAGACCTCATAATTGAAAACTTACAGGAGGAATTCATTCTTGAGGGAGTCCACAATCAATACTTTGTCATTCCAAGAGTGTATTGAAAATGGTGAAGTTCAGTTTTAGGTTAGAATTATATAACGTATAACCTCAGACTTGGATGTGGCTTCATAGGTTTCCTTAATGTAAAATGCTGCTCCTCCAAAAATTTCTGCCTAGACAAATCTAGTCATTTGGAGTATTTTCTTGAGAAATTCATTATTTTGAGCCAAATTTTATCTCTTTCTCTCTTTTTCTCTATATCTATCCCATCCTTTGATCTTAGTTATCTCCCATGTATAGGTTGACCATATCTCCTACTTTGCTCAGAGCAGTCTTGGAATATGTATAAATCTGTTGTTCCAATATAAATATTAATAGTATCTCCCTTCAACTCTCAAAAATGCCCCATTTGGGATGATAAATTATATGTCTACTCATTTTTGAGGCCACAAAGATTTAAGTTTTCAAAATATTTAAGGAGAATCATTGTCTCCCACTACTTATCTCCTCTGCAGGTTAATATTCCTCTTTGATCTTTATAAAAAATGACACAGTTGCAAGTTTCTTTCAATCCCCTTTGGCCACAGTTTCCTAGACTTTTTCCAATTTAGATGTTCCTAACTTAGGCTTTATATAACTTTAGGCTTTGGGTGTCCATGCATGGGTTTGATATTCTAAGAAATATATATATAATAGGAGCATTATATTAGATTCCTAGGGCTGCTGTAACAAATTACTACAAACTAGATAGCTAAAAGCAACAGAAATTTAATCTCTCACAGACCAGACGTGTGAAATCAAGGTGTCAGCAAGTTGCTTCCTTCTAAAGGCTCTGAGGTTCTCCTGCCTCTCTCTTAGCCTGTGGTGGCTTCTACCAATCTTAGACATTTCTTGTTTTGTGGTAGCATACATACTTCCAATATCTGCCTTTGTCTTAGCATGACATTCTTCTCTGTGTCTCTGTGTCTTCTCTTTTTTTCTGTCTCTAAATCCAGGATGAACTTGTCTTGATATCCTTTACTTAATTATATCTGCAAAGACTCTATTTCCAAATAAGGTCATATTTACAGATACTAGAGGTTAAGACTTGGACTTTTTCTGAGAGGACACAATTCAATCCACTCTAAGCATATATGCATTGTTCTGAAAAGTGGACCAGTAGATTTTCTCACACCACAGAGGAATCTGTGAGTTCCCCAAAAGTTGAATAACCTGCTCCGTTTTTTGTTTTTTTTTTTTATTTTATTTATCCATTTGACAGAGAGGGATCACAAGTAGGCAGAGAGGCAAGCAGAGAGAGAGGAAGGGAACCAGGCTCCCTGCTGAGCAGAGAGCCCGATGTGGGGCTCGATCCCAGGACCCTGGGATCATGACCTAAGCTGAAGGCAGAGGCTTTAACCCACTGAGCCACCCAGGTGCCCCCCTGCTCTGGTTTTTAATCAATCCTGAATACAATATTCCCAGGACCCTTAAGGACAATTTTTATTGAAGTCATAATGCCTGCCACATGGTAGGCATTTAATAAATATTCCTTTAACAAAGATTGAAAGTTTGATCATTTTGGAGGACAGTTCCTCTTTGAAAATTGGCTTTTCTTATGGCGGTTAATGGATTTCTTTCTTTCTTTCTTTCTTTCTTTTTTTTAAAAGATTTTATTTATTTATTAGACAGACAGAGATCACAAGTAGGCAGAGAGGCAGGCAGAGAGAGAGGAGGAAGCAGGCTCTCCACGGAGCAGAGAGCCCAATGCGGGGCTCGATCCCAGGACCCTGGGATCATGACCTGAGCCGAAGGCAGAGGCTTTAACCCACTGAGCCACCCAGGTGCCCCTGGATTTATTTATTTTTAAAGGGCAAATGCTTCCTCATGGATTGGAAGAACAAATATTATAAAAATGCCTATGCTACCCAAAGTAGTCTACACATTCAGTGCAATCCCTATCAAAATACTATCAGCATATTTCACAGAGTTAGAACAAACAATCTTAAAGTTTGTATGGAACCAGAAAAGATCATGAATAGCCAAAGTTATGTTGAAAAAGAAAACCAACACTAGAGGCATCACAATTCTGGACTTCAAGCTGTATTACAAACAGCTGCAATCATTAAGACAATATGGTACTGACACAAAAACAGACATATAGATCAGTGGAACAGAATAGAGAACCCAGAAATGGACCCTCAACTCTATAGTCAACTAATCTTCAAGAAAGCAGGAAAGAATATCCAATGGAAAAAAAGACAGTCACTTCAACAAATGGTGTTGGCAACACTGGACAGCCACATGCCGAAGAATGAAACTGGACCACTTTCTTACACCATACACAAAAAATAGACTCAAAATGGATGAAAGACCTAAATGTGAGACAGGAATCCATCAAATTCCTAGAGGAGAACACAGGAAGCAACCTCTTTGACCTCAGTGACAGCAACTTCTTGCTAGACATGTTTCCAAAGGCAAGGGAAACAAAGCAAAAATGAACTACCAAGAATTCATCAGGTTAAAAAGCTTTTGCACAGAAGGGGCACCTGGGTGGCTCAGTGGGTTAAGCCACTGCCTTTGGCTCAGGTCATGATCTCAGGATCCTGGGATCGAGTCCCACATCCAGCTCTCTGCTTCGGCGGGGAGCCTGCTTCCCCCTCTCACTCTCTGCTTGCCTCTCTGCCTACTTGTGCTATCTGTCAAATGAATAAATAAAAAATCTTAAAAAAAAAAAAGCTTTGCACAGCAAAGGAAACAGTCAACAAAACTAAAGGGCAATCTACAGAATAGGAAAAGATATTCACAAATGACATATCAGATATAGGGCTAGTATCCAAAACCTATAAAGAACTTATCAAACTCAACACCCAAGCAACAAAAATTCCAGTCAAGAAATGGGCAGAAGACATGAACAGACATTTCTCCAAAGAAGACGTACAAATGGCTAACTGACACATGAAGAAATGCTCAACATCACTTGGCATCAGAGAAATACAAATCAAAACCATAATGAGACACCACCTCACACCTGTCAGGATGGCTAAAATTAACAACCTAGGAAACAACAGATGTTGGTGAGGATGGGGAGATAGGGGAACCCTCTTACATTGTTGATGAGAATGCAAACTGGTGCAGCCACTCTGGGAAATAGTATGGAGGTTCCTCAAAAGGTAAAAATAGAACTACCCTATAACCCAGCAACTGCACTACTAGGTATTTACCCAGAGGATGCCAAAATAGTGATTTGAAGGGACACATGCACCCCAATATTTATAGCATCAATGTTCACAATAGCTAAACTATGGAAAGAGCCCAGATGTCCATCAACAGATGAATGGATACAGAAGATGTGATACACACACACGCGCGTGTGTGCACACACAGTGGAATACTACTCAGCCATCAAAAATGAAATATTGTCATTTGCAATTACATGGATGGAACTAGACCGTATCATGCGAAGCAAAATTAATCAATCAGAGAAAGACAAATATCATATGATCTCACTCGTATGTGGAATTTAAGAAGCAAAGCAGATGGGCGCCTGGGTGGCTCAGTGGGTTAAGCTGCTGCCTTCAGCTCAGGTCATGATCTCAGGGTCCTGGGATCGAGTCCCGCATCGGGATCTCTGCTCGTCAGGGAGCCTGCTTCCCTCTCTCTCTCTCTGCCTGCCTCTCTGCCTACTTGTGGTCTCTCTCTGTCAAATAAATAAATAAAATCTTTAAAAAAAAAAAAAAAGAAGCAAAGCAGATGAACATAAAGGAAGGGAAGGAAAAATAAAATAAGTTAAAAACAGAAAAGGAGATAAACCATAAGAGCCTCTTAATCATAGGAAATAAACTGAGGGTTCCTGGAGGTGACGGGGGTAGGGGAATGAGGTAATTGCTTGATGGACATTAGGAAGGGCATTTGAAGTAATAAACACTGTGTTGTATGCAACTGATGAATCACTAAACTCTACCTCTGAAACTAATAATACACTTTATATTAACTAAATTGAATTTAATTAAAAATTTAAAAAGGGCAAATGCTAATGATAATGAAAATTGATTTATGATTATAGCTACTTGGAGTCACTGACATTTCAGACAGAATAATAGAAGAACCCTCTTGTAAAAGGAGTTTTTCCTTATTATTTGGTTCAGGTAGAAATTGATGAAGGCTCTAGCCTTCATCAGTTCCTCTCCTCAAAACAGGTAAGGTCTGTTGGCCATGTCAGAGTTCCATGAGAATCAGGTATCTATCTCCTTTTTTCCCATCAGTCTATGGTGCATCTTAGTATAGGCTAGAGATGTTGTGGGCACCTGCATTATGTCACTATGATAAAGAGAACTTAATGTTGCTTTCTCCACTCCACTCCAGAAACCTTATTAAGACATTACTTCTTTTGATGGGACTTATACAGTTGACCTTTTCACTAATTGTTCACATCAACTTCCCCCATTCCCCAATTTTCCCTCTTCAAAAACTCATCCTGCAAGCAAATTAGGTACCCAAATTACCTGTTCCTAAAATCAAGCACTAGCATTTCCCACTGTATTTGTGATGTATTTCACAGCTGGAACATTGCCCCTCTAATGATGGCTCAACCTGTGGACTTTTCTCCATGATTAGTCATTCTTAGGTCTCAACAACCTAGGATGGAACCGGTTTTGATAGTCATTCAATGGACAGTTATGCTCCACTTAATTCTATGCAACATGAGACAGAGACATTGCTGCTTGTATTAGATTCCCCAGTGGTGTGCTTCCAATGTCCAAGATTAATTTCTAACAATGTGGCCAAATAGGGACCTGATTTTAGTAGTTCAATTTTATTGTTTTTTTTCTTCTAAGTTTTAACAGTTTAAGCCTTCAGGAGAATTGGATTCTAGAAAAGTAATTTCAACTTCCCCACCCTCCACAGCTGAAAATCAAAAAATGTAGAAATAAGGTCATATCAACTATTATAATTTCAGTTACTATCAGGAGAGTCTTACTGAGCATCTAGTATTGTGTAAATGGAACTTCTTTTCCTCTTGATGGAATTCCCAAATAAGATGAATGTAAAATTTTGTAATGTTTATATCCTCCTGCCAAGGTACCAGTTGTTTGTTTAGATACATGGCTACAATTCAGCAATCTTGTGAATTCCATTTAGGCCAAGTATCCGGCAGATGAAGTAAATATTGCTGTGGATTTGAATGCCAGGATAGATGGTAGAGTTTCCAGAGCCTTACCTGGACTCATTTTCAAGTATAGGAGGATTGTTTCCTCATGGGTCATCCTTTTAAGTGGAATGTTCCTGTTCAAATTAATATTTTTCTCATAGTGTAACTTTACTAACATTGCCATTTTAAGACCCCGCTTCCCTTCTGCAATACTTAGTGTCCCTCCAGTGTTTGCACAATCCTGGATTTGATTATTTTTCCTTGTCCAATCCTCTTAAATTGAAATGTTAAATAAGACTGAGTTGTTATAAAAGGTTCTACAAACTTAAAAATAGTCTTTTACGGTTTCAGACTCCATTCTTATGCCTTTTGAGAGATATTTCTCTCCTTAGCCTCTATTAACAAATTGGCATTTGAAATTAAGTCCTATTTATCCTTTGTTAGACTTCCTTTAAGCCCCAAGTTGATAAGGATTATATAATAATCCTGAGTATTGGAGCACCTGGGTGGCTCAGTTAGTTAAGCATCCAGCTTTTCTTGGTTTGGGCTCAGGTCATGATCTTGTGGCTGTAGGACTGAGCTCTGTGCTTAGTGCAGAGTCGGCTTCAGATTCTCTCTCCTTTCTCTCTGCCTCTCATTCACTCTCTCAAATAAATAAATAAATAAATAAATAAATAATAAATAAATAAATAAATTCTTTTTAAAAAAATTCCTATTTTAGCAAGTTGTCATTGAAAATGGCACCAAAAAGAAACTACTTAAGAGTCTAATAAGATTTGGGATGCCTGGGTGGCTCAGTTGTCAAGCATCTGCCTTCAACTCAGGTCATGATCCCAGGATCTTGGGATCAAGCCCCATGTGGGGCCCCCTGCTGGGCGGGAAGCCTGCTTCTCCTTTTACCACTCCCCCTGCTTGTATTCCCTCTCTCACTGTGTATCTGTCAAATAAAAAATACAATCTTAAAAAAAAAAGTCTAATAAAATTTAAGTATTATTTTAAACTTCTGTCACCTCTCAAAAACCTAAATATAATAGTCTTTTTAGTTATTGCAGAATATGGCTGTTGGAAAAATAAGGATGGCCAATTTAGGGAGATAATTACCTATTGGATGGGTTTGTTGAGTGAGACTACAGAAATAAAAATTTCTTTTTCTTTTTTTAAAAAGATATTATTTATTTATTTGTCAGAAAGAGAGAGAGAGTGAGCACAGCAGGCAGGGTGGCAGGCAGGGGCAGAGAGAGAAGCAGGCTCCCCGCTGAGCAAGGAGCCTGATGTGGGACCCAGTCCCAGTACTCTGGGATCATGACCTGAGCCAAAGGCAGCAGCTTAACCAATTGAGCCACCCAGGCGTCCCCAGAAATAAAAATTTCTTATAAATATCTGGAAGAGGTCTATTTCTCCCACCTATGTAGTTCTATGAAAACAGTTTGAAAGTCTACAAGCACGAGGTCCCACAAGGGTGGTATACAAAAACACCAGACAAAGAAATTTTGTCATCAGAACCAAAGTTTGATATGACTTGTGTGTTAATCTTTCTTTTCTACATTCTTCCTTCTTTCTTGCCTTTATTTTTTCCATTTGTCTTTTAAATTTTTTTAAGCCTTTATTTATTTGAGAGAGAGGGAGAGAGAGCGCATGGGCACAAGTTGGGGAGGGGGCAAAGGAAGACGGGAAAGCAGACTCTCTGCTGAGCAGGGAGTCTGAGAAGGGGTTCAGTTCCAGGACCCTGAGATCATGGCCTGAGCCAAAGGCAGCTGTTTAATGGATGGAACCACCCAGGCACCCCTTTAATGTTTTTTTCTTATAGATAAATAAAAATAGTAACTTAATCATTGAACATATTTATAAGTATTAAAAGGAAATTAATATAATCATATTTTAAATCTGAGTCATTTTATGAAGAGTGGCACAGTATTCCATAAAATATATTTACCATAATATTTTTCAACCGTCCTTGTATTGGTGAACACTCATGTTTTGTAATTGAAAAGAGAGAAAAGGAGAAAGAAAGAAAAAATATTGTACATATATTCTCATATGATCATTCTTTTGGGTGAAGTTCTTTTGGATAATTTCTTCATCTAATTGTAAGCTAATTTTAAGTGTTATTAGTTACTGTCTATATATTTCTATAAATATTATACCAATTTTATATAAGTAATAATTCTGACGTTGTACCATCTATATTGTTTAAGAGGCATGAAGAATAGATCCAGAAAAGCCAGTTTCACTCCTATTAGAGTTTCTGATAGAATAGAAGATATAATAGAACAAATAATAAAAGATACAATACTGATTTCAAAAGAAAAAAAGTGATTGCTTAAAAGTGAAAACTAAAGGGCACCTGAGTGGCTCAGTGGGTTAAAGCCTCTGCCTTCGGCTCAGGTCTGATCCCAGGGTCCTGGGATCGAGCCCCACATCAGGCTCTCTGCTCAACAGGGAGCCTGCTTCCCTTCCTCTCTCTCTGCCTGCCTCTCTGCCTGCCTCTCTGCCTCCTTATGATTTCTGTCAATAAATCTTTAAAAAAAAAAATGAAAACTAAAATGACATCAGACTTTTTGGCTGTAATATATGTTGCTAGCAAACAATATCTCCAAGGTGCTAAAGGAAAATTATTTAGGTACTATACGTAACTAAACTTTCATTCTAATGTAAGAGTAAAAGTACATTTCTCTTGCCTATTTCCTTGTGTGGGTCAGTGCCTACCCTACCATATGGGAGTAGCTTCTCCACTGTATGTGAGTAGAGAAAACACAAAAGGTATAGGTAGGGATGTTTACGAGTAAGTGCTTGAGTGTTTCCTGCCCCCTCTTCTCCTCCCATACTCCAAGAGCTAGATGATTAAACTTGAGAAAGATGGGTGGGGAAAATTTCTGGGTAGAAATCCTAGATGGCTCCTTGAAGGGAAAGGCAACTCAGTAGAGGGATGATAAAGTGGAAAGTTGAGCCCATATTTCAATGTCTCATCTGAGGCCTGTTCCTCCTCAGTCCAATAGGAAGTAAGATCTAGGTTTTTACCCTTTCATGAACAATACTTTACCTAGCTATTTATCACTACATAACAAAATACCCTAAAACATAGGGCTTAAAACAATAAACTTCCATCATCGAACAACTTCTATGAGTCAGAAATCTGAGTGTGCTTTAGCTGGGTGCCTGGACCTCAAGACCTGTAAAAAGGATGCTGTCAAAGTGCAGCAAAGGCCATGGTCTTATCTGAAGGCTCAAATGGGGAAAGAGCTGCTTCCCAACTAACTTCTTCATGGGTTTATTAGCAGGACTTGGTTTCTTATTGGCTAGAGGCCTTCCTCACTTTCTTGCTGTGTGGCCTCTCCATAGAGCAGCTCACCACTTGACAGACGAGTTCTACAAAGTGAGCAAGTGAGAGCAAGAGAAAGTAGAATCCAGAGTCTTTTTCTAATCTAATCTTTGAAGTGACATCCTATGGTATATTCTTATTAGAATCAAGTTTCTAGGTCCAGCCCACACTCAAAAGGAAGAGATTAAGCAAATGTAAGAATACAGGATACAGGCATCACTGGCAGCCATCCTTCAGACTACTTATCCCTATGGAATGTAAGCACACAGGGGAAAATAAGGAGAATCTGAGGAGTGTGATAGAACAGAAAAATAGCAAACTAAAGAGCTTATAGTAGGAAAAAAAAACAATAGATCAACGAAAATAGCATTTTATTTTTTTATTTTTTTTTTTTTTAAGATTTTATTTATTTATTTATTTGAGAGAGAGAGAGAGCGCACAAGCTCAGGCAGACAGAGTGGCAGGCAGAGGCAGAGGCAGAAGCAGGCTCCCCGCTGAGCAAGGAGCCCGATGTGGGACTCGATCCCAGGACGCCGGGACCATGACCTGAGCCGAAGGCAGCTGCTCAACCAACTGAGCCACCCAGGTGTCCCGAAAATAGCATTTTAAATAAGATTAATATTCTCAAAGAAGTAAGGGGAGATACTAGTATAAATGAAGTAGGAACCAAAAATTGGTAAGAAGGACCAGTTGGGAGCTATTGTTTTGAAAAACATGATTGTTGAAAGAATATCATGTGCAGGATGAATATCACAATGTATGTAGCTGAACAAAAATACATAGGCTGCAAGAGGTCATGGAAGAAACTATCCAAATGGCATTCAAAAGTGACAGAAATGGAAACTGTAAAACTCAAGAGATCTTTTAAAAATCCATACCAGGGACGCCTGGGTGGCTCAGTTGGTTAAGCGGCTGCCTTCGGCTCAGGTCATGATCCCAGCGCCCTGGGATCGAGTCCCACATCGGGCTCCTTGCTCAGCAGGGAGCCTGCTCCTCCCTCTGCCTCTGCCTGCCTCTCTGTCTGCCTGTGCTCACTCTCTCTAATAAAAAAAAAAAAAAAAAAAAAAAAGATTTAAAAATCCATACCAGAATAGCAGGAGCCACAGAGGGAAGAAAAAAGTATTGATAGAGGGGGATAAATACTTGAAGAATAATGACTAAGAATATACCTGGATTGTTTCTTTTTTTAAGATTTATTTATTTGTTTTAGAGGGGGGATGGACAGAAGGAGAGAGAGGGAATCCCCCAGCATATTCTCCACTGAGCAGGGAGCTAGGCACAGGGCTCCATCCCCGGACCCTGAAATCATGACCTGAGTCAAAATCAAGAATCAGACATTCAATGGACTGAGCCACCCAGGCATCACAACCTGAATTGCTTCTAAAACTTAATCTGAAGTGTGTTTCTTCAGTTTTTCTCATAAGTTGATAAGCCATTTAAAATTCTATAATTAGGGCACCTGGGTGGCTCAGTTGGTTAAGCAACTGCCTTCAGCTCAGGTCATGACCCTGGAGTCCCGGGATCGAGTCCCGCATCGGGCTTCTCCCTCTGACCTTCTCCCCTCTCATGCTCTCTCTCTCTCACTCTCTCTCTCTCTGAAATAAATAAAATCTTAAAAACCCAACAACTCTGTAATTAATACTTCTCTGCTAAAACTAACTCTGGAGGATTTTGGTTTTTTGTAATTGAATCCTGGCTAATATTGTGTTAATTCCCAATAGAATACAAAATAATATATAACTTTAAAATCAGCAGAGGTAAAGTTAATCTATCCGATAGAAGTCAAAAAGGGAGAAAAGAAATGGAAGCAGAAAACACAAAATTGAGATGAGAGAAATATAACAACTCAATATAACATACATACAGTATAACCTTATGGTATCACTGTGAAGCATTCTGTAGAAGTATTAAGTGAAACTAAATGCACATACACCTGGGCATCCCACAATCCTGTTCCCTGGAATATAGCCCAGAGAAATTAGCACACTGTTTGACAGATAAGCAAATACAAGGATATGGATCACAGTACTGTTTGTAGTCCTAAAAAGATGAAAACATATATGGTGGCTACAGCTTTAGTACTAGGAAGCAAAGAACTAGATTTCTGAAGAGCATCATGGTTGGATCTAAAAGAGAGTAGAATAAAAAAAAAAAAAAAGAACTAGATCTATATAATACAATCCTATACTGATGCAAGTTAAAAAGAACTTGTGGATAAACACAGACATATAAAACTGCATTATAAAGCAGTCAAAGGATTGCCTAGGTGATTCAGGTCATGATCTCAGGGTCATGAGATCAAGCCCAGCACTGGGCCCTGTGCTCAGTTTTGGATCTGCTTGGGATTCTCTTTTCCTCCCCCTCTTCCCCTCCCATTCATGCTCTCTCTCCTCTCCCCCGCCCTCACAAAATAAATAAATGAATCTTTAAAAAAATAAAGCAGTCAGAAATCATAAAGTAATAGTACTTGCACATTGCTGCCATTATCTGTTGCTAAGTAGCAAACTACACGACACTTAGTGACCTAAAACAATCCATTATTTCACAGTTTTGTGGGTCAGGAGTCCAGGGAGGACTGTACTGGATGAGTCACCTTTGCATGGCATGAACTGGAGTGACAACTGGTATTCAGTGGTAGAAGGGATGGTTTGCAGCATATAACATGTCTTCACACATATGCCTGATGTTGGTGGAGATGGCTGGAATACTGGACTCAACTGGGACGGTCAGTGCCTACATGTGGCTTCTCCCGCATGGTGGACTCAGGGTAGGCAGGCATTTTACATGGCATCTCATGGCTCCTGGAGAAGGAATTCTAAGAGGCAGGACACAGAAGCTGTCAGTTTCTTAAGGTCAAGTCTCTGAAACTCACACAGTGTCATTTTGCTATATTCTATTAGCCAAAGCAGTCACACATCTCACCAGATTCAAAGTAAGGCATTTGAACTCATCTCTTAATGGAAGGAATGTCCAAGAATTTACAGTCACATTTAATCTGCCGTATATGAGTAGAGCTAAGGCACACAGTGTTGATTAAGCAAGAGAGAAGATCTGTAACAGAAACTTTTACAGCCTATGTACTTTTCAATAGTTCATATATTTCTAAGGCCATATATTAGACCCAGTAGGGTAGAAAACAATAAGAATGGAGGGAAAAGTGCTGAGATTAGGGGACATCAGGGGAAAATAGAATACAAAGTGAGAGGAACTTCGTGTGTACCAATGAAGATATGTACCAGGGACTTGAGAGTGTCGATACAGTGGGGCTGGGTAAGAGAGAAAAGGTATAGTAATTCCTTCCTGAAATCAAGTTAGAGGGCTATCTCTTTAGACTATGCCACTCTAGCACCCCCTAACTGCATTTAAAATCATGTCCTTTTGAGAGTTTTAGTACTTAAATATATTATCAGATCTTAGTACCTTTGAGGAAAACACGCTCTGTCATTTATATTCATGTTTTTTTTTCTTTTGAAAACCTGAATCACTTAGAAGACAGAGGAAGTATGGGGGGCTGTATATGTGTTTGTGTGTGTGATCTGGACTGTATTTATTATTTATTATTTCTTCCTTCTTAATTGTAGACTTGGCATAAAAATCTGCCAAGATTTCTTCAGGGTGAGGCTCTACCAGCTGTTGAAAGGCAAGAAAACCCTTCTAATTTGAGTTTTACATAAGGTTTTGGCATTTGGCTACTAAATGAAACTCCTTTCTTCCCTAGCTCTTATACTTACACTGCAAAAATATATTTTAAGGCTCCAAATGTCAAATGTGATTCAGTTTATCAAACTAAATACTTTCATTTCTGTTGCTTACCTAACTCTCATATCTAAGGAAAAGAATATTACAACTTAGTTTACAAATTTGAATATTTTAAATTAAAGATAGATCTTCTTTGAATCTGAACTTAAAAATCAACAACACCGGGGTGCCTGGGTGGCTCAGTGGATTAAAGCCTCTGCCTTCAGCTTGGGTCATGGTCCCGGGGTCCTGGGATCGAGTCCCGCATTGGGCTCTCTGCTCAGCAGGGAGCCTGCTTCCCCCTCTCTCTCTCTGCCTGCCTCTCTGCCTACTTGTGATCTTTGTCTGTCAAATAAATAAATAAAATCTTAAAAAAAAATCAACAACACTGTAAGTGAACATCTGGCAATGATTTGCTCATCAGTCACTTATCAGTTTTCAGTGTTGCAAGCTCAGTCCCTTAAGCGCTTGGAAATAAAGGAAATGAGATTGCCTGCTCAGAATCAAGCAGTTTGGTCCACATCAGAGGGCTATGAAAAGATACTTTAAAGAGGAAAAATGGCATCTAGACCAGGAAAATTTGAGTATCATCAGACTAAGGATATTAATCTAGTGAAAAGTCTAAGAATCTTAATCATATACCAAAGTAAAAAGCATAGAATAATAAATTTTTAGAATTGGGAAAGACTTCAGGGGCAACTGACCTACCTTCTCCCCACTTCTTTCAGAAATGTCCAAGATGGTCTTGAGTGTCTTCAGTTTTTGCTTTCTGCCTGTTAAGTTGCCCATTCCCCTTTGGGTTTAGAATGTCAGTGTACCCATTGAATGTGTCAGTTCACTTCTGGTCCACTGTAACAGTAGCTCACATAAAACCAACATTTATTTACTGATTAGATGAATTATTTTCTAAACTAAATCGAAAAATGGTTCAGGTAAACAGACAGTGCCAGGTAGGGATTGTCCTCAGAATCCTAGGTGGAGTTTTGGATTTGAATGGACATCTCAGGGAGAAGAATGTATTCCTTGGCACTGAATCTCAGTTCTTCAGTTCTCCTTCCCCCGGGCCACATAGTAGCCCCCCGGGCCCATTGGTAGCAACTTCACCCTGATAGCAGGAAGGCAGTAGAGTGGATGAAGAGTAGGATATCCATCACAGTAGAGGTTGCATCAGTCTACTTAAATTGTGTTTGCCATCAACTCTGTGAGGAGCTTGATGCCACTCATTCTTCATCACCATGTCATGTAATTTTCACAGCATGCCTTCAAAGTGGGTTTTATAATCAGACAATCTTACAGATATTAAGAACCTTATCCATGATCAAAGTTTAGAGCTTGTGTTTTAACACAGGATGACCCAGCTCCAGATGTGGGGGCACACCGGCGACCACGACATTTTCTCACCCAGGCTCCTTTCACTGTTGCTTGGCTCTCCTCTTTTTGCCCACCTGCATGTCTCCTCCCACAGTCTCTTAGTTATTTTCCCTTTGTAAGGCTTATTAGAGGTCATGTTAATTCAAAAATATATGAATTTATTATATATCCACTGTTGAAAAATGTGAAAATACAGATCAACAACAACAAAAATACCCCAAACAAAATAAAACCAACAAAAATTGCTTGAACTTTAGCTCAACTACCCAGAGAACAATTGTTCCATGGGGAATAATTGCAGTATTAATAAAACTTGATGTTTCTCTTATTCTGAACACATTAAAATGGCATCATATTATAATACCATTTTATATCCTGCACTTGATTATCCCTTAGATGATAATCAACATCTTTCTATAAGTAAGCCTCTTCATCATAATATGTATTTGGGTTTTTAGAAGCTGTTACATTAATTGAATTTTGTATCAGGTGTCTCTTAATTCACTACTTTTAAAGAGTATTTGTTTCTGAGTATAGAATATTTGCTTATTATTTAAAAATTAAATAATTATAGTAAACATATCATGTAGCAAGTGAAAGCCTCTCTTGCAATTGGCACATACAACTCTTTGATTTCTTTCAAAATAGTTCTGTAATTTTTTGAAGTTTCTCCTTGAAGATTTCTTTATATCAGCAGATATTCCAATAATTTGAAAGATTTGGATATGTACACAAGGATAGGAAAAGTGTGCCTTGCTACTTATCTATCGTAATTAGGGGAAATTTTCTTGCTTGTGCTCTCTCTTTCTCTCTCTCAAATAAATAAATAAAATCTTTTATATATATATACATATACACATATATATATAACTTAATTTGGAAGTTAAGTTTATTTTAAGAATATAATATGAGCAAGCTACATATATACTTTAAATTTTCTGATACCCTCATTAAAACAGAAAAAAGGTAAAAATAATTAGTTATAATAGTGTATGTTATTTATGACCCAATATATCTAAAATATTATTCTATCAATATTTAATCAAATAAATTAATGAGATATTTTATCTTCTTTTTTGTATTAATAAATCTAATGTATATTTTTCACTTCAGCTCATCTTACTTTGGACTTGACCACATTTTCAATGGACAGTAACTATATATGGCTAATGTCTAATATATTGAAAGGCATAGCTCTAGACATGAACAATGATGGTAATAGTAATTAACCATAGAGATTTAAAACTAAAGCACAGATTATGAGTCTAAACTTTTTAAAAAAATCCAGATAAAAACAATGATTTGCCCTGTATTTCTATGTGTTTACAAGTATGAGCCAATTGGCCATGGCTAGCAATCCAAACTAAGGTCAAGCAAAATGGTAACTAATTAGCTTCAATGAAAAACTAACCTCAGTCATCACTTACTGGTTATGCCCAGTGACAAGTATGTAGTAGATAAAACTTTGATGTTTTTAACATTATGGTGTGAGTTACTCAGCTGGTCTTAGATACATTTTCAATAGGACATGGAAAGACGTTGTTTGGCTGATTAATTATTCATATGAGATTACCATTTTTCTTAGGAAACCACAGGTTGCCAATATCTGTACAAAGATATGAGGAAGAAATAGAACAGGAAGCTTGGAGAATATGCCCATATTCAGATTTCACTTAATTTTTATTTCATCACAAAAAATCAGAGGGCTGGTAATTTTTGTTGGAGTGTGGAAATGAGCACTCAGCTTTATGGAGATCTTATCATATCATTGATAGGATTTATAATTCTGTTACTGCTTATCTACCCAAATGATAGGACATTTCTTTGGGCAAATTGAAGTGCCTTTAATTCATGTTTATATCTTCTTTATATATTTGGGAATTAGTGAATAACAGTAGCAGTTAATAATAATATGTAGCCATCTCCTTTCCTAAAAAAATAAAATAATAGAAACAAACCTGATATATTAAAAAATGACCTGACTTCTAATAATGAAAATAGGGGGAAAAAGGAAAGACAAACAAAGGAGAGGGAATGAGAGAGAGAGAGAGAGAGACATATACATAGTCACACATAGACACATAGGGCAGGGTAAACAATATGAAAATGATACTCCAAAATATTCACTCCCTTAGAAATGCATATTCCCCAGAGAAGAGAAAACATGAATTCAGTTGAGAAGTATTTTTAATCAGACTATGGAGAAGCCAGTGCTTTGATAATAAATAAGTCCACACATGACCCAGACTAAATTGGTTGGCTTAACCGATCCTTCATCATCTTAGATGATCTTAGAATCATCTTAGAAGTTTTTCTTTTTTTAATCTGCTGAAATATTTAGTTGAAAAATACCTGAAATATTGTATCTCTTCTTAAATCCAACAATCCTTTCAGAGACTTGAGTTTACATAATCAACTTATTAAAATTTTGTTTCATGTTTGATGAAATTAGCATAGTAAACCACCAACATTAACAAGAGCATTTTCTTTAGTAGAGAAGTTCAGGCATATTTATTTACTATTTACCACACAGTTTCTCCATAACATTTCTCAGCTTATTTAGCTCATTAAGAAAAAGATGATTTGATTTTTATCCTGCATACATTAAAATCGCTTCTCCCACTTACTTCAGATGATGAAAAAAGATGTCTACTGGGTGGATGAAGGAGATGAATATTTCATTTTTACATTTTATAGTTACAGTTTTATGATTAGAGAAAGAAAAAGAAAGAGGGAAATACACAAAACACTGCATCTTGCAGAGCTCAAAGGGAAAACAGCAGAACTCAAAGGCAGGAACAGAAAAAGTTTAGAACAAAGTGCTGAAATAAATTAAAAGGAATTTAGAAACTTATAAAAATATTTAGAAATTTTTCCTAAGACAGTGCTTTTTATGTATGCAGAGGAGATAAAGTTACATTTAGCAGTGTTTCAGTTCTCTTTATTCCTCCTCTGTTCTATCATCTATATGACTGCACATACCAATGAGTATCCACAGCTTGCAGAAAATCTTTTATGAACAGTTCTGCCAAAAATATTACTTCAAGTTGTATAAAATAAAAAATTTAAATTTGAATACACAGTTAGCTATCATTTTTAGAATTGTATTCTTTGAGACAGTGCTACCACTGCAAACTCAGTAAAAAAAAGATTCCAAGGTCAAATTTTGGGGAAATACCATCTATATTCCTCTCTTGGAGATCTACAGTGGGCTTTATCATATCAAGGTTCTGATAAATCCTGCAGTATAAAGACTTTGCTAACCTAATACTTCCCAAATTCGTTTAAATTGGAAGCCTTTTTAAAATATGACATCTTGTAGAACAACTGTTTAAGGAAAAAAATATTTGGGAAAATGCTACTGTAGACACACAATATTTATATTGGTTACAGCTCCAGACCCTTGAGTATTTTCAAATTCATAAAACCCAGAAATTAAGAAATTAAGAAACAGATGTTTGGGAATTAGCTAGGCTAGCAAAGTAACGTACTTGTCAAAACTAACATCACAGCCCATGAGATTTGAATTCATGCTAGATGCTTTTATTACAAGATCTTCATTTCTCCAGATGCTTATGTCTCAGAACAGCCATATGGTGCTAATGTCTTTATTCTCATTATAGTCGAACAAATCATGGGATTTTTTGTGCTCACTGATAAGTGGTTGGAAGTATAAATAATAAATCTATGATGGCCAGAGGTTAGAGATGCGGTATAAATAGTTGTGTGGCCCAGTTATTTAACATCTTTATACCCAATTTCCACATCTCTGAGTTGGGATAATATTAGTTCCCACTGCATAGAGTTCTTATAAAAGCCAAATTAATTGATACTTGTTAAGTTCTTAGAACAGTGCCTGTAGTATATAGTAAGCACTATTCAAGGGTTGTTAAATTAAACACAAAATATTTTCTTCATCAGCTTTACGACTGAACATAGATGTCATAGATTTGGATTTTGTGAACTGTGGACAGCAACTGTGTCTTCCCATGTGTGGTAGAAAAATAGAAGGAAGAGAAAAAGAAAGAAACAAAATACCTGCTTCACTTACCACAGCAAATGCATCAGTTGCTTCAACATCCATAAGTCTGAAAGTTTTTATACTTTGTTATTTGTTGGGTTTGCTTTATTTTAAAGTAAGATAAAAACAGAGAGGGAGACAAACCATAAGAGACTGTTAACTCTAGGAAACAAACTGAGAGTTGCCGGGGGGGGGGGGGGGGGGGGAGAGGGGATGGGGTAACTGGGTGATCTGCGTTTAGGAACACACTTGAAGTAATGAGCACTGGGTGTTGTAAACAACTGATAAATCACTAAGCTCTACTTCTGAAACCAAGAATACAGTATATGTTAATAACAAAAATAAAAAATAAATGTGGTCTTAGAACTAACTTTGGAAAGTCAAGTTGAAATTCCTATGTGCCACCTGGATGACGGGAATCAGAACCAGAATCTATGTGGCTGTGGCTCAGAAATGTGAATGTTTAACAGGTACTTTTGGTGATTCTCAAAACACTAAAAAAAAAAAACAAAAAACACAAAACACTAAAGTTTAAGGAATTCTAGCAGACACCGTTCAAACTCTGTAACTGCATAGGACTCCTTTGGGGTGGCTTCCTCGAGTCGGTTCAGGTTCACTCCACCAGTTTGCCCAAGTAACACAAACCTGAAAAACAGTGGCTTAACTAATTAAAGAGATTTATCCTCTGGCAATAAGTCCATAATAGGCAGTGGAGGGTTAGTTTTCAATCTAGCCTTAGGGTTGCCAGATCCTTGCATCTCTCTGCTTTGCCACTCTCAGCATTTGCTTGTTGCCCTGTGGCACAGGGCTTTGCTCTTCCTCTGAGCATCATTTTCACATTCCAGGCAGGAAGAACAGGAAGGGAAAAAGGCAAAGGCCCATCCCAGCTGAGCTGCTCCCTTTTTAAGGACTTTATCTGGAAGTTTTCCTCCACAACAGCCACTTTTAACTCATCAGCAGGCCCGGGCTATATTCCCAGTCTGCACCTTTATTTGCAAGGAATGCTAGGAAATGTCATGTTTTAATGGGGCGCGTTTTTATATCCAACAAAACTGAAGTAAGCTTTTTGGCATTCTCTATGTTGCAGGCTTAACGAAATCATGTTTTCTCAGCCTCCACACTTCCACGTATACAGTTTACTTGAACAAGATTGCCCTTTCCCACTTAACTATTTTACGGATTTCTATTCCTTAACATCAATTCAAGTACCCATCCCTCTGTGAAGGCTTCCCATTCCACCAAAACAACCCCTCCCTCCGGGTTTCACATCAACGGCACTCTCTTATAGCACTATTGCGTATACTAAGTCAGTGGACGGAGATCACTTTAAAGGCCCAGATAGGTGGCTTACGTCCGGAGGCCAATTACAGCAGTTGACTCACAGTAACTACTTAAATGTTTATGAAATGAATGAATATACAAAAATTTAAATGAACAACTGAATTTATGAATGAAGAATGGAGCATTAATTTCTTTGGTAAAAGAGTGACTGCTATTAGACTCCATTATTTTTCTCATTCAGAGACATACCTGCCATGTGTTTGGGAAGCTATTATATTATAAAATTAAATGAAAGTAAGAAAGAATATAGTCAAGAAAATATCTGGCACACAATAAGTATGTGATACTTACTCTGGTAGAGGACCCACTTTTATTATTTTTTATCTCTACTGTTCCACCCCATGAAGGGCTTAGTTCAGAATAGGTTTTTAATAAATGCTGAGTGAATGAGCATTGAACTGAAAGGAAAAGAGTGAAGAACCAAAGAGTTAGCAGGCTACTTTCATCTCTTAAAATTCTAGCAGTATATTATCAATGTCATCATTCTGAGCGAATAATTTTAGGGTACAATAGATAAATAATTAACAGCAACAATAACTAATAAGATACTGTGTGTCAATTATACTTCAATAACAAAACAGTAACAGTAATTATTTGCTCAGGAAGCTGGTATTTTTAACTTCTTTTAAGATATTTAGGGTAACTGCATTGAACACTGAAACTGAAGCTTTGCATTTTTATAACCACAGATATTACATATGACTGTAGAACTGTAAGAAATGATTTTAAAGCTATGTACTACTAGAGCTTAGCTATGAAAACCAGTGCCTTCACAAAGGAGTAGATTTTGCAAGGAATTTTTTTCTATCAGTAAAGAAAAAAAATAGGGGTGTTCTACCTAATTCATGAAAATAATCCAGATATTTACTTTTCAAATATTAAAATGATCAGTCTTAATTTGCTCTGCAAAGTCTAGTTTCTAGACTTCCTAGTAGGAAAGTCTGAGACTTAGTTTTTTATGAGATCAAAGCAACAAAATCCTGGCTTTACAGATAGGGAGCTCATGCTCTCTCTTTTTACATACCCCAGGCCCAAACCTGGAGGTTCTAGCTCTTAGAATAACCAGTCCACTGTTAAAATCAGGAAGAGGGAGGTAGCTACAGAAAAGACCTTACCTCTTTTCCATGTCTGAGTGATAACAGAAAAAATGAAATGGAAATCAGAAGTAGGGTATTAAGGTTTCCTCTCTTCCCTAGTGAGACTCAAAAAGACAGGTTCTAGAAGTTGAGAGAAGGAGCAAAGCAAGATATTCTTCCCTGTACCTTTGCAGCTCTGGGTAGGGACCATGTTGGTGATGGCCTCATAATAATCTGGAATGGTGACTCCCACTTTCCTGAGATACAGAGTTTCTGAGCCACTGATTCCACTTTTCATAGACATTGATTCAAGAACCACTGTGACTGGCCAGCGGAGGTTGGAGTAAAACAATCAGCCCATTGAGCCAAATGGAGGACTCAGCAGAGTCTCAGCTGCTAGCTTTAGGTTTATGCAAGGCATTCGAACTGAAAGGTAGAAAAATAAAAGGACAAGGAACAATGCCAGATTTAAAATTTATCAGGAATAATCTCAGGTAAGAAATTTTTACATATGAATCCATTATGCATAAGAAAGCAAACTGTTTGTCTTTATGAGAATGATTTGGTTAATTAGTCATAGACATTGAAGATAAAGAATACTAATACTGCCACATATTAGAATGTATTTATTTCATTTAGTAAGAAGAGGATATTATTGCTTTAGATTTTATCAAGTAGATAATTATGAAAGGAAAACAGTGGCTTTTTTAAAATCTTGTTTTGTTTCTAGAAGTGGCCAGGCAGATGAGTCAGGAGGGGAATAAAAAGTGACTTTGATGGGAAAGACATTAGCAGAAACATACTTCATGTCACACTTCAATGACACATGACACCCTATTCTTTATCCTCAAAGAATTAACAATCTAGTTACAGAAATTTGTTAAAGAATATGAACCTGTAATAGTGGTACCAAAAGGGAATGTGTATACAAAAGCTCTGTGGTTTATCAAGGACTAGGTACAAGGTTATTAAGTTTGGAGGAGAGTTTAGTATCAGAGAAGGCTCTAAGAAAGGAAGCAGGATTGATTCAATTTTTAAAAATTATATAGCTTGCTTAGAAAGAAAACATAGAAAGCCATGATGGTATTGATGCAGACATTCTAGGTTGTCCAAGCTTCATTTGCAAAAGCCAAAATAATATAAAATAAATTTAAAAAGGATACTTCTGGGGAGAATCCAGTGTGTGGTTAGGAGTAGTAGAAGACAACAGCGGGTAGTTAGATGCAGATCAAGATGGTCCTAAAGAGCCAGAAAGAGGAGCTTCGTTTTTGGGAGGAGAAACGCTAAAGATTTGCTATAGATTCTTGAGGAGGGAAGTGACAACAGAAGTAGATTTTCAGGTATAGGTATATGTATCACAAGGGAGAAGGGTTGAGACTAGCAGAGAAGTGAGGAGGTGCCACAGAACTCAGGGTATGGATATGGATGGGCACAGCAGCAGTGAAAAGGAAGGCAGAAACTTTAAGAGAGTTAAAATAAGGAATTGACAGAACTGAATGACAGAAAGATTAAATAGGGTGACTGCTAGCCCTGGTTTCCCAGGACCATCTCATCTACATCTTGTACACCCGTGGAGTTATTTACTGATAGCACTTCTTTCACTTGGATGATAAATTAGAGTGTGGTTGTTTTTTTTTTTTTTCTTAAACAGATTTGTTTGTTTTAAGGTTTTATTTATTTATTTGACACACAGAGAGAGATTGCAAGTAGGCAGAGAGGCAGGCAGAGAGAGGGGGAAGCAGGCTCCCCTATGAGCAGAGAGCCAAACACGGACCTCGATCCCAGGACCCTGAGACCATGACCTGAGCCAAAGGCAGAGGCTTAACTCAGTGAGCCACCCAGGTGCCCCTAGAGTGTCGTTTTATATATATTGGAGAACAACAGCTCGTAGCCCAGGCATCTGTGATGATGAAACTGCCTTGCAGTGCCTCTAACAAATACAGGGAAGATGGGCATCCAGAACAGGAAGTGATTTCACTTTGGGAGATTAGAGGGAGCAGTGGCAGAATTTCCAAGTATAAATACCCAGCAGTTAAGGTAAAATACAAACTGAGATGCACATTCCTGAAACAGGTTTTGCAGTCATCCACATTCTTCTTTTGGAAAAGCCAGTTTGTACCAAGCTCCACATTTTGGTTCTGAATCTGAAGAGATGAACTGAACAAGGGAATTCATGACATCCAGCACCATCTCCCAGAAGTCCAGACACCACAAAGATCAGGAGAAGTGGAAGACTACCAATGGAAAATTTCAAGGAGAGTTTAGCTCAAGGAGTCTCACACTTCCCTCTACCTAACACTTCCGCCTATTTTCTGCTCTTCCCCTTCATGAATATGTGAATCCAGAACCTTGCATCCCAACTAATTTGGTCACTGCCTGATGTTAACACTGGATGCCCTTCTTTTTCCTGTGTCTGTTAACCCACCCCCTGTGTTTGGCCTCTCCCTTCCTAAAATCCTTTCCCTAACTTTTCCATTTACCCATTTTCTACTAGTGCTTTATTGCCCCTTACTTTCTAACTTCCCTATGAAATCCTCTTGACAACACCAACAAA
The DNA here is from genome assembly GCA_003697995.1 of Taxidea taxus jeffersonii. Lineage (NCBI taxonomy): Eukaryota > Metazoa > Chordata > Mammalia > Carnivora > Mustelidae > Taxidea > Taxidea taxus. Next base: position 21,092 of record RCUC01143606.1, on the reverse strand, counting down.
CTGCACTCTGTAGCATATGATCTCAGAGCATTTACTGTCTTTATTGCTAATTGGGTTCCTAGTCAATCATGTATGTGCATCATGGCATTCATTTTTCTCTGATCTTTAATGCTCCAAAACTTTAAACCACTCCATTATTTAATTTACACATATTTATTCTCCTCAAGATTATGTGTCATTTGAGAGTGGAGCTGCTGTACTTCTCTTGATTTACTGCTATTCTGCATTTCTCAGAAACAAAACAAAACAAAACAAAACATTTTAATGCTTTTTGTGTTGATGAGTAAATTCAAATCCTAACACTATTACTAATGCATTTTCAGAACATTACTTCAAATTTTACTACAAACTATGTTAATTTTATCACTTCCCAAACTTATATCATCCTAATATGGAGAGGTTCTAGTATTTTAAAGACAGTCTACACAAAACATGAGTCCTTTCCTTTGTTTCAAAGACATTTTTAATGGATATATAATAATAATTTCATGTACACCTAAAAATCATATTTATTTATTTAAAGCTACATAATACAGTGTGATGAAGTAAACAAAAAACATGCACCTTCCAAATTTAAAGCTATACCTGTCACCAAATTAACAAGGTTACAAACTGATTCACATTTCCAAGGTGGCAATGACAGTGAGTTCAGGTGTGATTTCCTTTCCTATTCCTTGTGAATAGATCAATGAAGTTTAATTATTTAATCACTGGACAATTGCAAGATCTTTGACTCTGTCCTGAGTCTGCCACTGCCACAAATGCCTTTACCTATGGCAGCCTCATAATTTGTTAAACAGAATGGTACCTCTTTATAATGACAAAGGAAATGTGAAAGGGATGGCTTCTAGTTTTTTTTTATCTATTTTTTAAATTTTTATTTAAACATATAATGTAACCCCACCACCCTCTCCCAACACCCCTCCCCTCCACCCCCCCTCAGTTTGTTTTATGACATTAAGAGTCTCTTTTGGTTTGTCTCCCTCCTGATCCCATCTTGTTTCATTTATTCTTTTCCTACCCCCTTAACCCCCACCCCCGTTGCATCTCCACTTCCACAATAGCCAAGTTATGGAAAGAACCTAGATGTCCATCAACAGATGAATCGCTTCTAGTTTTATAGAGAAACTCTAAGATGACTGGTTACAGTGAATTGTAGGGCAGAATTTGGACCATGATAATATATGAGACATATGATTGAGAAAATCATTACAATAGGATTCCACTGAATTTTCAAAATTACCTGTCAAATTCTGAACTTAGGTGGCTCTTGCAACATCTGTTTAAATAGTTTTTTTTTTTTTTTAAGATTTTATTTATTTGACAGGGAATCAGTGAGAGAGGGAACAGAAGCAGGGGAAGTGGGAGAGGGAGAAGCAGGCTTCCTGATGATCAGGGAGCCTGATGTGGGCCTTGATCCCAGGATCCTGGGATCAGGACCTGAGCTGAAGGCAGATGCCCAATGACTGAGCCACCCAGGCGCCCCTAGAACATCTGTTTAATCTAATCATCTGGATATAGACTGTGTCATGGGCTGTAGCCAGTGTGGATTGATCAGCTAGTTAATCTTCATGAACCTCATCAACAGCAAAGTCCATAAGAGTAGGTGTAATTTACTGGACATCCATCCATCTTTACCTTAAAAAACATGAGTAATGTTCTTATATATATATATTTTTAAAGATTTTATTTATTTATTTGACAGAGAGAGAGAGTGATCACAAGTAGGCAGAGAGGCAGGCAGAGAGAGAGAGAAAGGGAAGCAGGCTCCCTGCTGAGCAGAGAGCCCAACGTGGGACTCGATCCCAGGACCCTGAGATCAAGACCCGAGCCGAAGGCAGAGGCTTAACCCACTGAGCCACCCAGGTGCCCCTGTTCTTATATTTTTCTTTTCTTTTTTTTTTTTTTAAAGATTTTGTTTATTTATTTGATAGACAGAGATCACACAAGTAGGCAGAAAGGCAGGCAGAGAGGGGAGGGGAGAAGCAGGCTCCCTGCCGAGCAGAGAGCCCGACGTGGGACTCGATCCCAGGACGCTGGGATCGTGACCCGAGCCGAAGGCAGCAGCTTAACCCACTGAGCCACCCAGGCGTCCCTTATATTTTTAACTTGTACTCAGTTTCTATGTAAAAAAGCCTGAGTAAGTAGCTAGAAATTAAATGAGTAGAAATCTGTGCTTGAAATTCAAATGGTGGCATGGAAAAATATTTTTACTATAGTACATACATCTCTGATGTCTTCAGAGGAAATTGAATAGTATTTTACCAACTGAGATCAAACAATCTATAATTACCACCCAGAGGCATAAATCTGTAATTACCACCCAGAGGCACAAGTAGAGGCAGAATGAGGTTGCATCACATAGGCAGGCACGATTCTGGTATATGCCCAGGCATTTCCCTGGGGAGCTCAGATAAGTTTGCCAGAAGATCCACCCGATTAGGTATTGTATGGCAAGGTCTTAGTTGCCCTTCTCTGCCATGCCTGAGTTTGTTTTTTTTTTTGCATTTGAGGTCTTCAACAAACTTCAAATAACTGGAAAGCATAACCAGGCAGCTCTGGTTAATTGAAATGCACAGGTTGTGTTTTTTTTTTTTCCTTTCTACCTTTTGGTAAATTACTTACAAAATCTGTCAATCCAGTATCTGTATTAGTAATTGCAATATCCTGGATGCACATGAATCTTCTGGGCACAATTCTTGTTTTATTTTCCTGTATATAAACCATCAAGATATCTTGATTCTTTGCTGAATAAAATACATGTCTTACCCTGAGGCAGGATCTCACTGAAGGATCTCACTCAGCCTGAATTTCCTGTGACTCTCCACCTCAGGCACTAAACTCTAGCCTTACAAAATTATCTTCACTTCCTGAGTATCCCGGTGTCTTTCACACCTTGTGGCTTTGCCCATGGAGTCCAAGCAAATCTTACGAGTACAAATTTGATCATTTCAACTCATCTCTCTTTTGAATCCTTGAATGGCTTCATTGTTGTTGCCCATGGGTATTCCTTGACCTGTCCCTGCCCACCTCTCTAGAACCATCCTAGGCCACATTATGTGTAAATAGTGCTCATCTTCATGCATAGCTGATCATTGCATCAGGACCATTAGACATGTTATTGTTATTGTCTCTTAATGTTCTTCCTTCTGTTTTCCACTTGAGTAGATAATTCTGGTATCCTCTAGGCTTTAACTTCACCGTCACTTCTTCAGAAATATCTCTACTTCCCTCTTCTCTCTATCCCCAAATTAAGTATTCTTATCAAACATTTTCATTGTACTTTTAAAAGACAAATCACCTGCAGTCAACCCTTCAAATTTCCCACTAAAATAAAGATGCACGCAGCAGTGACCTTATTATCTTGCCTGATCCTGTAATCCAGTATGCAGCATATGGCCTGCCCCACAGTGGTTTTTAAATGAGCAGTCGATGATCAATCTATAGTATTTCTGTTGCCTGGAATCCCACTTTCTAGTGAAATGAATAGCATTTCAAGATGCAAATCAAATGTTACCTCTTTGCAGAAACTACCCTAATCTCTCCCTTAGATTTGAGTTTACTTTTTTCCTAGTGCAAGTTATCATGTTCAGGCATGGGCTGCTTGTGGAATGTGGAGATAATTTGTCCTCATGTTTGTCTCCTTCCACATGTCTATGTTTGAGGACCATGACTGTGACTTATTTATTTTACACTGCCAGAACCTAGCAAGGCACCTACACAGAGTACACACTAAAAGAACTATTTCTATTACTTAATTAATGGGTTCTTTCTAAGTAATCACATTAATGTCTATTTCTCTTTGAGGAAATGAAGTGGAAAAAGTGGAGCAAACAAGGATATTGGGTATCCTGGATATAGTCTGAACTTTGCCACTGAGGGACCAGTGGAAAAATAGTTAACCTTTCTGATATTTAGCTTCCTTATCTTTAAGGGAGATGCCAGTAATGGGTCTTAAAAATTATAATTAAAGTCATAAATGTGAAAGGTGTAGAATATAAGATTGATTCTACATATATAATGTGCATCATCTTTTGACCAAATTCTTTAATAACATTTGGTGTACTTTTAAATATGCCTTTTCTCCTAAAGGGGAATTGAGGGGATAGGAGGGGAATCGCTTACTTGAAATTTAAGACTCACTGAACAAAACAAGTCAACAGGGGTGTCTGGGTGGCTCAGTGGGTTGAGCCTCTGCCTTCAGCTCAGGTCATGATCTCAGGATCCTGGGATCGAGCCCTGCATTGGGCTCTCTGCTCAGCAGCAAGCCTGCTTTCCCCTCTGTTTCTGCCGACTGCTCTGCCTACATGTGATCTCTGTCTGTCAAATAAATAAATAAAATTAAAAAAAAATAAGTCAACAAAACTACCTCTGTTCAGTACAATTACTATGGATTGAGGCCCTGCACTAAATGAGTAATGTTATACAGTGGAGATTAGGATGATAGATGACACTTTCCCTGGGGGTGGGGGGGTACACTGCTTGAGTTTAGATCCTAGATCTATCACTTTTTTAGATATGTAACTTAAGGCAAGATATTTCTCTATGTCTCAGTTTGTCATTTCTACATGAGATGATAATTGTACCCATTTCAAAGGTTTGTGGTCAGAATTAAATGAGTTACAGTTCCCCAGAGGGGCTGTGACCTTCATCATGGCCAAGCCTTTGTAGTAGATATTCCCCCATCTCCCCACTCCTTCATTTAGTCTCAGATTGTCTAGTCCATCCTGTAGGAAAGTTTTTTGCTTTTCCAAATTTTGATGGCCCTCTTCTGTGTTTCCACAGTTCCTGGTGTTGATTTTGTGCTGATACTCATACTAGGTACAACTTTTTTTCCATAGAATTCCTCTGCAGGTGCCTCTGTAAGTGGCCAAGGCCATTGCCTGTGCCCCCATCACTGCCATTAAAGCACAGATCTATTCTAGACTCAAGGCTGCCTAATGAGAGAGAAGGTCTTTCTCCTTCCCCATGACCACTTTTTTTTTTCTTAATGCACTTTTGAAGAGAACCTAAAACAGTGCTGCTTATAACTCAACATCATACCGAGATTCTAAGAAACTATCCTTTTGGGTTTAACATTTATATCTGGGGACTAGACAAGAGTTCATGGGCCTGGGCTGGCAGACAGTTAGAGCCAATACCCTGTTTTTTTGAGAGTCATCTCTTCTCTCTGACTACCAAGGCTCTGCTACTGCCTTAAATTTATTTTCCTAACTCTCTTTTTGCTCAGAAAGAATTAATTCCCAGGGGCTTCACAAATCTTTCATGAAGTAGATTTCTGGAGATCCCACTTCAGCATTTCAATGAAAATAACTAACCTGGTCTAACTCTTAGCAATAGACATTTCCTAGGTGAAAGCTGAGGTCTCCATTGTATTAACACTGAAAAAAAAAAAATCTCCCCTACATATCCTGTGGATTCTGTGTGTGTGTGTGTGTGTGTGTGTGTGTGTTTCTTTTAAGTGTAGAGATATTTTTCATTTCTTACATTGCAATATCTGTTCTTGCTTTTCAGCCAAATTAAATGCATCCTCATGTACAAGAGGCAAATAAGTCAGTTGCAAGAAAGGATGAAATGAGAAGTTGGCCCAAGAGCACACAAAAGCATCAACAAAGTGTGAATATACTACCCAGAATGGCTCCCATAAAAGTCAGGAAATGGTCCTCTGGGTAATAAAAGTTCAGTTAGTTACTGGAGCTTGTAAGAACTTAATATGCAATGTCGCCTTTCCCGTCTAGTCGAATATCTCTTACATTCAAATGCAAATAATTCCTTGTTTTATTACATTTTAAAAATTCAGTTAAAAATCATAAAGAAAAGCACAGATTTGTGATGTGGGTACTAAGTTTCAGTTTAGTGCTCAACGCACTCGACATCCATTCTCATCTTCCATGGCCATGAGCCCATTTACACTCATTCATTTGTTCATTTAATGAATATGTATTGAACAGCCACAGTCAATATGTAAACAAATGGGCATGGTTGCATTTCAATAAAACTACATGTCTGGCCGTTGAAATTCAATATAATTTTCATATATCACAGAATATTCTTTTTTAAAATTTATTTCAACTTCTAAAAATGTGTAAAAGGCATTTTAGCTAATAGGGCATACACTGACAGGGTTGGATTTGGCTCATGGAATATAGTTTGCTGACCTCTGGTTTAGAGAACTTGGCATACAAGTTCCATTAGAGAATGTTCCATTAGAAGATGTTCCATTAGAGGAGTTTTCCAAACATACAAAGGCATCTAGATTGGAGAAATCATGTTTAGCAAAGATACAAGTATGTGAACAGGCATGACTCATTTGAAAAGCCAAAAATAGAATTACTGGCCCTTTGGATTGAAGGTGGTAAAAAATACAGGGAAGGAAACTGAAGGATCCTATGTACCATAATGGGAATTTGACCCCTGTTGAGTAGGCAGTGGGGAAACATTGTGGGATTTGTGGCATAATGAGATTTGCATTTTAGAAAGATCACTCTCATAGCCAGGTGAAAAACTGATGGGAGAAGTCCAAGAGAGAAAGAAAGAAAATAAGAAAGTTATTTTGGTAATTCAGGGAAAGATAAAACAGGTAAGCTATTATTTCTGTGAAATTTTCTATTTTCTCCACAGATGCCATACCCTTTACTGACTCAGGACCACTGCAAATGATATACCTTTCTTTCTGGAATTTTTTTTTTTCTTTTTGCTTCTCTTTAATTACTTAGCTCCTTCTCATCCTTTAGGTTTTCATTTTGATCTTACTTCTCTAGATAAGCTCTCACTGAACCTTCAGATAGGATTCACAGCCTTGTGATACACAACTTTAGGACATTACACTTCTCTGTATCAATGATCACACCCAGGAGATGTGCTCAACGTTGGCCTTTTGTGCTAGACTGTAGGCCACATGTCCACCCCTGTATCCCAGTGCCTCCTTCAAAACAGATGCTCAGTGAATATTTGCAGTGGCCATGAAGTTGAAAGAGAGGATATTTACCAAGAAGAACTGACAGGATTGTCTGACTGAATGGCTGACTTGATGGATAATATAAGGTTAAGGATAATTCCTAGATTTGGGTAACAAAGTGGTTGGTCAGAAAGGAGACATAATAAAGGATAAAATCATATTTGTGGCAGTTGTGGGAGGGTTGATTTTGAAGTTCCCATAGCACATCTGAGGGGGCACACCGGGAAACATTTTGTCTGCTTCCATTTTAGGCAGAGATGGGCAGAAAACTATAGCTTTCTTAGCACCTGGTAAAGAATTGATTATATTTTATAATTATCTCCTTAACATGTGTGTCTTCCAGGATTCATCACTGTAGTCCTATCGTCTAACATAGAACCTGGCATATCAGTAATTAATTAATGTGAAAGGAAGGAAAGAAGTAAAGAAGGGAGGGGAAGACAAAGGGAGGGAAAGAGAGTAGGAAGAAGAAAAATTCTAGGTCACTTTGTGAACAGTTGATTTCTCCTTGGAGAATTTCCTAAATATGGAGAATTTTCAAATTCTAGAGTCACAATGATCATCTGTCTAAAGTCTTCCTTTTCACTTGCACATAGATCATCTTTCTTCCTGTGGCTTTTTTTAGTTTCATGCTTTGTCCACTCCATAGTCTTGCTGATGCATTGCTTAAAATCAATGACTAAGATCTTAATTTAAACAAAAGCCAAGTAAAATTATATTGAATGAATAAATCATGGAAAGCACCAGATTAGCCAGTAAAATTTCAAGCTATGTTTCCCTGAATATGAAGACTTTTCAATAAGGTTTGACAGCTCTTAAACAAGTGGTCTAATAAAAGGAGGTGATCTGGGCCTCAAACAATTAAAGTTTGGAAAACCCCTTCCCCACTATTAGATCTGTGACTTGACGTGTGTCACTCAGTATCTATGGGCTTCCGTGTCTCAGCTTTAAAAAGAGGGTTTTAATTCCTATTCTGAAGAGATTTGGGGGAGGATTAGGAATGATGTACATAAAACATCATAATACCTGGCTCATGGAAGAAAAAAAAATTTTTTTTTTGAAATTTACAAAATGCACAAGCTTTTGTCAAATGACTATTAGATATAATGATAATAAATTGCTTAATAATTTAAAGAGAGACATATGATTAGCTACTGGCAATGCCTGAGAATATAGTAAGGACATAATAAATATCAATCAATTATTGAATAATGGATATTGAATGCATTCCCAAAACACGTGAAATGATTAATACATATTACTTGTGGGGCACGGGTCAGGGGGAGCGGGGTGCAGGGGCTCAGTTGGTTAAGCATCCATCCAACTCTTGATTTCAGCTCAGATCATCAATCTCAGGGTCGTGAGATCTAGCCCTGCCTGGGTCACCGCAGTAAGCGGGAGTCTGCTTGAGATTCTCCCCCTTTCCCTCTTCCTCTGCCCCTCCCCCCCTTTCTAAAATAAATAAATGAATAAATCTTTTAAATACATAAATAAGTATTTGAATGATGCTGGTCCGGTTTGCTAGATTTTTACATCCTGTTCATTCCCTTTAAACATAGCCTATCATACTACTTTAAAAAAATAAAAAAATAAAAAGCTAGTCTGAGGATCTTAGAAAAATACAAGCAGCCAAACCTAGTGAATGATGACAAGAGAATGTCCTTCAGAAATGGTCCTGTTACGCAAGTCTGTTTGAGCTGTTGTAAAATCGCACAAGTTATGTAATGTATCAACCTTGTTAGGCTTGAAAGAATCTAAGAGGAAAAGCAAGTGCACGCATGCTGGAAAGTGATGTAAAGAGTAAGCCGCTGCACACCCCGGTTCTCCCTGTCCCAATGGTTCCCAAGCAGACTAAAAGGGCTAAAGATGGCTTTTCTCATGGAAAATACTCTACTGGCCAGAAAGAGAAATCCAGGTTTTCTATTTACCTGGTTGCTGTATGTACTCATTTTACTATAACTTCCTGAAAACTAGTGACTCTCTGAATTCATAATGAATTCCAGAAATCATCTTTTATTCATAAAATTATGTTCACAAAAACATTTCCAGAAATTCCTAAAGCACATTGACTTCTCAGTAAGACAATGGATCTACCTACCTTCTAAAATCTTAAAAATCTTCTTTATCTTCCATAGCGTTAAGAAAGGCTGATGCTGTCCCTGTATTGAAAGCATGCCTATCCATTATTGGTTGCTTAGTGTCCCTTCCACTTGTGCATATTGGGTTTCATTTGGCACGCTGCCTGTGCTTGCTGTGACTCTCTTCTATCACTTCACAAGCTATGGGACAGTTGGGCTTAAAGCCCTGTCTTTAATTGGAAGCCTAAACCTTTCAGGTTTCTTTTTTGTCACTCTGAACAGGGCTGAATTACAGAAATGGAGTAAAACTGATCTTATTGCACATATTGGCTGCACTCCTTTAGTTTTGTGCAAAAGCCTTCCAAATCCAACCATAGGATGTCACTGAACTGAGCATCCTAATGTATTTGTGAGAGCCAGGGCTTAGGCCACCTGAAAGTATCTGATATCTCTCTTTGGTGAGTTTGCATATTTTCTTGCAAATAGAGCTACTTTTAAATCCTCCTACTGTACAATGAGTTCATGCGAGGACAGGCATTTCTTGCTAAATACCACACCTCTTTGAAGAGTTTAAAGGCTGGGTATGGTTACCTTGTTCATAGGTCTGATAATATCGAATGTTGTTCTAAGGTTAATTTGTACTTATGTAATCTCTGGTGTTATAACCTAAATACCTAAACCAATCTTTTTGTTTTTGTTTTTGTTTTCCTGAGCTACAAAGCCTATAACCTGGCATGCCATATGGAGGCATAAAGAATCTATAGTCACATTACAGGCTTGGAATATATGCTTAGGAATTTATTTCTGGGAGCCTCAGAGGTTTAGCTAAGCTCTACTAGTTGGTTTACAATTTCTACCAGTTGGTTTACAATCTCCTCTGTCCTCCCTTTCTTTCTTCCTCAACTCAAGCATGGCACCTGCATTGGTTATTTTTTTTTTAAGATTTTATTTATTTATTTGACAGACAGAGACAAGTAGGCAGAGAGGCAAGCAAGGGGGGGGGCGGTGGGGAAGCAGGCTCCCTGCTGAGCAGAGAGCCTGATGTGGGGCTCAATCCCAAGACCCTGGGATCATGGCCTGAGCTGAAGGCAGAGGCTTAACCCACTGAGCCACCCAGATGCCCCGGCACCTGCATTGGTTATTAATCAGAAATGTGTGCTTTAAAAAATTGTTTCCAGTTTTTCATTTCCTCTCCCAAGAAACATTTTATGTATGTGCAGTTCTAATCTCATCTGTCTTTTGGGGTTTTTGAGAAGTGCAGTCCCTGAACTATAAGAACTAAGAAGTTTGGGAAGGGTGGCAAAAACAGGGGAGTCACATCTGCCCCTGGCAGTCAATTGTGTAAAATTTCCTTCAGGACCCTGACAACTACACACTGAAGATAAAGCAGAAGTCCATTGTCACTGCCACTGGTCCATGTGCCTGTCCCCTGTGGATGGCAAAGTATCCTAGAGAAAGCTAAATAACTTGTCCCAGTTGTATTATTTTCGGCAAAAGTTGTCCCTATGAGACAGTTTATTGGGTGCTGGGGCCATAATATGAAGAAATATCACAATAACATTAAATTAGATAATTGAAAGCTTTCCAGGAGTCCAAAGCATCTGCTTATAACCATGAGTGCTGTTTTTAATGTTTGGAACTAGAATAAGGCAAATGAATAATAATAATAAAACACTTTTGATAATAATAGTAAAAATGACACTGAGTAAAATCTTGAGAGTAGATTTTTTTTCTTTTTTACTAGTCATTGTGCTGTTTTCTAATATTCCTTCTTCTCTCTTATTCCTCACATTAGCCATATGCGACACTACCTCCCTTTTACAGATAAGGAAACTAAAGAATTACACATCTAGGGGTGCCTGGGTAACTCATTCAGTTAAGTGTCTGCCTTCAGCCTGGGTTATGATCCCATGGTCCTGAGATTAAGCCCCATATCAGGCTCCCTGCTCAGAGCCTGCTTCTCCCTCTCCCCTACCACTTCCCCTGCTTATGCTCTCTCTCTCTCTCTCTCTCTCGCTCTGCCAAATAAATAAATAAAATCTTTTTTAAAAAAGAATTACACATCTGTGGTGCCTGTGTGGCTCAGTGGGTTAAAGCCTCTGCCTTCAGCTCAGGTCATGATCCCAGGGTCCTGGGATGGAGCCCCGCATCGGGCTCTCTGCTCAGCAGGGAGGCTGTTTCCTCCTCTCTCTCTGCCTGCTTCTCTGCCTCCTTGTGATCTTTGTCTGTCAAATATATAAATAAAATCTTAAAAAAAAAAGAATTACAAATCTAATCAATAGCAAATTATTAATGGTAACTGTAGTTATGATAACAATAATAATCACTATTTTAAGAAATTTGTACATATCACTCAATTTCATCCTTAATAACAAGCCAATGACATAGGATCTAGAATTAGAAACCTTACCCATGAGGGGACCAAGGCACAGAGAGGTTAAAAAAATTGCCCAAGGATACTCATCAAGTAAGTGGTAGAGCTGGGATTTGGACCCAGGCACTTGGCTTCAAAATCAAAGTCGCTAAGCCTTGTGCTATATAGCATTTATCCAGAAGCAAAGTATAAATAAATGTAGATATTGTTAATAAATGCCCAGCTCATAACAACAACTTCTCATTTACTTTATTTTAATAATAGAACATAGCTGCTATGAGGAAGAATAAAAGAGTGCATTCCTGGTTGCTGAAGCTAAGCGTAACATAAACAGACCAGCTAGAGAGAACAACCTTCCCAAACTGTCCAGTAACTCCCCAGTGTTATTATAGACAGTCCCACATCCCAGGAAGTCTTTCAGTTCTAGATAAAGACAATTGGTATTAGTAGTTTAGGCTGTCAGCATTGTTTACTTAGTAGCTTAGCTCCACTCCAGTATCGATTTCAACTGGAGCTTACCAAGCAGAGAATTAAGACATCCACCATGGTAAACTTGGAAAATTCTAAGGCTCCTGTTTTAACACTTCACAACTTTGTAACTTTCAACATGCCTCATGTTCATACCTAGAAAGGACTCAGTGAAACTGAATTGGGATGAAGGAATTTATCACTGCTAAGAAAGAAATATACCACATGTACCATTCACATATTTCTGATTTCTTCCCCTCTCTACCATAGTATACAAAAGCCAGTATTTACTAAGAATCTTTACTAGGAGTTTGGGCTTTCTGTCAGTGGACCCAGGACCCAGTGGCCTCATCCTTGGATAGTCTGTGAGAAAAGCATCTCTAGTGAATTTTTTGTGTGTTTGAGAAAACCAGTTGCAGTAGCAAATGTTGGAAAACACAAAGATAGTGGCTTATCTTCACCTGATGATGTTGGGCAGGAAGTATGAGAGGTATACTTAATAATATCTGCAGTCATTTTTAGTAAATAAAGCCCCACCATTCTGAAAAATAAAATAGAAACAAGTTTAAAGAACTACATGAAAAAAAGCCCATATTATGTTAAAAGAAGACAACCTACTCCATTGGATTTGTACATTTCACCATAAGCATTTCGTGGGTGCCCATTATATGCCAGACACTGCTTTAGAGGCTTGGAAGGTGTTAAATAAGACAAAATATGAGGTAAAATGTGATAAAAGTATTATGTTCAAGGTTCCATGAGACAGAGATTAACTCTGACATGGAAGCCTTAAAGTTGAACTGTGTATGCTAATGACTAGGAACAGAAGAGCCTTTCTGGCACAGCAAATGTCATATGCAAGGGTAAGAAAGTCAAATAGATTTGGTGTTCTGGAGGAATCTCAAAAAACTTTCTGTGGATGGGGCATACCATGAGATAGAGGGGCTGTAACACATAACTTTTTGAAATAACTTTGGATAGGAGGTTTTACATTTGTCCCAAGAATGGGCATACAGTAATAATTTTATTAACAACAATACTAACAAGCACTTTACTGAGCACTTACTATGTTGCAGGCCATGTGCTATTTACTTCAATTTTCTCTGGTTAGCATAATCAACCTACAACTATGAAAAGTAAACATAGTTTCCAAAATAAAAAAGTAAAAGTTATTGAGATAAGTAGCAATGTTTTAAATTCTTGCAAATTTTCCCTGGTCTTAGGAAATATAACTGACATATAATGTTGTGTAAGTTTAAGGTGTACAATATGATAATTTGATATATATCTGTGATTACCACAATAAGTTTAGTTAACACAACTATCACCTCATAGTTACCTTTTCTTATGGTAGGAACTATTAGCAACTTTCAAGTAAATGACACAGTATTGTTAACGATAGTTACCACATTCTGTGTTAGATCCCCAGAACTTATTCATCTTATAATTGGAAGTTCACACCCTTTGACTACCACATCCATTTTCTCCAGGTACCCTCTGCCACCAATCCATTATTTCTACGATTTCAGTTCCTTTTTAGATTCCACGCATAAGTGAGATCATACAGTATTTATCTTTTTCTGTCTGGCTTATTTTACTTAGCACAATGCCCTTGAGGTTCATCCATTTTGTCACAAATGACAGAATTTCCTTTCTCATGGATAGATAATATTTCATTGTGTGAGTGTGTGTGTGTGTGTGTGTGTGTATATCACATTTTCTCTATCCAGTCATCTGGTGACAGGCACTTTGGTTATTTCTGTGTCTTGTCTTTTGTAAGTAATTCAGTGAACATGGAGGTGTAGATATATCTCTTCAAGATAGTGATTTTATTTATTTTTTTGTTGTTTGTTTGTTGTTGATATATACCTAGAAATGGGATTGCTGGATCAAATGGTTGTTCTATTTTAAAATGTTTGAGGAACCTTAATTCTATTTTCCATAGCAGCTATAACAATTTACATGCTTACCAACAGTGTCTTCCCAGGTTGGGGAGCAAATTTGCACTCCAGCTCAACTGCTGAACATAGCCCCTCTGGAAAGTGTGGTGAGGGTTAGAGATATCTAGCAGCAGCAGAGCACGTCCTATGGCCTTTATGACTAGGGAGACAAGCCAGCAACTTTGCCCAACTGTTAAGCATACCCTCTGGCACCAGATCACCAGGGAGCCTGAACGATGATCCTCAGTAGCCTCAGAGTCCAGCCTATAGTACCATGGAGTCCAGGCTATCGCCCAGCCCAGCAGTGAAGCTTAGCATAGAGCTCTGCTCAATTGCAGAACAGAGCTTGTAGCCTCATCCAGCCAGAGAACCCAGCCAGTGACCCCAGGCACTCATGGAGTGTAATCTGTGACCCCACTCAATCAGTGAGTCTAAATAGCAATCTTGCCTGACCTCAGCATGGGCAGTGGCCTTGCCTTACTAGGGAACCCAATAGCTAACCCTGCTTCCTTATAGACACTACCAGCTGATTCATCAAGCTTACTCCAAACCAAGCTGACTGGCTGAAGTCTTTCCTTGCCAACAAATTCTTAAATTTTGCTAAAGGAGACTCTATACTCAAAAGTGCAGATACCAATGCAAGGATACAAAGACAACATAGGATCAGGTAAACATGGCACTATCAAAGGGAACTAATAAAGTTCCAATAACTGACTCTAAGGAAATGGAAATCTGTGAACTGTCTGAAAAAGAATTCAGAGGAATCTTAAAGAAGTTGAGTGTGCTACAAGAACACACAGAGAAGAAACAGTATTAGGAAAACAATGCATGGGGCAAATGAGAAATTCAACAAATAAAGTCAAACCATTAAAAAATAAAAACAGGACAGAAATTGTAAAGTTGAAGAGTACAGTGCCTGAACTGAAGAGTTCAATAAAAACAGCTGACTTGACAAAGTAGGAGAAAATCAATGAATTCAAAGACAGATCATTTGAAATGACCCAATTAGGAGAAGAAAAAAGAATGAAAAAAATAAAGGAAGCCTACCTTCTTTTGATGGTCTGCCATCAAAAGAAGCAATATATGCATTATGGGAATCCTGGAAGGAGACAAGAAAGAGAAAGGGGCAGAAAATCAATTCAAAGAAATAGATAAAAACTTCGCAAACTTGGGGAGAGAAGTGAGCATCCAGATTCATGGATTCCCAAATAGATGAACCCCAAAAGGACTACACCACACTTACCATGTAATCATCATGGTAAACAATAATTATTTTAAACATAAATAATTAAATTCTTGAATCTTGCAGATTTCTCAAATTAATGTTTGGCTTAAATATAGTTGATTCTAATATCTACATCTGCAGTAAATATGTGATCTGTTGGTTTCAATTGAAGTTTACTCATATATTGGGCTCTGTGCTGGATGACAGAAATATGATGAACAAAACCAATGTGATCTCTTTACTCATGGAGCCTACAGTCTACTGAGGGATGCATTCCATCAACCATAATTATACCAATAGCTTCCTAACTGCTTCTGCAATAACAATTCTTTGATAAAAGCAGAGGATGCTGTAAGGGTACCTGACAAGGGAAAGTGATCGAGGCTGAGGAATCTGGGATTAGGTGATTTGCAGGTGTAAACACACTACAATCTTCAGCAAAAAGGAAAAGCACATTTTCAGATGTTAATGAATTTGTTCATTTTTTAAAATAAAATTCATTATTAGCAAACTCACATTGAAGCAATCAGCTAGACAGATGGAAACTTTGGATTCCACACAGATTCATGTCTTTCTATCAGCTAGCAATTAGACATGTGAAAGCATATTCTTAAACCATAATGTGTCAAAGATTTGCAGTTTTTAAAGCAATACTGTCAGGCTGCGAAACTTAAAAAATTATCCAATTTTTTATTACTGCTTTTGATTTATATGTTCCCAAAAGCAAGGTTTGGAAATCTTCCCATTTTAGTTATTGCAGTCACTGGAAAAAATAAAAAATTATGACCTATAGTTTTTACTTTCATAAAATTATATTAGAATCTTTCAAGGGAGCAAATTTTATTAATATATTCTCTTTGGAACACTGAATATTCTGCTTTCTTAGGAGCAACAATGACAATAAAATGAGTGTTTTGGGATTCTGGAGATGTCTAGTCAATCCTCCTGAATTTTGAATGGGAACCGGAGATAAATGAGCAGCCCTATAATGTTAGACTAAAACATAATGCAAGCTGGTGGGTTAAAATGGGCTTCTGCGACATCCTCTCTCCAGTCTAGATCTAGAAGCCACCTATGGATTTTCACAGTGTCACTGTAACCAAACTGACCACAGGGAAGATTGCAGCCTGCCTCTGTAGGGCAAAAAGCTCTGACCTGGTGAACAGAAGTGGAACAGAATGAGAGAGGCCTGAGGATAGGCAGATCCCAGAAAGTCAAGTGGAATCTGACTAAGGGAGCCTTGTGATCCCTGTTTTTATTCTCACCAATGGGTATCTTTCCTCCTCTTCCCCCGCTTGTCTTCCTCTCCCCCTTCTCTCGTAGCAATAAGCTAGTGGAAGAAGAAAGAAAAGACGAAGGAAAGAACTTGGGGAAAGAGAATACATTTGCTTCCTCCAACTAGTATTTATTTTAAAGATTTTATTTATTTATTTGACAGAGAGTAAGAGAGCACAAGCAGGGGGAGATGCAGAGGGAGAAGCATGCTCCCCCTTGAGCAGGGAGCCCAATGCGGGGCTCAATTCCACTACCCTGGGATCATGAACTGAGCCAAAGGCAGACGCCCAACTGACTGAGCCATCCAGGTGCCCCTAGTATGCAATTTAAAATCAGGGTCCAGGAATAAATAGTTTCTCTTATTTGTTACCTTCATTGTTTCTCTCTGTTGTGGCTAAGAAGCAGTGGACCACAAAAGAACCTAAGAACTTCATCTTCTCTCACCTTCCTACCTGCAACCAACCTGTGAAATCTGGCTTGAAAAACTTACATATTAGTATGGAATCTAGACTTCCAGAAACCAATCCTAGAGGTGATTTATTTTTAAAAATAACAAGGCTTGGATGTGGTACATGGTACAAAGAGCTTTGTAATCAGAGACCCGACTCTCCCTCAAACATTCCCCAAACTGCTATACTCTTTAGTGAGTTACTTAACTTTCTGAAACACAGTTTCATCTACATATTTGGGATGGGGATTGTTAAAGTAATATTAGCTTAATTTTTAAAAGAAAAATTGAATGAGAGAATACATGCACAAACAATATTCAGATAAATCACTATCAAGTAAATACTTCTTATTGATTACAACTTTATTTGAAGGTGGATAAGAAATATAATGTCACCGACATACAAATGTACTTTATTTGGCTTTTCAGAACTTTCAGTAAAGTTCCCAGGGAAGAGTACTTCTTAAAGATATCCCTCCCTCCCCTCATTCCTTCCCTCCCTCCCTCCTTCCTTCCTTGCTTTCAGGAAGGGGCTAGTCTAGAGAGTATGCCTTTTTGTATTAAGTGTTGGGTATAATTTTAAAACTCCCTTGAGAATAAGGTTTTTTGGTGCCATTTATTTACATGAAAAAGATTTTAGTGCTTTATTTACGAAATGCCCAATTAAAACCTGATCCATCATAATTCAGTCTTAACACCAGAATTAGAAATGCATGAAGTAATATCTGTACTTGTCATTTAAGACTTACTTAAATTACTAATAGCACTCTGAATTGAAGGCTTTTTACAATCCAACACTGATTTATTACACCCCAGACATCACTGCAAAGGAGCCATATATTTTACAAAGTAAAACAACTGTGAGGTCCTTAAACTATTACTGTTTAGTAAGTGTTAACGTTTCTAAACACACACACAGACAAAAGTGGGTGCTTGTTATTATTTTAAACTTAATTTGTTGTGTTTTTTAAATTTTGTAGTTTTTAAAAATTTAACCATATGACTCTTATCCACTGTCAGTTTATTACAACTTTCTTAAGTAAAGTAGTATACTTTAATTGCTTCTTTCTCCCTTTCTTCTTCATTCCTTCTTTTCCTCCTCTTTTTTTTTTTTTTGGATTTTAGTCTACACATTTCCCTCAAATAAATTTTTCTAATAACAGCATGTTAAATATTTAAAACAATAGCAAGAAAAAGTAGATCTATGAAGATAACAAGAGGTGGTATAGACCTAGGAAAAAAAAGAAGACTATTTCTCTGTTTGCCTACATACATACATACTCCATTGTTATTACTATATATATATATATATTTTTTTTTTCACATAGAAGCCAGTGAGTCTATCCATATGTGATCAGTGAGTTCATCCTCAGGAAGGAAAAAAAAAAGGCTTTTTTCAATTTTAGTTATTGGTCTGTAGAGCCCAACGCACCATTTATTCATCCGCAGTGTATTTGTATAAGTTAGGTAAAATTGCTCCTGGCAAAAAAGAAAAAAGTATATGTAAATATATGCTAGGATATCTTCTAAAACTATTGGTAGGGGAATTCTGCTTTTGCAGAAAATACTTCTATCACAATAGCCAAGATAATTTAATTTAGCATATGTAGCACCAATTAGTGCATTCAGTATGGTCCTACAGCTTTGTAATACCCCTTTCCCCAAGAACCTCCACCCCCATATCAGAAAGATGCAGATGTTTCCAGATCCTTGTTGTACATCACACTATACTCCAAGGTCCCAGCAAATACCTAGCGTGAATATTTTGGGTCTATATTTTATTTTTTGTTATTGTTAATATTAATAATATAAATATTGTATTATATTAACAATATTAATAATATTAATATCATTAATATTAAGTCTAACTCTCATATATGTTTATGAAAAGACTGCTCATAGATGTTAAAGGATCCCGTATACTGTCATCATCTAATAAATATTATAATGAAGTATCATGGTGTGCTTATGTAACTTAAATGAATTCAATTATACGTGTTCAGAGGGCAAAGAGAGAGAGATCAGCTGATTTTATCCACTGCCCACAGGATGAGTTTATGGCTCTGAGTGAGCGTGAAATGGAAGACTCTGCTGTTCTCAGTTATCAATGTTCTCAACTACATGAATGTAAGCATCTTGCTGCATGCAGTAAGAGTAGTCTTCATCTTTAAACATGCAGTAAATACTTTTTTCTGAGACATCGTCCCGAAATGCTGTCAACTCTTTCTTAACCAAGGAAACAGCTCTATTCTGAGACTGGAGGAAAATTTTACTGGATTTAATGAGTGGTGTATTTGAAGGTCATTTTCAAGGGCATTATTTATTTTATTTCATTTTTACTTTAAGTAATGACCGTAAAACTAATTCCCATTTGAGATGCTACTATGCTAATCTATTATTAGTAGTCAGAAGTATAATTTAGTTTAGAATCATCAGTATTTTTATTTTAAAGATTTTATGTATTATTTATTTATTTATTAATTTAGAGCACACACATGAGCGGGGGAAAGGGCAGAGGGAGAGGGATAGAGAGAATCTCAAGCAGATTCCACTCTGAGCACGGAGCCCATATAAGGCTTGATCTCACGAGATCATGTCCAGAGCAGAAATCAAGAGTCTGAAGCTTAACAGAATGAGCCACACAGGCACCCCTAGAATCATCAATAATTTTTTGATAGAGATTAGGAGAAAATTATAGTGTGAGTGGGAAAAAGAACCTCATTGTTATACTGAAGTGCCAATATTTTGGTTGCTATTTTATAACCAAAGTAAGATGTTGAAGAGATTTTCTAAATTGAGACCAAGCTCTAGTGCAACTCTAGAATTCAGTGGGACACAAATCAAGGACACCACGGATTTCTACTTAGTGGAAGAGCTAAAAATGAATCAGTGCTCATAAAGGCTATAATTTCATAGAAATTGAGTTTTAAGTTAATAAAAACAGTGTTATGTGATTGGACAAAGTAAACAGACATGTTGGTTTTTCTCTTTTGCATTATATTATTGTTAATTAACAATACCCAAATATATTGGAGTGTAAATATAAAAGTGTAGTTTGAGAAAAACTTTACTATGTGTTTTTTAACCTAGCACATTATGATGTATTACTGAACAAAACTTACCATTTAGAATTACTAATGAGTTAATGCACAATGAAGATAGGTTAAATAAGGGAAGGATGTAATAACCACAGCAGTAGTAGGAAACATGATTAAATATTTTGTATGTGATCAGCATGGTGATAAGTGCTTTTCTTACATTATGTAACTTAATCTTCAGAGCCTATGTATGTAGTGGGTATTATTATTATTAGCCACCACCCTTTACCAATGAGAAAGTCAAGATATAGAGAGCTTTGATAATTTTTCCAAGAAACACAAATAGAAAGTGTTAGAACCAGTTCTGAACCTAAATTCCAAAGCCCATTTAATAACTACTGTACGATTTTGACACACACACATGAATATTATATTCAGATAAAACATAGTTTATAAAAATTTAAAGACAGATGCTCCTAAATTAAAAATGAGTACCCTTCATTAAAAACCTTTGTAAAGGGAAAAAAAAAACCTTTGTAAAGGGACTCCTGCCTGGCTCAGTTAGTTAAGCATCTGCCTTTGTCTCAGGTCATGATCCCAGGGTTCTGGGATGGAGTCCTGTCTTGGGTTCCCTGCTCAGCGGGGAGTCTGCTTCTCCTTCTGCTTGTTGGTTCCCCTGCTCGTGCTCTCTCTCTCTTTCTGTCTCTGACAGATAAACAAACAAACAAACAAACAAATAAATAAATCTTTTTTAAAAACCCAAATGTATTTTTTCATTCTTTCATTCTTAAACTTTCTCACACTCCTTCTGCCCTGCTGCATTAGGAACCAATGCAGTCATTATTTCTGTCATCAGCTCTTATCTTTTGTTGTTGTTATTGACAGGATGGTGAGTGTCATTCTCCTCTGCCTCAAAATGAGACACCAGGCGTGCGTTGCAAGAATGCAGAAGCAGAGCCAGGAGAGGCTGACATTGGTGGTGATGGTCTAGCCACCGTTTATTTTGAGTAAGCGGTTGCTTACTTGCTGCCAGAATAATGTAGCTGCATTTGTGAGCATAACTACCATCCTGGTCCTTACCTCTTCTTCACAGTCGAAAGACTTGTCTATACTCCCAGCCTCTACCACTTTACCAATTTTTCATTTGTGGCACTCCATTTTCTCTTCTGACCTACTACACACTGAAACTTCTTTACCAAGGTTATAAATTATCATTTTGTTGCTAAATCAAGTAAATATTTGAAATTCTTTTCTTAGCTGACTGAACACTGTCATTAGCCACAGCTAA
>ML105001.1:37399-50854 GCA_003697995.1 Taxidea taxus jeffersonii | reverse complement strand
GGACAGATGCTTGGAGGGAATCCTGACTTAGTTACTACAGAGAGGTACTGGGTCCCAAATAGCTGTGAGATGGGAATACCCCTTTGAAGATACTCACAGTTTGTAGTATCTGCAAGTAGTGCCTCTGGGGAACATAACAAAGGATCCTGACTGAAGACTCCGTCTGGCCTCTATAAGAATCTGTAGACTTGACCCTAGTGTTCGAAGCCAAGTTAAAAAAAAAGAAAAGGCAAACAAACACTAGTCTCCTACCTCCTATTATTCAACAGCGATAATTTTATTCAGATTTTGCCTTCTCCAAAAATATTGGCGGGACTGGGTCTAAAATAAGACAAATGCTCTGTCACCCACCCCACCCCCAAAATGATATTTCAAAAGAAAGCAGTTCCAAAAGGATTTGATCAGTACTTGAGATCTGGGCAAATGGAGGCCTGGTTGGACCTGCTGTCCTCCTGTCCCAGGAGCCCATGACAGCAGGAGTAAGACCTGAAACCAGGCACATGAGGCTCAGTCCACAGCGGCCAGCTCCAAGCCTGGGGCCACAGCGTGGGGGTAGGGGGAGCAGGTGCGAAGAATGGGAATCAGAGTAGCACAGCTTTCATCAGCCCTCTTCTTTCCATGTTGAGCGCAGTCCCCAGCCCACATCTACATCTCCCGTCAGCGTGGGCAGCATCCTCTGCAGGCCCAATCATGTTAGATGGAGGGTCGTTCAGGGCACATGTATTAAATCTTGTATTCAAATCCACATATGAAAAAATACATGATCCTTAAGGAACCACTTTCTCTTGTGAAATTGGTGATAGGTGTTTACTCATCAGTTGGAGGGTACTTGCAAAGTTTGGAAACAAGGGGCTTGCTGGATGTTGTCCGAGGGAATAAAGCTGGTGTCTGTTTCAGTATTAGTAACAAGTCACTGTTAGCACTTGAGGTGGACATTAGAAAAGCTTACAGGTACAGAAAGTGAAACCCAAGTGCTAATATTCCTGACCAGCACTTGGCCTCAAGTGAATAAATTTTTCACTTGTTTTCAGGAAATGAATTGCAGTAGATTAGTACATAATTTTTCTTTAATTTTAACTGTTATGGAAGAAGAGGTTTCTGCATGTGCTGCATATGAATACCCTTCATTCTTCTTGATGCTATATTAAGAGATGCTACAGGTGACTTAGTCCTTGTGATCCCTTACAACTTGGAATAATAGCTGGACTGGGGATTAGAACACATGCACGCACACGTCCATCATACACACACACAAGCACATGAACCCGGCTGTGATGTGCTTAATCACTTACCCAGTTTCCTCCCAGAGATGCTGATGTTTATTGCAGGGACCGGGTGTTACTGCATTCACCAACTGAGATGCACATGGTACAGTTACCAATACTACATGCATCTGAGGGGGAAATAATCCCCTTTACCATCCATACACTCCATCCTTCCCTTCCTTTCTCGATGTCCAGTCCAGTAGGAAACCTGAAACTTTTCCACTGCCTTTAGAAATTCTACATTTTTCGTTTAGGTCTTGCCAGTGCTTGAAGGATGACTGAAAACACAGCTCCCAGGAGGAAGAAAAAGAATGTGGCATTTCCTTTAAGATTCACCAGGCACTAAATATGTTTGCAATTCTTCCTACTAGTAAAAAAAAAGTGTCAATATGATTTGCCATCACATATTTGCCAGCTCA
Organism: Taxidea taxus jeffersonii; assembly: GCA_003697995.1. Classification (NCBI taxonomy): domain Eukaryota; kingdom Metazoa; phylum Chordata; class Mammalia; order Carnivora; family Mustelidae; genus Taxidea; species Taxidea taxus. The sequence goes on along the minus strand of ML105001.1, from coordinate 49,170 downwards.
TTCAACAGATGGTCCCTGGGGTCCCTCTGAGAATTTGCTAGTTGTTGTCAAGTTGCACCCTTTGACTTCGGCTTTGTGACTGCCATAGGTAACACCACATCAAGATGTTTCTAAATTTAATGTTTAGCTGTGTGCTCCTACTCACCATGACACGTAGAAACCATATTTTAGTAACTTGTCTCAGAAAATAGTTAATTTGTGGTCATTTTCATTTCAACCACTTCAGAGAGGATTAAATATAAGGAGATAAAAATGCTATAAATGAGGTTCACCAGGTCAAGCCTTCACACCCTGATCGGAGGAGACACCAACACTGGATGTCAATTGTGACAGTTCTGGGAAAAGCGAGAATCCCAAACTTTTGTTCTTTAGTCCCATGTAATTGCCTTATAAGCAAATCCTATAGAGAAAGAGAACCTCCAGAGAGAACACGTATATCTTGTGTAATTCAGATCGACTCAGTGATACCACAATTAATGTGAGTGCCCAACCTGTAGCCAACCAAGTCATGTGGCCTTGACCCACGTGCCAAGAGTACTTAGGAGATACAGTGTTGTGTGTAAGACCAGAGTTCGTCAGCTGCTAAATGGATGAACGTTTCCTCACATTAATAATGTTAGTGTTGTTGTCTTGCCAGTGCCCTTGGGGGTGTCTTTAGTCAGACTTGGCATTTCTGGCTTGACCCCTGGAGAACCCACACGTATGCTTCCACCCAGCAAGGCAGAACCCTCAGGCACTTGCTTTGTTGTTCCCTCATGTTCCTCTGTCTACCCGAGCACTAGAGCTGCCATTGTGTCTGGAAGCCGTTCTGTAGAGTGAGAGTGAGCACTGACAATGCCAAAATCTAGAAGGAGGCCCAACTAAGACACCCTACTAAGAAAATCAAGTCTGGGTAGTTAAAGCAAAGAATCAAAAAGGACGGGGGGAGAAGGGTAAGGACGAGACAGAAGGGAAACGTGGCCCCAGGAATCTTAGAGCTGGGAAAACAGCAGCGGCCACAGAGGTCCTGCTTTACAGGAAATCAGACACATTGGTGTGGCCCATGCCTGGGTTTGCTGCCACTAGTTAAAGTCTCAGCCATAGGATGAGCACCCCCAACCAGAGAAATTGCTGGTGTGAAACGTGTCTCTGCCAGGTGTGAGGCAGCTTCTGCCCATGGCTACAAAGCTCCTCTGTGGGCCTGTCTGTGCCCAGTTATAAGAGAAACTGTCCGATAGTGTTCTTCCCTGGAAGACCTCAGGCTGTAGAACCATGAATTTTATAGATAGTAAATGCCCTTGTCGTTCACAAACCAGGAGCAGCTCTTGATTTATCCTCAGAAGACCAGCAAGGTCAAATGATAGAGGGGTTTGTTGTTGTTGTTTTTGCTTTTTCGTGCATTGCTTGTATAGGATTTTGTTCTCCAGACTTCTCTTCCTAAAGGGAAGGCTGCAAAGACATCAGCCCAAGCTGCTGCAGAAGATGGGGTCAGTCAAGTTGTCAGAGAGATCGCAGCTCTTACTCCTCTCGACAGTTCGGTAGGAACAAGACGAGAAGCATTATCGTCCCACCGTACCAGATTCCTACCCCTGACTGTCCCAAGTCCTTCTTACCTGAGATCATGGAGGTAGGGTGGGGAGGCATTGCCCGAGAGAGAGAATTTTTCCATGCTTGGAATAATCAGACGTGTAAAGAGTATTTCAGACATGCATATGCGTACAGGACTTTGGAGGGAGTGTGGTAACCAGATTTACCACGAAACTCCAAAATACCTATAATAAACTAAGTATGTAGCTCACTTTATTGTGGAGATGTAATATTCCCCTAAATGTAGAATTCTATGCAATACTGTTTTAATGCAGTTTTGTCCTAATGATAAACTTCTACTTAGTGCATCTTAAGTAAATAATGGTTTTCCATAAAAAATGAAACTGTTTCAGCAGAGCATATGGGAAACCAGCCAACCACAACTTGAGACTTATTATCTTCCTTTTGTCTCTAAAGATAATATCAGCCAAGATTGGGCTGGGTTTATGATTCATACTTAAGGAAGGGAAGATAAAATAGCTTGGCAGATATTTGGAATGAGCTGGAAAATAGTGAAGACTCTGGTTTAGAATTCTGTGTTTTAATTTAGCTAGGAATGAGAAACAGTAGTTCATTTATTTTAATGTTTGCCCCCCCAATTCAGTCCAATAACACTTGTTTTCAGAATGAAATAACAGAATTTGAGATAACTTTGCCACAAATACCATATCCCCTTATATCCTGGCAACACCAAAACAGAAAATCCCCAGCCCCAGCCCCAGGCCCTCTCAGAAACGGCCAATATTGTATTAATTATAAGAATATCTTGTGACTGATAATCATACTAACAGAAGTTAGAAATACTTTGTTTATCCTCCTGGATACCAGAAAAGTCTATTTCATGATTGAAAGTAGTTTATTTAAATAGACAGATTCCATACTCCCTGGAAACCTGAAAAGCCATTGTTAGGGCTCACCAATATACTTCAGGGAAACTTTATGAGACCATTTCATTATGTTCTCTTAGTATCACATGACTCAACAGTGTAGACAAATTAAAGGCATAATAATAATCCTAGCGTCAGTTCTACCTTTCCAAGTTTATAATTCCAAGATGTGGGAGAAATCTGTCATTTTAAATACCACTGACCATGCAAAGTCCTGTCACATTATGTTGAAATAAAGTAGTCTTTATTTAGCTTACTTTTCTACCCACTCCCCACCCCCGGGTACTCAGGAAAGAAACTGACACATAGATAATTTTTTACAGCATTATTATTCAGTCTCTCTTCTCTAAGCATTCAGTCTTGGCAAGTTAGCCAGAATAAGAATTAAAATGGAGTCAGTTAACCAAATGTGACACAAACAGCTCTCTACTTTGAAAGAGAAGAGGAGTGTGTGGGACCTCTCACCACAGAGAGAAGATGGCGTGAACACTATGGAGACCTACGCACAAGACCTCTGCTCTTATGGAGAATGTTTGCTTCCTCTTTGGGGCTGACAGATATGTACCTTCTGAACATCCTTTTTCAAAATGGCAACAGGCCAGAATCCCATTAGTAACTAAGAGAAGCTCTTCTCAGATACCAGCCCCCTATTCTTCTGTCTTTTCAAGTATTTGCAACTAAAACAAACAAACAAAAAATCATAAAAGCATTTATCAGTGAGTATAGCTGCTCTAAGTTGTTGGTGCCTTTCATATGGAAAGGAAAATTTTTTAAATAGGCAGGAGAAATAGAAAAGTTAGGATGAAACCAAGGATCCAGACCCCTAAGTCAGTACCATAACCTTTGGCTTCTACTCGAGGCCAAGTGGAAGAAACTAGAAGTGAACAGGGTCCGAGAAGAGCTCACCTCAGATGGTCTCCCAGAGTAAAAAGCAAAGAGCAAAGGCTAACAGAAAAAGAAGTTGCTTTCTATTAAATGATACAGCAATGATGACATCATAGAAGGCAGAGAACCTGTTCATATACCATCTAACTGATGTTCTTTTAATCTGTTACTTTTAAGAGGTGATGTTTAAGTTTGGCTTGATGATAGGACTCTAAAAATTACTGAGCAGTATATTTCGTAAGTGAGACAATAATAGTGACGGTGCAGCCTGAGCGCTTTTTAACCACCCCCACGTGGTTCTAGATACAATTTAATTTCAAAACTTACTCAACAGTTTCTGTGATTCTCCCATGTTGCGTTTGAACAATATCCATCATTTCAATCTGTATTGAGAGTACCCCATAGAGCTCAAGAAACTGTTTATATTAAAAAAATTTAAAAAAACTAATTCTGGATAAGTTGAAGAAATTACACAGGAATAGATTTCAGGTCAGCATAAAAATTTTACAACAATTAAAACTGGTCCAAAAATGGAAGGAGATTGGCCAAGATCCCCAACATCAGAGTTGCTTGAGTGGAAACAGAAGAGTTTCCCACTTTGAGAGTCTAAGAATCTGTGTCACATCCTGGACTATCTTTAGCAAAGCAACCAAAGAATTCTCTTACACCTCTTTGAAGTTGCAGACAATAAGACTGGGGAGAAATTCATCCCCAGAACCTCAATACAAGCTCATCTGGTTTTGGAATTAAATAAGTCACATCTTCAGTAAATAGCTACTTTTTATCACATTCTGTCTACACTGTGAAATAGATATTTAAGGAAAGCACTTCTCTTTAAGAACCACAGAGCTAGAGATAGACGCAGGTCTTGTTTTCCTCCCTATACAGACATTTAAAATTATATACTGACATCAAACTTTGGGCAAGGTACAAATCTGACAAAACTCGCTGGGTTGTAAAAGGGGGAGTAAAACAGCAAAAGTGAGGCACGTGCCTATGGAAGGACTTGCTTTTATTTATTTATTTTTTAAGAACAGCATGTATGCTTCCCTATCTAGATATGATAAAAACTGATCCATGTAGTATGGTATCCCATTGCGTTTCAATATAAAATACTTGAGAGCATAATTTTTAAGGGCCCCTGATAACATCAGCAACATCAGTTGCTACTTCATTTATTTTTCATTTTTGCCCTTATCACAAATAGCAACCCATTTATGCTCTGAAGCATGTAGAATGCATACGACTGGAATTTCATCCAGTCCACACCATGTCCTCACAGTTCTTATTCATAGACTTTCACAGCATTTCAGAACATAAAGATACCTCCTTCAAAAACCCTGTCATTTAGGTGACTTCCATGGATGAAGTAGGTGTTTTATTTTAAAAAAAAAAAATACTTTTTCTCTGTTTATAACACAGCTTCACAATTTCCAAATGTATTATTGTAGGAAAAAAGGAAATTCCCTATTTCTGTATATATACGTATTTGGAATTTATGGCATTCAGTGGATAAAAGGCTGGTTTGTCAAAATGGACATTTTTGAAATACTCCTTAAAGGTAATGAACGAAGTTAAGGTTCCCAAGTAAGAACAAGAGGATTTGTAGTTGGAGAAGCTTCGCTCTGCCATGTCTGCATCATGTAACTTCAAGGGGATCAAAGCCCAGAGGGTGATGGTGGCAGACAGATAGTGTAGAACCTTCCATACAGTGGTTTTTCCCTGCACATTTTCATAACGGCCATTAGAGTAACGATTACCCCATCCTTCATTTCGACGCCTCTGGAATATATGATGACAACCCAAGGTTCCAAAGTACATCCATTCTCTCACCTGATGTTATTTTACTTGATCAAGAATTTTAATAAGTTACCCAAAGTTAAATAACAATAGCACATGATCTTGTATGGGTTCAGGCTCATTCTCGGTCTCCACTTCCCTTCATGTCTCATGGAACTCAATCAATTGTCTGGTATTTGATCTTTCTTTATGGGAGCCGGTCACTGAAATTATGCCAAAGGGTGACTAGGAATGGACTGTAAGCTCGGTTAACTAGATGGGAGTCTCAAAAACAACAACATCGTTCAAACAAGAACAGATCGTATCAGATGCCATGTAAATGAAAAATGAAACAAATTCAACAACTCCTACCCACCAAGCGCATGTATATGAATATATTTGCCCCCACAGATCCTTGGTGCTGGTGTTCCTGTCTTCACCTAGACAGATGTGGCCACTGAAGCTCGGGGGAAAAGGAGCCCATCATTCTCTTGTCCCCAAATCCACACCCCTTTCATGTGCTGCCTTCTTTCTCTCCAGAGATCCCAGAAGCCCTACTTAGCTAGAGGTACATTATGGAAGAAAACCTCTTTGTCCTAGCTGTGATTCCCTGTTTTGATCACATAAAGCGAGTACCTAGTTTCTGATACTATCCCCTCTCCCCAACTTTCCTAACCCTCCCCTTTTACAACCCTTTAGGGTTTGGTTGTGTTTTGGTTTTGGTTTTGGGGTTTTTTTTTGCATGTTTGCAATAATTCTTATTAATACCAAATTCAGTACTGCCCTCCACACAATGTCAGCTTGTAGCACTGTCTGTTTACCCTCAAAAACACCAGGAATGTCAGGGAATGGGTTGAGGGCACACAGCATGCCTCTGTCTCTTTAAGGAGCTCAGGTCCGCCTCACCCCATGCTCTCCCTGATTCACTCACCCAGTGCCCTGACAAAACAGACTGATAAGAGCAGACTTTTATCCCTTTTACACAGTGTTATGTTCATTCCCCTTTGGCTTAATCCTTAAAATGAATTTGAAGCTCATTTCAATGAACGCCCCAGGGTATCAGACAGTTGGTAGTGTCTTGTGAGACCTGAGGAAAGGGTTGGCCAGAACTGAACTTGACTTTAATACAAGACCATGTTCTATTATTGTTTAACTTTGGGTATTTCTCCCCTAGGAGGAGGACAGAGGAGAACTAACGAGCTCCAGGACCAAGGTAAGAGGGGAGTTTTCTTTCAAAAGAATGGGTTCCATCCATTTGAAGGAAACCCCTCCCCCACCTACTTTTCAATCCCTTTTTCTTTATAAATTTTATTTTTTAACCCACGCCTTAGGAAACCAGCTTGCCACCTGTGTGTAAAAGTTACTTGAACATCCCCTTACAAATGTTACAGCAGGAAGTGGTAAACACCATTACACAAGTCATATCAGTTATATGCTAATGCGTCTAAAGTTCTCCATCATCATTAACTATCAGTGCCAGTCTCCCATTACGGATCAGTCTCTTGCATAGGCCTGAAGAAATTGCCATCAGCCATTTATTTCTCTCTGTGTAGAATACGGATGGTAACTGATAACCAAACCATAATGGGTGATGGGGTTACAAAAATATTAAAATTAAAAATCCAAAGTGTTTCTATAGAAAATTTATTATGCTTAAGAAATTTTTTATTTAAAAAATTTATATTAATAGAAGCAGCTGATCAAATGTAAAGGATACAGAATTTGGAATATGCACAGGCCAGACTCTGGGTGGGCAGCAGTATAGACTTAATGAGATGTTTAAGGTGCCATATGAAACTGGGGAGGAAGACGAGGAAGGGGAGCGGACACTGAGCTGAGCAGTGTTTCTCTGTGCTGAGAGAGCCTTCCTGGGCATCCCTCCCAAGTGGTTTCCATTGTTACTGCTCACCTTCTGTGTCATTGTCCCTGGAAGTCATCGGTATTCCATCCTTTTAGTACTCTGTGTCGCATTGGTCCTTCCAGGTGAAAAACAAGTGAGCAAACCATAAAGCATCCAGAATTTGAGCTATTGGAAGAAAGGTGTAACCCGGCGGGGGCAGGGCACAAAGGGACAGCGTCCAGATCCTCTGCGGCAATCCTTCTGTCATCCTTGCCCTCCAAGGAGGCCAGGTCTTGTGATTCAAGTAGATTTTAGGGAAGCTTGCGGCTCAGACAACTGAGCTACTTGAGGCTCAAGAAAAAGGGAATCCTAGGAAGCAGGGGAAATACTCAGAAAGAAGGAGAATTCAGGCGATTTGTTGCCAATAAATCATCATCGTCTTTCAGAGACAGTTCTGGGCGTTTTGTTACAGGCCTGTTTAGAATCACCTTCAGGTTGGATTTTCAAGGATTTTTAAGGAAAGAAAGTCTCTTCAAACAGATCTTTTTTTTTTTTTTTTTAAATTTTACTTATTTATTTGACAGATCACAAGTTGGCAGAGAGGCAGGCAGAGAGGCAGGCAGAGAGAGATGGGGAAGCAGGCTCCCCTTGGAGCAGAGAGCCCGATTCGGGGCTTGATCCCAGGACTGTGGGATCATGACCTGGGCCGAAGGCAGAGGCTTAACCCACTGAGCCACCCAGGTGCCCCGACAGATCTGTTTTTATTGGAGACTGTTGTCCTAGGAGTGGGAGCCACAGTAGCAATCTGATTAGGAATGGCCATGAGAGGACACGCATGAGATGGGAACTTGATTTCAATGCCAGCATACCCTACTTTGTAACTAATGTTATTGCCAGTGGTCACCAGGTATCGGCCTTTTAGCAGGTCATGCATTTTGTTGTCAGAAGTCAGAACCTAATTTTTGTGTTCTCACTCCCTGACTCCCTTTGTGAAACACACGGGATGTGTTGGAGACACGTAATTCACTCCTGAATTTTAAGATGCCAGATGTCTGGATCACCTGAGCAATTGTACACAGACGGGAAAGTGTTCCGGTAGTGTTTTGTGAACCGTGTCCACACCGACATTAGTTCTGTCAGGCAGATCTGTTGTGCGATCTGAATTCCAGGAAGCAGTTCCTGGTGGTGTCGTGCAGGGAAAGAACTGGAGGTCGTTCTGCAGTGACTTGGTTCTGTCAGGTAACCTGAGCTTGAGAAGAAACACCATTTTCGGCTTTGTGCTTTGTGCCGTTGCTCTGTAAAGTGAAAAATACTGATCCCATATTGGTTGCATTCGGTTTATTATGTATGTGAAAACCAATGAATGCAAGTGCCCAGGCTGGTAGCTTAAGAAAAACTCAGGTACTCCTGGCCAGGAGCGAGTGACTGCAGAGCTGTGTGCTGTGTTCTCGCATTAATACCACCTGAAGCAGATGTCAGAGAAACCGTTTTCAGAATTCACAGTTCTGGGTTTTTTTAAATAAAAATAAGTGAGAGACTATATTTCTGTTTTGAAATATGGTTGTGAGCCCTGCTGCCCTCAGAGATAAGTGGCTTTGTGTTTCCCTTTGAAGGGCATAAACTGAAAAGCTGTAAAGACACAGGGACTTAGAATTCTTAGGGTTTGGTTATTTTTCAAGAACAAGAGCCACCTGCCCTCCTTGTTGGGTGGTTCACACAACTTCTTCAAGTTCCCATTAGCTTAGAATCCCTTCTTCTAGACGACCTGTTTCTATCACTTTCTTTATTTATGCTCTTCTCCCACCTTACCAAAATCCAAGCCAAAAGTTAGTGTAAATGAAACAAGAGCGATTAAAGACATTGTACATTCTATCCAAATCCTAGGCTGCCGCAAAGGAATCAGGCACCCTGAATGAAAGAGAAATTGAAACTTTACTTTTTTAAGAGTTTGTAGGGAGTGTGGTGGTGGGTATTAAGGAGGACACGTATTGCATGGAGCACTGGGTGTGGTGCATAAAAAATGGATCTTGGAACACTGAAAAAATAAAATAAAATTAGAAAAAAAAGAATTTATAGGGAAATTTAAAATATTTGCATATTTATTAGACATAGTCAACTAAGTACATATTTAAATACACAATAAAATAAATCTTAATCAGGTTAAACCAGACATAGCATTGGCATTTAATATCTGTTGATAACAAATGTAATTGTTAATTTCTCTGATGTACTGAGTTATACTGTTCTCAGTAGTAAATTTAGTAACAGGAGAATTCAATAAAAGTGACATGTTTTATTTGCTATTCATAAATAGGTTAGAACAAAACAATAAAAATACCATTATCTGGGATTTAGTTTGTAAGTATCTGATTTCACCTGATACTTACAAGCTTGTATCTGAGTTTATCAATTAGTACTTTTTCCTTGCCTGGATACACAAAGTGAGCTGGTAATCTCTTTATTTTAACCATCTATAATCTCACTGAAATACCATCTTAGGTATTTTATTTATACAACAGGCAAAATTGTTGGCCATTATTCATAAAAATAGCTAGTGTCAGTAATTCTTCCTGTCCCTCTTGCCATTATTTAATAGACAGTTTGGGAGCACTTTGCTTTATTTTTTTCTGCTTTAAAACCCTCTGCATACCAGGTGTTCCCAAAATCCCTTAGGTGGCGTGGTCGAAGGACCCCCTCTGATGATTCAGCTCTGGATTCTTTCATTTTAATAGGCTGCTTAAAAAGTAGCACCTTAAGTTAGTCACGGAGATATCAGCCCTCCCTGTAGTCACTGCGTGGCTCCTGTAGTTTTCACCCGGCCTTTGGACCGAACAGGGTGTAAAATACCCTAAAACATAGTCGCTGTGCCCCACCAGGAAAGACGTACGGAGATAGCAACACTGTGACATGATGTAGGGCTCCAAGTAAATGCGAGCACCCCAGGCAATAGATAATTTAAAGAAGGAGATCAGTTGAGTCTAGAGAATCTGGAAGAGACCCCCAAAAAAGTTCAGAGGTGCAAGTTGATAAATATTGGTTGAATGAATAAGTCCATGAGTGATTATTGGAAAATGGTAAGAAATTTAGAAAAGTGCTAAGGGCAGGGGGTGGGAGGGGGAGAAATTTCTGGTGAAGGTTCTGTCATGAGACTGGAATGGATTGTGAATAAAATGTCTTTGGGACTCTAAGAATTCTAGCCTGGAAAAGGCAGAGAAGGTCTGTTTGGGGAATTAGGGTGGTTAAGAGGCCAGGCTTCTGTGGTAGAAGGACTTGGGTTCCAGTCCCGCCTTTGGCATTTACCAGCCATGTGGATTCAGTAAGGACTTGGTGGGAATGTGAGAACTTGGGACAGAGCCTGGCGCAATCAAATATAATTGAGTCATACTTTAAAGGTATACCTATAAGCTGAATTGTTAGGAAGCTTTGAATGTCAGGAAAATTAGAACAAAGCCGTATCTTAGAGATGGCCGTGAGTCCCTGAAGGTTTTCAATAAAGCGGTGTAACCATGCAGATAGTCATGAGTCTTCTGACTCTGGGTAGCTGAGAACCGATGCAGAGAATCTGCGGATCTGTCTCTGGAGATAAAGGCTTTGACTCAGGTGTCACCTGTATAACAGAAATGAACATATAAATTTGAGAGATACCTTTTCAGAAGAAAAAGTTCTTAATGGCTACTTAGGGGTAGGAAAGGAGTGGGAATGAAAATTTGAAGATGAGATTGAGTTTCTGTGATTGGGCTTTGTTGTTTTTCTGTGTTTACTTTTCTACTAACGTTTTCTGATCCATTATACTCAAGCTTCTTTATGATGATGTGTTTAGGATCCCTCATTACCTGTCCTAAAAGATCAGCTCTTAAGTCATTAGGAACCTAGTATGTATCAAAATAGACTCATCTTATTCCAACCTTAGGAAGGAACAAGAATCACCATCTAATCAAATCAAGTCAATATAAAGTTTAGTGATACGGCTTTTTAAGGAATGTTATCTTCTGTTCTTCTTGGACATTTAGGAAGTGTCAGTTTCAGCTGATAAGACCATAGGCTTCAGAAGTCTTAGCTCAAGAAATATTTAGCCAGAGGGGATAGAACTTGCTGGGAATGTATCAGTCAAAGCTTAATGAGAGATCGCCCCCCAGCAAGCCTGATGAATGGGATGAGGGGGAGAAAATCCTCTTTGGAGAGCCATAGTAGGAAGGAACACACAGTTTAGCTACAGTGGCGAGGGGACCCGCAGAAAGCGAAGTTCGACTGTGGGAGAGAGCACTGGTCCAGGAGGCTGCTGACCACCATCCCCACTGGGTCTTGGTGAGCTAGGCACCTGACTTGCTGTAGACCCCAGTGACCAATGAGAAGGTTTGAGACTCCCTTCTGACTCCCATCCTGACTCATAGATGCTAGGATTCTAGTTCTTTAAGGCAGCTGATGGGAGTTTTTAACAGTGAGCCAAGGAAGGAAACAGGAAACTCGGTTGTTGAGCATTCTGGAAATCCTATAAAGAGAGTAAGGAACAGGTCTAAGAGAAGAAGGAATCCCAAGTCAGGGACAGAGCAGAGGGCATCTAGCAGATCTGTGTGAAAAACCCTATGCTGCTGGACAGCCCACACGCAGTGAATGGTGACTGCCTCCTCTTCTATTTCTGTAACTATACTTCAGTAACAGTCGCTTAACAAGGGAGATTCACAAAGAACTGGAAGCACCTCACAGTCTAGAGGTAGTGACAGTCCCATCTTGAAACATGCTCCCTGTTGTATGATTCCATAACAGAAACTGATCATAAAAACAGGGTGGCTTGGGTGGGGAGCTCGTATCTCGAA
>ML105001.1:23397-36999 GCA_003697995.1 Taxidea taxus jeffersonii | reverse complement strand
AGCACCCCAAGGCCAGCACAAGTTAAATAAAATTGATACGATTTAATATGAATAATTGATATTTTCCCAATATTATGTAAGGGGTACCAAAAGTATCTTTGGGCAGTTTTTATTTTAAACTGTTATTAGTGTCACATACAGTCCTTTAAGAAGCCCTGCACCCGGGGCCACTGAGTGGCTCATTAGGTTAAGTGTCTGACTCTTGATCTCAGGGTTGTGAGTTCAAACCCTGCACTGGGCTGCATGCTGGGTGTGGCGCCTACTTAAAAAATGTTTTTAAAAATCAAGAAGCCCTGCCCATGATGTGTTTGCAGAATGACCACAAATTGAGGCTCGTAGTTTGCAAGTTCCTTAGTCTTAAAACCTCCTCTCTGTTAAAATTCTGGAGCAACCATGGGTCACACAGAGATATTTTTATGTCCCTTCCCTTAATAGACATATTTGGAAGTGGTCAATAAATAATTTTAAAACAAGTGTTCTACAATCTGGAAGAGAAATTTTTTTATCTGCTTCACGATTCCCTTTCCAGTTTTGTGAATCCCCAAAAATCATTACTCCAGTCTCTCCATAGCCTTCACAAGCTTCTAAAAGAGGTACCCGACCCAAAGGAGGATAGAAGATTCTACTCTGTGACCTAAAATTGACAAAATCATGAAACTAAACTGCATGAAATGTTTGTAAGGATTACATTTTTTAAAAAGTTTAACACTAAAAATGAAATTAATTTTTTCATTCATCACAATCTTTAGCTAGTGCTCTAAATTACTAGCAGACATCCTCTCAAAAATCACAAAGTTTCTTCAAAGAATCATGTTCCTCAGACCTAGGCCTCAAATAGCAATTAGTCATGCAAATTCCAAGGAACACAGATTTTAGGGGCACTTGGGGGGCTCAGTCAGCTAAGCATTGGGCTCCCTGCTCAGTGGGGAGTCTGCTTCTCCTTCTTCCTGTGCTACTCCCCCTGCTCATGCTCTCTCTCTCTTTCTCTCTCAAATAAGTAAATAAAGTCTTCAGAAAACACACACTTTAGAAACCATTTCTGGAATCTAACCCAGTATCTACGCAATTTATTTAGTTGTCTTTGCCTCACTTGGAGTAGGAAATGCAAAGGACTCTGTACACTAAATTAATTGCATATATGCCATCCAAAATCTAAAACAAAGACAATGGATCCTTCCTTATCAAAGTGGTTTTCAGAGGTTCATTATATATCATGTTAGGTCTGATTGTCTGTCCACTGAAAAAAATTTTCCCTCCTAATTTTGATATCAAGCTATTGGTTGATAGTGCTATTTTCATGCAAATCTTACCTGTCATTATGTAAACCAACTGGAATTAAAACTTAGTACCTCTTCTAAGAACATTTGCATATATGTGCAGAGTAATTTAGCCCAAATCCTGTCTTTGGAAACAAGTGCACAAATCCAATGATGCAAAAAAGAGCCATGTGCTTGTTTACTGGAAGGGATAATTGGGAAGAAAACTAACAGCACAGCTGCAAGTTAAATGGAAAACTTAGTGGAGCATTTATAATGCTGACAACCAGTTACTCTTCCAGGCCGCACACAGCCGAGCAAGGGTAGAACAGTGGACACGGACGCCTTTCCTTAAGATCGGATCCTCACCTCCTTATCAGTGGACAGCCTACTGATTTGTATTTATTTATTATATTTTCTTGCCTGATAAGCTGGTTCTTTCTCAGTGAGTTATTCATAGACTTTATACAAAATTCTGGGCTTGTTGTCAGTTCTCAGTTTCATGGCGGATTTCCTCCAAACACCTTTACTTGGGGGGAATATCATTAATTAAACTGCAAAAGTAAAACCCCGTATGTCCTGTGCTCCTCCGTTCCCATCTCCTCTTGCTCTACTGGAGTAAACTTTCCTGTGTGCAACTCTCATTACAGTACTGACAGTTGCCACCATCATTTAATAAGAGAACCAGCAGTCTGTATAATAGTCTGTGAAAAATTATTCACTTCTCATGAAATTACTATTTTCTTACGACAGTGGTCCTAGAAATTTTTCTGCATGTACTTATCTCTTGCATCACAAAGTCTAAATCAAATGAGTTTTCCAATCTGGAATTTTATGGGTTTTTTTGTTTGTTTTGTTTTTTAAGATTTTACTTATTTGACAGAGACACAGCAAGAGAGGGAACACAAGCAGGGGGAGTAGGAGAGGGAGAAGCAGGCTGGGCTCTATCCCAAGCCCCTGGGATCATGACCTGAGTGGATTAACCAATTGAGCCACCCAGGTGCCCCTGGAATTTGAGTTTAAATGCAGAAAAGGGATTCAGTAAAGGTGTGGTGTGATGAAAGACTTTTTTAATTGCATTTTTTTTTCTAATTCCTTCAAAAATGAAAAGGAATTTTTTTTCTTAGGGTCTCTACTACTTGTTCTGGGAGAAAAATGTAGTTGCCAGCCCTGAAAATTCTGTTCCTAAAAACAGAGGTATATACATACATACACACACACACACACACATATGCATATATATATATTTTTTTTAATTTATTTATTTTTTTTAATGGCCTACGTAGCAGAACTGAAGTCTACACACCACCACATTCATTTAATTCAGCCTATGGGGAAAAGCTCACCTTGTCTATGTAAATATGTGTGAAATAGCGAGTCTTCTCTCCAGGCCTCTGAGAGTTCTATTAACCTCCTGCAGATCCTGTCTGATGGGGGAGGCCTACTAATTGATGCATTACTCATACTTCTCTGCCTGACCTGTTCCCCTCAAATAAGGCAGAACCTTTGCAGAAGTCCAGTACATCATCCCGTGTCCTCTAGCCTGTGACTAGAGACACAAAACCAGGTGGACCAAAGCCAACCACATCGTCAGGAACAATAAATGCTTTACTGACATCCTTAAGAGCAATTTCTAAATTCTACTCTTTTTCATTTCTTTTTTTTTTTCTGATCCAAAATAAAATGTTGGTTTGTGTAAAACAGATCTTTTAGGCATAATATTATAAAATAATATAAAATTAGAAAAATGATATAAAATTAGAAAATAAAATTGAGAAGGCTTTTTTTGTTTGTATTTACTTATTATTACAGTATCACTTATTGTAGAAAATTTTAGATGGGTGGGGAAGCACAGAAAGCAAAATGCAATCCAACTAATCCTAATTCCTACTTCCAGAGACAGCTCTTTGTTGGATTTTTTTCCTCAATGTTTTCCATTAATGTCTCTGTCTCTAAATATATATTTTTATTCTTAAAGTTAAGTGAATATACAAATTTATTTCTTTTTTTCACTTAACATTATAATGTAATTATTTTTACTGGTCATTAAAAACTTTGGTTGTAAACCTTCAGCCATATGAATTAGGGGTGCTTATCAATACCATCAACCGGGGGAGCGTTGTAAAAATGTAGACACAGTGCCCCAGATTCAGAGGGACCTGACCCAGCGGTGTTAGGCCTGGGCATCTGTATTTGTGATGGTAGCTCTCTACTCAAATCGAGCTTGAGAACTGCTGCTGGGTCTCCCCACATCTATTTCCTTCTCCTCTTCTGGTGGGCACAAAAATTGCCTGCCGTGTTTGCTACAGAAACATACTATGAGGCTCATTCAATTACTCCCATCAACATTATTGATTAACTTTATTAGACTTGGTTCCTCAAAGGAGAATTATTATTAACCAGTAATATTTAGCCAGTTAACGTAGTTATCAACATTATCAGTAATTTCCAAGAACAAGAACTGTGTTTAAGCTTTTGTTGTGCAGAGTCATCTTACTTCTTTTTTTAGTTCTTAATTCAATCACCAGTGGAGGAAGACACCCATCTTATTTAGTCCTTGACTGTATCACACATTATCTTTACTTTTGTCTTTCCTAACACGAGTGGCAGAGAATTGAACTAGCATCATTTTAATTCACAGTAATTTAATTGCAAGCCAAGACTAATGCTTTTTATATGATTTGCATGATCTTCTGCATAAATCATCTACTAACATCCTTTGTGGATTTTAAAAGGACTTTCTTACCTGTTGACACAATGTCTTGTGGATTCACAATTTTTAAGTTTTAAAAAACAGACTGAGATTAATTGGAGACTATGAAAAAATTTTTGCTGGCATCATTCAGGTAAATATTCTGGACATTTGAACCCCATGATATTTAAATTTTACAGAGTTTAGGGGCACCTGGCTGGCTTAGTCAGTAGAACTCAACTCTTGATCTCAGGGTTATAAGTTCGATTACTTAGAAATAAAATCTTCATATATCAATATCTGTATCTACATATATATGTATATAGAGAGAGTGTGTTAGTTTAGTATGGAGAGAGTATTCCCATTAAGAGAGCACAGGCCTAAAAGTGATGAGACTTTCTCATGTGCATGTAACTAATAGATCCTTTCCCATAACGATAATAAAGCAGTAGCAAAATCACACTGTAGGTTCAAATATACTGTACCACCACTGCCAGCAATGAAATATTGATCCTATTAAGTAAAACGGAATTGAGTTGTTTTTTTTTTAATCAGACTAAATACAGTATTGCAAGTTATTTGTTCTACAAACTACATATGCCCTAAATTCCCCATGTGCAGATGTTGACTAAATCTAGGGCTGGTGTATCAGTCCTTTCTTTTATTTCTTTTCAGTGTAACAGAAATTCATTGTTTATGCACCACACCCAGTGCTCCATGCAATACGTGCCCCCCATAATACCCACCACCAGGCTCCCCCAACCTCTCACCCCCCGCACCTTCAAAACCCTTAGATTGTTTCTCAGAGTCCATAGTATCTTATGGTTCATCTCCCCCTCCAATTTCCCTCAACTCCCTTCTCTCCATCTCCCCCATGACCTCTGTGTTATTTGTTATGCTCCACAAATAAGTGAAACCATATGATAATTGACTCTCTCTGCTTGACTTATTTCACTCAGCATAATCTCTTCCAGTCCCGTCCACGTTGATACAAAAGTTGGGGATTCATCCTTTCTGATGGAGGCATAATACTCCATAGTGTATATGGACCACATCTTCCTTATCCATTCGTCCATTGAAGGGCAGCTTGGTTCTTTCCACTGTTCGGCAACTGTGGCCATTGCTGCTATGCACATTGGGGTACAGATGGCCCTTCTTTTCACTACATCTGTATCTTTGGGGTAAATACCCAGTAGTGCAATTGCAGGGTCATAGGGAAGCTCTATTTTTAATTTCTTAAGGAATCTCCACACTGTTTCCCAAATTGGCTGCACCAACTTGCATTCTCACCAGCAGTGTAAGAGGGTTCCTACATCCTCTCCAACATGCGTTGTTTCCTGTCTTGCTAATTTTGGCCATTCTAACTGGTGTAAGGTGGTATCTCAATGTGGTTTTAATTTGAATCTCCCTGATGGCTAGTGATGATGCACATTTTTTCATATGTCTGTTAGCCATTTGCAGGTCTTCTTTGAGGAAGTGTCTGTTCATGTCTTCTGCCCATTTTTGGACATAATTATCTGTTTTATGTGTATTGAGTTTGAGGAGTTCTTTATAGATCCTGGATATCAGCCTTTTGTCTGTACTGTCATTTGCAAATATCTTCTCCCATTCCGTGGGTTGCCTCTTTGTTTTGTTGACTGTTTCCTTTGCTGTGCAGAAGCTTTTGATCTTGATGAAGTCCCAAAAGTTCACTTTTGCTTTTGTTCCCTTTGCCTTTGGAGACATCTCTTGAAAGAAGTTGCTGTGGCTGATATTGAAGAGGTTACTGCCTATGTTCTTCTCCTCTATGATTCTGATGTATCAGTCCTTTCTATAATATTCTTAAATCCAGGTATCATAAAAACATTGATTAAACTTAAGCTTTAAAAATGTTCCTATTATAAACTTTAAAAATGACAAATATTTTGTCAGATTACATTTTATTTTTTTTTAAGATTTTTTATTTATTTGAGAGAGAGAGTGAAAGAGAGAGAGTGTGAGGCGGGGAGGATCAGAGGGAGAAACAGACTCCCCACTGAGCAGGGAGCCCAATTCAGGACTCAATCCTGAGACTCCAAGATCACAACCTGAGCCAAAGGCAGGTGTCCAACCAACTGAGCCACCCAGGGGCCCCAGAGGTACATTTTAAAATCTCGCCATCAGAAAAATTACAAGTGATATGGTCCAGGAGTAAACATAATGAGTAATGAATAAAAGCATATCTAAACATATAGAAATGAATGATAAATCATGAAAAGGTGGAAGAGATGGATATCTTAGCCCAAATTAAGATGCTTTTAACAAGAAAATCTCCACACGAGATGACTTTACCCAATATCAATAAGTAGAAGTTCAGGTCTTAGTTCCCGTTCTAGAGCTTTTGTTGTATGTGGTCATTAATAAGAATGGGGCCTGGAAGTTAGCGCAATACGGTATGGATTTTCATTATCTCAAGCTCAGTGGAAGGAAATTTCAGGAATAAAAAACCTTGGGCAGTTTTCTTGAGCTCTTGGAATTTGACTCAAGGATCATTCTCCTTCCACCCTACATCAAGTACCATCTCACCACTATTAAAAAGCCAACTTGGAGAAGGGTTTTTCTTACCTAGAATTCGCTAAAGGTACAAAAAACAAGAAGTAAGTTACCTGAGTCCTGCTTCACTCTATTGAAGGTCTTTTCAACACACCAGGGCTCTCAGTTGTGGTTTAGGCCCATGCAGCAAGAATGTGGTCACTGACTCTTTCTTCTTCTCCTTTCATTTTTAAATGACAGCAGTCTGCTCAGTTGAGTTGATCTGTTAACCTGCCTTTTATAGAACAAGAAGAATAATCAGCGTAAGGAACAGCGCACCTTTCTCTTCTAACACTCATCTTCTTGGCCAACCACTACTTTAGCTTCTCTGAGGCTTCCTCAGGACCAGAATATCCCTGATCATTAATCTGTGTTTCTGACCTTGACTCTGATACCTCTGTTTGAAGTGTACGAAGGGGATTGCAAAGCAATAGTAAAATGTGCTATAGTGAGAGTCTGCTTTCTACGTCCCTCAGTTACCCCCCCAGTACTTGTGACTTCCCTAAGCATGCCTCTAATTCCTCCTTCAGGGTTTCTTTTTCTCTTGCCTAAGTAAAAAAGAAAAAAATAATAACTTTTAAATCTATTCCAGCAAAATGAGCAAAGTAACTTTATGTGTTTTCTTAAGTTACTTGATAATTCTTAGAATTAATAACATGTAAAGCAATGTGTTTCATAAAATAGGGCAGATGTTCTAATGTGGTTTATGCTAGTTGAGATGGCAATCTCCAGAGGTCAGTCTACCTGATTATATACAGAAATGACGTCCATAGTCAGTGGTAGAAAACAGGCAGTTTTCACATGCAGAGAAATCTTGAGTACCTGAGGACTCTTTCTGAACATTAATTACCAGGGGCCTCCCATGCATCCTAAGAGAAAAGTAAATGTACATTTAATAATATTAGGCAGACTTTATCAAGGGGCTGCATATTTCTGGAAGGAAAATGTGAATTAATTGTGAACTGGGCAGTGACTTACCTATTGGTCAGGTGTATCATATAAACCAAATATTGTTGGTTACACACACACATACGGATAGCGGTGTGAAACTAAACTGTTTTTACATGGCCTATTAGATGGTCTTAGAAAGACAATGTCTTAGAATAATTTTGTAGAAAACTTTATTCCAAATGGTTTTCTCAACATGAAGCTTTTTTTCCTTATTCATTCCTTTATTTTGCTTTTTGTTTTCTCCTGTGCTGTGGAACTGTCTTTGGATATGGCTGAAAACCCTGTTAAATAACCCTCTCATGGTTTTATCCAAGGAATGGTCTATCCAACTCATAAAATTAT
Organism: Taxidea taxus jeffersonii; assembly: GCA_003697995.1. Classification (NCBI taxonomy): domain Eukaryota; kingdom Metazoa; phylum Chordata; class Mammalia; order Carnivora; family Mustelidae; genus Taxidea; species Taxidea taxus. Next base: position 29,208 of record ML105001.1, on the reverse strand, counting down.
TGGGATGCCAGTTCATTAAAACATCTCAGATGAATGTTTCAGGCTAAAACAAAGTGGAATATAAAAATAATTTTCTCCAAAATAAAAAATTTGAGTCCAGTTTAAATCACTGGAAGACAAATTTAGTTTGTTGTAGATGCAAAATAAATTAAAACAACTTTCTCCCAACAACATTTTTTTTTAAATAGGTCTCTCTTCACTGAATATTCATTCATTCTTGCATTTCAGTCTCGTCCTTTTGGTGATTAAACCAACCACCTGATACTGCTCACTTTGGGAAGTATATGCATTATTTTAGGCCACCAGTGCAGCACTTAGGAAGGTGGGAGCGGCTGATTATTTAATTAGCATTTCATAAATGGCAGAACAGTTAATACTCTCAAAGTGCATGGTTTACTCGCGGAAAGTATTTATTCTCCAAGTGGATCAGACTATCACAACACTGGAGAATGAACATTGTTTACGTAAAATTTGATAAACACATTTTAAGAAAAGAAACACTTCCATAGGCTGATGGCTGGTGAAATAAGTAACCCTTTTTACTAGTCAACAGCTATTCCACTTGCAAATTAGTTTTCAAGTGCTATTCGTTAATACGGGGCTGTCATGTTTTATTTCTAACTCATATGGCATTAAGGCATTAGCAGACTCAGTATTTATCAGCTAACATAGCCCTAACTCTCCATATAGAAGCCACTCACTCACTTTAACAGAAATTTCATGAAATGCTGGGAAGTCCTCTTGAAGGATATAGTGGCTCATTTAAAAACTGTAACCTAAAAGCAAGTAAGAAACCAAATACCTGGCAGGCAAAAGCCCATGACACATTTTTAATCCTTTCAGACTCTCATTAGAATCTGCTCCCTTATTCCCTGGTAGAGATACCCAAGGAAGCAACCAAATCTTGAGTCTGCAAAGTTCCGATCCCATGCAGCTCAGCTTCCTGGGGTTCAGTTCCTTAACTTCAGCAGTGGAATTGGCAGTGCCAGCCCAGTTTCTAAATAGCATCCAAACCCTTCAAGAATCAACACCAAACTCAAATATAAGACCTTTTCCCTGAAGGCTGGTACTCCCTTTCTCTTGACTATCCTGTGACTTATAGCGCAGGAAACCGAACCCAGTGTGCCATTCCTAGATTCTGAGACCAGTGAAATCAAACAAATGAGTGAAACTAAATTCCCGCAAACAATAAAGGGAACCAAAATTCAGCTGGACTCTTTGTGGTCAGGAAGTCCGTTCACAAAAATGAATGAGTGGCTGCTTTTTTGGTTCGGAATGCTGTTCCATGTTTCCTTCTGGGAATGCATTTTCATTTTGGTGTCTTCGGCTGTTGACATTCTTAGAGGCAAAAGAGCTCAAGGCACAATTCTTCCTGTTTATTGCTGTTTTGCAAAAGAAAGAAAAATCCATGTCATTGGTTGATAACAGCGTCATTTATTGGAATAAATGAGCTCTGAGAGTGAGCAGCACCAGGGAACCCCGTGTTTCACACGCTTTGAAATTAGTCCCCATTGCCTTTAGTTTGGACTCTGGTGGACGGGGCTGCAGGACCGAAAAATGAGAGGTTTATTTAGCGCCTGGGAGAAGCTTCTCAAAGAGCTTAAGTCCTCATTCCTTCTAACATCTTAACAGCTGTGCAGTTTCTTACAAAATATGTTTTATCGTTTCAAGAAATGCTGTTAACCTCGCAGTTTTAAAACTGAATGAACAAGGCCTCTTGGACAAATTGAAAAACAAATGGTGGTACGACAAAGGAGAATGTGGCAGCGGGGGAGGTGACTCCAAGGTCAGCCTCAATGTCACCAAAAGCGGGTAAACAGTATGTATAGTAATAGGTGCATCTGCTGGGAGACGCAGCTTGGAACCCCACCACCACCACCCCTAGAATTGCCAATCCAGTCCCTTCGAAACCCAAGTATGCAATTACTGTCAAAGCAAAAATATTCGCAGCCATTACCAATTTGGGGGACACACGAACAGACCTCATTACAAAAGTGCCTGCACCTCTCTGGCTTCACAGAGATCGTGGGTCAGACCCTGTAGTCCTATGAACCCCCTTGTAGAAAGCAGGAAGGGATCTATTGAAAGGGCAATTTAGTGACTCGAGGAGGGCAGACACCGAGGGGAAGTCTGTCTCCTTGGGTTTGCCCGTGTGTGCTGAGACCCCCTACAAAGTGTTTTTGAGTAACAGCAATGACTTGACACCACCTGGACCTGTCTAGAATACCTTCCAGAAAGCCTTGTCTCCGCCCAGAACCCTCACACTTTGTTACATATCAAGTTAAATAATAAATCAGAGATGGTCATGTGAACTAGAACTTTTTGCCTTCCATAAATGGATCAAATCACAAAATGATCAACTCCAAAAACAAGACCCGTTCAAGCTCTGTCTCCATTCAGAACACCAGCCACATGTTCACTTAAGGAGTATTAATTAACTCTTTTTATATTTTGACGCCCTAACTTGCCTACAATGTTCTGACAGTTTCCATAAAAACATAAGTAAATACATATTTATATGCAGATAAAATTATTTAAATTTACACTCATAATCTACTATTTTCCATGCAAATTAGAAATAGAAGAAAACATGCTCTGATAACACCAAAGAAAAGCAAAAGTTTTCTAGTCCATTAGAAAAATTTTGTTCACGAGTGTTTACTTATATTATCACCAGTATAAGAGAAGTACAACACTGCTTAACATTCCACAAAAATGAATAACGAAGTCCTATTTTAGTGTCCATTAAAACGTCTTTCCAGAGAAAAATAAGCAAGCAGAGCAGAAACGTATGTAAAATGGAAAAATCTGTGTAAGAAAAGTTTATTTCACTGAGGGGCTGGACAGTTCAGTCGGCTTTTAATCTGTTTGTATCCCACAGATTGCTTGGTACCAAAGGGACACTAAATATTTGTTGTCAAAAAATATATGTAAATCTAACCTTGTAGTTCTCAAAAGTCGATCTATTGTCTCTATAGGTATGCAGTAACTTACTTCTCCAAACATGAGCTACAAAGTGATACATTCTAAAACGTTACTTCAGATTGTAGTGAATTGTTACAAGAATCAACATAAAATAGTCCCCCCAAATGATATCATAATATGTCCTGTGTCCCCTCAGAAATTGTTTTCATACTAAGAAACTTTCCTTGTAGGTTGTTGACTGATGTACTATCACCGAGCAAATAGGTGATCACCATCTAAGTGTTAATAATGCCCGACTCTGAATTTGTGATAAAAGGCGGTATTTTAAATGCCCTCACCTAACTTAGGAGGCACTTTCTGTTTCATTTTGTTTTGTACCTTCTACAGGTGACTAGCTTTCTTTTTTAAAGTTACCTCACCCCTCCCGTGGGGCCTGATCTTCCTCAGAGAAGGTAAGATAAGGAGGAGAAGGGCTTAGTTGGAGAACAAAGCTAGTTTTTAAAAAGCTTTTGCTGAATATGAAGCCAAGGCAGGAGAGAAATTAAATGATGCCAATTCCGTGTAGGGGGGAATATGCACATTCAGAGGCCCTGGCCCAAGCATGCTGAATGAAATCTAATGCTGTTTGACTTTCAAATACAGACTCTTGTTGGGAGAAAACTCAGTTTTCTAGTAGTGATTCATTTCACTACTAGGGGAAAAATCACGGAAAGTCCGACCCCCGCCCCTCCTTGTCCTGAAATGAATGGGTTCCTTTGAGGAGACAGGTGACCTGCCTGCCATTCTCCAGCCTTCCATTCAGCAGCAAATTATTAAGTTTCTGCTTTCAGCAAGCCACACACCATATTTGTGGGGAAAAGAGAATTCTCTTTTTCTGAAGGAGCTCATGATTTAGTAGACCTGAAAACTGAACTAGAGTCACTGTGGGAGCTTCTATTCACAACCTGTGGCTACCAAATGATTCGCATCCCTGCTCACCAAGAGTCATTCCCAAAGCGTGAAGTTCTGACCCAGCTGCCCTAAGCCAAGGCTTCATGCTGAAATGTAAACATTTAAGGAAAGAAATAAGAAAAAGAGCCCTGCATCTTAAAAAATAATAAAGTAGAAAGGCAGGATTTGGGGTATCCAAATCCATTTTTTTTTTAATTTACTTAATAATAATAGTGCAATGTGGTCTTTTCTATGATCAGAAGAAATTCATACTTACTCTTGTGAATAAAGTAATAGAAGTTTACCAGTTGGCAGTGAACCAATTTAAAAATATCACTGCAATGTCTGAAACTCATTTTCCTCTCTGATGAATCTGATACAGTTTAGTCAGAACACAGACTGTACACAGAATTTTATGCCAGTTTTTGATGTATGAGTTACTTACTCCTGGTTCTAGCTGGAAATTTTGGCAAGGCCTGTAATCATTAATGATCTATAAAATTATTGATTTTTTTGTTTTATACCTTATTTTCCTTTATGCATATAAAAACAGGCACACTCAGGAATGTGGACATTCATATAAAAATTACTTGTAAATGTCATTACCAAATAATGTCTTCTTTAGGAATTACATTAGATCACATGATACCCATTTCCACTTTAGCACTTTGAAGACTGTAGCCCATTCCTGACTTTAAAGTATGTCATAAGTGGCCTTCTCCCCTTTACCACAGCCACAGAAGCCAAGGCAAGAATGAAGGGATTATTACCAAAAGTATGAGTTCATAAGCAGAAAAAAAATGCAGCAAGCAAAAGCCAGCGATCTCCCAGAAACGCATTCCTTGCTCAGTGCCTGATACTCTGCCATTTGACCCTTAAGTTTGGTTCCCGATGAATATCTTTTTGTTTTTTAAAGATTTTATTTATTTATTTGACAGACAGAGATTACAGGTAGGCAAAGAGGCAGGCAGGGAGAGAGAGGAGGAAGCAGGCTCTCCGCAGAGCAGAGAGCCCGATGTGGGGCCCGATCCCAGGACCCTGGGATCATGACCTGAACCGAAAGCAGAGGCTTTAACCCACTGAGCCACCCAGGCGCCCTGATTCCCGATGAATATCTTAAATTCAAAATGCTAATCTACTCACAGCCTCTAAAACCAGGCTCCTCTGGTAAAGAGCAGAAGGAACAAAGAGGCAAGGGGAGAAGTGAAGGGAGAAGGGGAAGGTAGGATCTTGAGGACATCCCTTCCAGAAGAAACTGAAGGAAACTCTGCTTTCTTTTCCTTCCCAGTGCAGCATTCAGCATGAAGTCCTCCTCCCAGAGCCCTCTATTCGAGAAGTGCAGTGTAGGCTCATAGAATACATCTATGCAGGTATTAAAAAGGCTTTGGTTGAACAGCCTGGGAACCTCAAAACTCTTAGAGTATCAGTTAAAGGAAAAGCTTGCTCTGGGTTCAAAATAATTTAAATACAGCAGCCTTGCAGAACACCTACTCTGAGTCAAATACTCTGGTTAACTACTGTCCTACAAAGACGAATGAGACAAGGCTTTTATTCCCAGGTAGTTCACAACTCATCAAGCGACCTGGGGTGGGGTTTTGTAATCACTTCATGATTGGGGGTCGTGGTATATAGGTAGTAAAGCCCACATTGGGACCAGACTCACCAAACACCCCAGTTTACCAAAATCTTCATCCTACTCCACCCCCAAACTCGGCATTTAGTAGAAAGTGTTAAGTCATGCTCATACTAGATTTTGTTCCAAAACACGATGTCATTTTCTAGCAATTCGGCAAAAGCATATTACTTGTTAAATGGAACGAGTCTTATTAAAATGTTACAACATAGATACAAAAAATTAAATCATAATGAGAAAACAGTTAAAAAGAATAACGTAACACCTTAGAAAATTTTTTTCAGAACTAACAGTTCAACAACAACAAAAAGAGTTTTGGCTTA
>ML105001.1:0-18397 GCA_003697995.1 Taxidea taxus jeffersonii | reverse complement strand
TCAGTTAACCATGGTAATGTGTATATTTTTAAGCTATTTTTTAAAAAGTTACCTAACTGTGATATATACATAGTTATTCCTAAATAGTATATAATATGTAAAAGTGATACTTTCTAGAAGATTTCCCATATACCTGTGATTGAACAAATAATGTGTACCCCAGCACATTGTTTACATATATTTGCTAAAGAAACAGAAGAAAATGTGAAACTGTTAGCTAAAAAACAAAAACAAACAAACAAAAACCTTAGTTCCTTAAGTAGGAAATGTGAAGTGAAATTTATACAAGAGAAATTTCAAACATTACAAGTGTAAGTAATGGCAGGAAACTCAAAAGACATCCCTTCCTGTGTAACTGGGTTTTAAATATGCCATTTTCAAACTTAATAATAAGCCCACTTCTGCCACCCTGTGTAAATATATAAATGCTTTTATATGGCTAGGCATAGTGGCTTTCACTGCATATTTAATAATGATAAAATGTTACAAATTTTATTGAATGTAATTATACACAGTTTTATTGGTAATCATCATAATTTCACTTCTCCTGAGAGCTGTAAGCTTTCTGCTTAAATCCATAAACCTCCATCAGTGATTTATTATGTGTAAATAATTTTAGGTTGCATTAGGCATTTGCTTTAATTAGCTATTTGGATTTCCTGTGTTCTTTTGCCTTCCGGGTATGACATTTCCACAGCTAACTGAACTGTCTTTATCTCCCCCAGGACAAGACGAGCGCCTTGAGCCTCAGCAACGTAGCAGGCGTCTTCTACATTCTGGTTGGCGGCTTGGGCTTGGCTATGCTGGTGGCTTTGATAGAGTTCTGTTACAAGTCCAGGGCAGAGGCGAAGAGAATGAAGGTGGCAAAGAGTGCACAGACTTTTAACCCAACTTCCTCGCAGAATACCCAGAATTTAGCAACCTATAGAGAAGGTTACAACGTATATGGAACCGAAAGTATTAAAATTTAGGGGTAGGACTTAGGGCTTACTCCAGTGAGTGGGTGATGCATCCCGTCATTGCAGTGTTGTGACCTGTTTGTCCAGTGGTGGCATTGCTTGCTTCTGATTACAGCTTGGATATTTTGGAAAAACGTCAGTGCAAAGTGGTTCGGTTTTCTTTGGCTGCAGATGCACTGTTCAAAACTTTATGTTGCCAATAGATATCTGCATTGAAAGGGGCAGAAAGACAAAAACAAACCTCCAGGATTGCTCTACAGAATGATCTGAACAGCATATCCTACCTGAAATTTGGGAGAAAATGGAAATCAGTTCTGGGTTTCCTTGTCTGTGTACCAGACTAATTCTACTTGGAACAATCCAATTTTAGGAGAATTGCTCACAAAGTCAGCATAAACCCATTTTAAGCGATCACAGCTTAGACAGTTGCCTGTTTTGATATGATTATTTGATATTATGTATTTGCATAATCATATTGGTATAATTATGATTATGTATACAACTCCAAGAACCTAATAAGGGCTCAGAAAATTTTAGCTCCTATTCTGTTTCACATTAACCATCATTCTACATTTCTTAAGAGCAAAACCCTGCTGTTTGCTCATCTGACAGTACCTTGAGCCAGACCTTTAGATGGGAGTGACTGTCAGAATCTTGACTCCAGTTCATATTTATTAGATGGGTTTCAGCTCTCACCTTCACAGTATCACTAAGGTAGATGTGCATTTTAGTCAAGCAGCACATTCTCCATCAAAATTGTCAGCAATGTATGTGTTCTTTAGGAGGACACAGGAAAAGATAAAAATTGCAGTGAATTATTATGGCCTTTTTTTTTCTCATTTCAATTGCTTTTTTAAAAATTTTATTTAATTTTTTTCAGTGTTCCATAATTCATTGTTTATGCACCACACCCAGTGCTCCATGCAATCCGTGCCCTCCTTAATACCCACCACCAGGCTCACGCAACCCCTCACCCCTTCCCCTCCAAAACCCTCAGTTTGTTTCTCAGAGTCCACGGTCTCTCATGGTTCGTCTCCCCCTCCAATTTCCCCCAACTCACTTCTGTCCATCTCCCAGTGTCCTCCATGTTACTCCTTATGCTCCACGAGTAAGTGAAACCATATGATAACTGACTCTCTCTGCTTGACTTATAAGTAGGCCAGAGCAGCCCCACTTACTCACATCCTCTCACTGTGTCACAATAAAACAGTGTAAATACTCAGTGAAATGTAGGAAATGGAAATAATTTTTTAAGAATCTAAGTGTCCACTACTTTTTTCCTCAAATGATAGAAAGGAGTCTTAAAATAAGATCTGAAAGCATTTTTATTGCTCTTTCTAAAATCAGGCCTCTAAGACCCATTTTCTAAAATTACATATAATAGTCAACTGACTAGGCTGCTCACTCTGATTACAACGGTAAGTGAGCCTTTGAACCCACAAGAGACGTTCAGTGCTTGACGTAATGGAGAGTCAAAAACACAATGATTTTCATAAGCTGTACATCTGAGATTATGCCAGGTAAATACCCCTGTTTTTGATATTTATTGTTACAAAAGCTATTGAAACACTTTGTTAATATCTTAAAACAAAGAACAAAAGCCATTCCTTTTTACCAAGATATAGTTCTTCAGCTTTTTTCCATAATCTAGAAATCAGTGGATGACTGAGTGTAACTATACATAGATAAGCCCCACATGGTTCTTTCCCAATTTTCTGTAAAAGAATTAAGAACAAGACCCTCTGTTCACTCAGATCATAATGTTTTGAGCATCTCTCCTGATAGCAAAACAACAAGCAAGGAAACTGTCAAGGTCTCTTGACCATTAGACACATGCTTTTATCTTAATAATTATGCAGTGGAGGAGAGATTATCCCAAACTGAGAAAAACAACACGTGACAAGTTTTAAGAGTCAATTATTTGGATTTTATTCTGGAATGAATTTTATGTCTTAAGGCTTTCCTGGTTTGGTTTGATTTTTTGTTTTGTTCTGGTTTGGGGGGGTTGTTTTTGTTTTTTGGGGTTTTTTGCTTTTGTTTTGTTTTTGTTTTTGTTTTTGTTTTTTTTACATTTTGATTTTTCTTTGGCAAAACAAAAGCATTCCAACCATCAGCAAGGTCCCAGGGTAAGGTTGCAAAGAAAAGAAAATTAGGAAATTCTAGAAACAAACACTCATGGACACCAGTTAATTGACAAAACCTGGGAAGTTGCTAAAGAGAGTTAAGTTCCCAGGTTATGTAGATACAGTTTCATGTAATAATGTTTTTGGAGTCAGAACCAGGCATTACAACGTATCACAAATTGCCCCTACAGTTAGGGTTAAATTTCTAAGAGTAAATTTCAAATAAAAACAAAGCATTCCTACCCATGACTTTTAAAAAAACTTAATGGCATTCAGGGTGAATGAAATGATTTGCACCTAAGAAGACTCTGTTGGCCACAATTACCCAAATTTTTGATAATCTAAATAATATTGTCCTAGAATGCCAAAAACATAATCTGAAACCTTCAATATAGAGAATATTTACTCTAAAAATGACCATCCCTCACAGGAGCACATACAATTGAGGTCATAGCCTTTTTTTGTCTTTTTTTTTAAGATTTATTTATTTATTTGTCAGAGAGGGAGAGAAATCACAAGGAGGCAGAGAGGCAGGCAGAGGCAGAGAGAGAGAATCAGGCTCCCTGCTGAGAAAGGAGCCTGATTCGGGACTTGATTCCAGGAACCCGGGATCATGACCTGAGCCGAAGGCAGCCGCTTAACCGACTGAGCCACCCAGGGGTCCCAAGGTCATAGCCTTTAACCTCAACAATCTAAACACAACCAGACCACCTGTAAATTTATAAGAACGTTTTTCAGTCTGAGCAGCCTCAGTGGGTTCACAGCAAGCTGAATAGAAATGACATTTTATGGAAGAAGCAGGAGGTATAAGTATAAGAAATAATAAGAATGAAGAATGCTAAGATTAAAGGGAAAATAGGAGCTGTCAAAGATTTATTAACTATTCTATTCAGTTGCATTCTTCTACGGAAAAGGAGAGATTACTTAAGAGCATATGCTTCCTCTTTGGGGTGTTTTCCTTTCTTTGCAAAGGCAATCAAGAAAAGAAAAGAAACAAAAATAAATTTTATGGCAAGAGCCTTCTAAAAAATCCCTTCCAAAAATCACAGTGCTTTTATTAATTGTGTTTCTTCAAAAAAAAATGTAAACAAAACAAAACCAATCCGGTAAATTTTTAAAAAATATTTATCTATTTTACTTAATGTTTAATGTTAAGTGTTGAAAATGAATCTGAGGTAACAAATTCAGACTTTGGCCTTGGTTCATTTTAATTTAGTGATACCTAGTTTCTGTAGAGATTGTATCCTGACTTCTGATTTTTTTAAACTACTTGCTAAGGAAGAACTATGATAATGGCCTTGGTTTTTATCACAGGTCATTAACTAGCAGTTTGATTTTACGAGGGTATCTGATCTCTGAACCTTTACATTATACCATTTTCTACTCCCATCAGTAATTTCATTATTTAATATACAGTTATTCTTACTGAAGTTCCAGAGCAGAACAAATATAGGGATGGAATTCCTAAAAATTTAGGTAAACTTAAATTCACCACAGGGAATTTAAGATATAACTTAGAAATAAATGATCTATGCCATAACAAACTTAGGCAATAATCTCATTTGCCTGATTTTTCTCTTGAGTTAACATTAAAATTCAGTTATTACAAAAAATGTAAAGGCAATGAACAAGGAGTAATTAGATTTACATAAGAACACTGCCTGTTTCTCTTCTGTGTAATATTGTTATCTCCTACTGACTAAACATGACAGAGAACAGGAATTTTTTTTTTTTTTATTCATTTGATAGACAGAGATCACAAGTAGGCAGAGAGGCAGAGAAAGACAGAGGAGAAAGCAGGCTGTCCGCAGAGCAGAGAGCCCGATGCGGGGCTCGATCCCACGACCCTGGGATCATGACCCGAGCCGAAGGCAGCGGCTTTAACCCACTGAGCCACCCAGGCGCCCCCAGAGAACAGGAATTTAATGAGGATTTTGGAGACCAGACCCCATAACCTCTCAGTCTGAAAAGTTCCCCAGCAGTGAGTGTTGGTGAGGAATTGAAACATACTCCCTTTCAGTGCTTCCCCTTGAAATGTTTAGAGCTTCCGAAAGTATCAGTCACCTTCCAGGGTAGGCACTGGTTGGACGTGACATCACTGACTGTGCTGTTCTGGGTCATGTCTATACCTGGTGAGAATGAATGAAGGTGTCTGTGGATAGATCTGTGTTCCGAAGCCTGGAAGATCTGTCATGAATAGTCTATAGTTCGTTTCGACAGCACATCCCAGTTTTGAGGATAATGACCCCACCATAAAGACATTTTCTAGCAAGAGCCAGAGGCTCAGTTAAAAATGTTGTCAAACATAGAAGAGATTTTTAAGCCAGACCACAAGTACTAGGGTGTAGAGGACCCCAAGGGGAAAGCTTTTTCCCACGCAGACTGGCCAAACAAAACCTAGTTTGACGATTTCAAAATTAGTTCTGGAGCAGGTAGGACTGCAAACCCTGGACCCAATTCATTCTTTGCTATAGCTGAGCTTTCCTCTCCTGTAATGCAGTTTTCACACAACCAAAAGAATATTGGAAAAAAATGCAGATGTCTAATTATTGATATCTTGGTGTTTGCTGTGTCACCTTTGTCAAAGAAACAGAAACATTGTAACAGTCCACACTCTCTCTGTTTCCTTTCCATGCACCCAGCTCACCTTTTCCGAAGCCATAAGAAACAAAGCCAGATTATCCATCACTGGGAGCGTAGGTGAGAACGGCCGTGTTTTGACGCCCGACTGCCCCAAGGCTGTACACACGGGAACTACAATTAGACAAAGTTCAGGATTGGCTGTCATTGCATCGGACCTACCATAAAAACCAAAAACATAATTGAGTGCCTTAATCAAACTGTGTTGGTGACCGACGGGAGCACAGCCCGGGGCATGCTGAGCAGGTGCCCTGGACCTGGCCTCTGGCCTCCGCGTCCTGATGCTCCCACTTCCGCAGCAGTAACGCGTGCATGAGCTCAGCTCGGAAACCCAAACTCAGATTTTATATCAGGAAAACTCACAATTTAGGTTTTTTCGGGGAGCGGGAGGGGGGGAGCTGGGATGGGCATATTAACAGCAACAAATCTCACTCGAGTGGACTTAAAAACTAATCAGACTTTCGAGTTAGCGCATCCAACTGTGAAGTTCTTGCTCCAAAAGGCCTGTCTTCACCGCAAGGGATAAATTAGCTAGAGAAGTCGGTGAACACGCTAATGTGCGTCTCCAGAACACCCACGTGGTCCGTGGACAACTCTCCAGCGGAGAAAATGCATCACGCACCTGTGGTCGGAAAGTAATCCACACTCATGTAAATCCTGTGAAAAAATTTAAAGGAAGTATTTACACTTACTTTGGAGAAAACAAATACTGAAACATGCTTGCTTTTTAACTGATGTAAATCCAGTAGAGGACAACACAATTCTTTTTTCTAACCATCTTAGGGAACAGTACATTGCAATAATTGATATAAATGCCATCACTGTAATAAACTTTAGAGACTTTTTTTTTATATATAAAAGCCGTTGGTCATCTCCTTGTTGCCCTAACCTCCACTCTGTCACATGAGTCGGTGTCCACAGATCGCGTTTGTCTCACTACCCAGAACACACACAAACAACGAAGACAGTGTTACCGTGAAATCATCAGTCCGCGATGTAGAGTCAAAAGAGACTACGGGTCACTCATGGTGTCGATCTTATTTATAATCTCATTTTGTGTACAAAATTGTGGTTTTTGTACCCACCAAAAAGAATAAAACAGTGGACCTTCTTACACTATCTACAGAGCTTAAAGTTTGTTTCCTATCGTGAATAAAAGATTTGAGAAATTATAAGACTATGTAGGAGTGATTGTAGAAGTCAAGTTTGGGCCACATCGGAACATGTAGCTAGCTCTTATTATTTCCATGTAATAAGCTTACCCTCTTTTACGGATGTTTGCCTTGTGATCAGGTGAATTTGTCACAGATGGCGTCTTTGAATTGAGGAACGATCCGTTGTCATTAACAGCAACACACCTTGTAATCACGTGTGGAATTTTACATGGCTGTATTTTGCTGCATAAAATAATGTGTCTTTTGGGCTTCTCCCCCCATATCCCTTGTCCCCTTTTAAATTGCTTGAAGGCACGGATAGTAGTTCGTGGTAGACAAAAAAAGAAGAGTTTGTCCTTGTTTTTTCAACTGGAAATGGTGAAGAAAATTATGCCGTTGTTTGTTTCCCAAACCCACCTTACGTACGGATGAAATTATTAACATGGTTCAAAGGAAGGTTTGGATCATCTGAAATAATAAATGAGTACTAGAGTACAGCTAACCATCACCCTACGTAGAGATCTTGGCAGAAAGCACAAGTTAGGATGACTTTGGAAGTGTGGCCTTGAAGGACGAGTTCCGTTTCCCAAGGTGGAGAAAGTGTGGAGAGCCTTAGAGGCAAGCAAGGGTCCGATGCTGTGCGTGTCTGTAGACTGTTGAAGGCATGCGTGCCCCTGGGTGGGCAGCAGCGAGCACAGGCTGCGACATCAACAAGATGAGGTTGTGTGGAGAAGTTGGAGAAGGTGAAGGACCCACCATCTTGCTTCCACTTTGGAGATTTCCACCCCCCTACCCCGCGATCTCGCAGTAAGAAACACCACGGAAAGTGCAGGTTTGATGACACACTCACACACAAGGTCCCCTCAGGAAAAGTCCCTGGCTCTGAAGTAGAGCAGATGAGTCCCTCTACGACCTGGTCCCTACTTCTTTCTCCCCCGCATCTCTCCCCTGACCCAACCATCCCCACCCGCTCACCTCCAAAGCAGCACACAGGACACTGCATTCACTCTTTCCCGGGACTGTCTCTTTTTCCTGACTAACTTGGACTTATTCTTCAGTACCAAATTGAATCGCATCTGCCCTAGGAAGGTTTCCATGACGACCCGCCACCCGATGCCTCCGAAACCAAGTTAGGTGCCCTTCTCATGTTCTCTTCCCATCACAGCACTTGCCATGTCCTGCATTGTACTTGCCTGTGTACTTGTCTGTATACTGTCTAGACTGTAAGCTCCTTGAGGGCAGGGACTGTGTCTGTCTTGTTCACAGTTGTATCCCCAGCACCCAGCACAGTGCCTGGCATATTGTAGGTGCTTAATAAATATTTGTCGAATGAATTAATGAGTTGAATTGAATTAATTTATTTGAGTGGAAGAAGTATCTTTCCTCATTAACAGTCCCTAGCGTGCATGTTAGCTGGGGGGGCGCTGGGGTGGCTCAGTGGGTTGGGCATCCAACTCTTGATTTCAGTCCAGATCATGATGTCAGGGTCGTGAGATGGAGCCCCACAGTGGGCTCCGTGCTGGGTGTGGAGTCGGCTTGATACTCTTCCTCCCTCTCCCTCTACACCCCCCCCAACTCAAAAAAGCTGAAGGATGGTTGATTTCATGATATTGTCCATCTCACTGGTAGGACTGTGGATAAGAAACAAAACAATACAAGATGACCTGTCTGATTTCTGATCAGAGGAGATGTTATTCCATGTAATTGTACCTACCTGTGGAATTTAGCTAAAGAAATTGTCTTAAGGTAATTAAATAACCCAAACAAGGATTCTGGCTTGGTTTTTATCCATTTTTCTAAAGAGTGCTTTCATTTAAGTCTTGGAGTGGATAAGTGAAGCAACATTAAAAAAGTTATATTTCTCATAGTTTAATTTCTTCTTTTTGTTTTGTGTTGTTTTCTTTCTATATTAGTAATAGTATCGTATAGTGAAATTTCTCTATTTCTCATGGAATAATTCTGCTAAAACCAAAATCAGTATAATGGGACACCCTCTCCAGGCTCCAATCTGAAGAAATGCTATAAAGCTAGGGAATGTGATTGTAAAACATTTATGTTTAAATTAAGAACATTTACCTTAAAACATTTAGTTCCATAAAGAACTAAATTATCAAGCAAGCAAGACTACCATCTAGTGCATAATTTCCCGAATCTGGTAAAACCACTTCTGAGGCTATATCAGCTGGTCAAATGTACACAATGACCACACTGAAGGCTATAAAGGACCCTCAGGGGAACCACTTTGTTACACTCAAGTCGATAGCTACTTATTAAAAATGCCAGCCCCACCCTTCCCAGCGCTAGCTGCCGGCTTGGTTTGGGCAGCTCCCTGGTCCCACCACCTGCTGACCCTCAACTCATTCATCCAGTTCCCTAAGGCAAAGCACACAGTAGGTATGAAATACATATTTGTCAAGGCATAAACACAACTTTAGCTATTACGTCAGTATGCACGAAAAAACCATGCTCTACTAATTTTCCCAGAGAACAGAATATCCCAATTTGCAACACGGATGAAGTCCAACTAGAAATAAGCATTGAATGAAAGTGACATTGGGGGAGTTTCTGAAAAGACAGATTGGAATCATGTGGGTTCTTTTGTCTTCTTAGTATGAGGCTGCATGAGAAGTGTACTTCCACATTCATAAGCATGTTCATAAACAGCTTTTCATTTCAGGTGGTGTGGCAGGCTACTGTGCTTAGCAGTTGTCAGACCAGATGCCCGCCTGTGTGATAGGTGGAAGGCGTATCGAGTTCCTAAACAGCTAGTACCAGTGGTCTTGTCAAAAGAGGGCTGTGCTTCTTTAAGAAACACGATCAATTAGAGCAAAAGATGAAATTTGGAAACTATATCTTAAAAATAACAACTAAATTGTTTCCCATGAAATAGAATAAACTGTTGATTGATCATGCTTTGATTTTACTGTCTTTGGAGGAAACAGCAGGTGGGCAGGGGAGTAAGGGAAAATAAGAGATAAGGTAAAGGAGACATTAAGAAAGCAGAAAGTTGGCAGAAGGCCAGTAGTACAGCCCGGGATGGCCCAAAGAACTAAGGAGAACAGGGCTGTTTGACAAATGATTTTCCACTATTAGGTGTGTAATGAATGTCTGATAAATTCCTCTTCCCACGACCTGCTTATAAATTTTTCTATGAGCCGCAGGCTGGTATTTGTGGTCAGGTTAAAGGGAGTCAAGGAAAAAATTCTAAGTCCCATATTTGGGTTGATGGTAGGCCAGAAATAACCCTAATAACATGTCTCCTTCCCACAGAAATGGGCAGAAATCTAGATTAGGACTTGTCCTTCCACATGGCAAAGAAGGAAGTCTTGTTCAATTTTTTCTGGATCTGGAGAAGATGGTAGGTGTGAGAGGACCTTTATGATACATACATACATAAATATTTTATTCATTAATATTATAAATATTAAACTATTACTATATTATATATGATTATATATAATTAAATTCCTATATAAATACATAATTATAAGTAAAATTTCTGAATATTAAATTATATAACATCTATACTATTTGTATTATATTTATATTATATCATATTACATTGTATATATAATAATATACATATAAGAATAAATTTATATATTTATATATTTATCAATAATTTATTGACAAGTAAATTTATATCATGATAATTTGCTATTAAATAATATGTTATTTATTTATATCTATGTATTATTGTTATATAATTATAAATATTAAAGCATAAATATAAATGAAATTTATAAATATTAAATTAAATTATAATGCCTAAGTCATGGCTCCCTTAAGGGGGTGACTTAGGATATTTGGAATCCTGGAATCCTGAACCCAGTGTGAGCCTGCTCAGATTATCATGATTTCCTCCTCCTCGTCTTTTCATTGAACCAACACTTCTAAAGTTCTAAATACCTAGCAATGGCTGACAACTTTCTAGAGACGTATTGCTCAAGCAAAATAGGTCTGTAGTCATGGCAATCAGAGTTTCAATATATGATTGAATGAACTGATTGGCTAAATGAATAAAGGACTGAGTGGAGACCCTCAGAAAAAGTTGTTAGCTCCTGAAAGCGAGTTCTCCAGTATAAACATGAACGCCCTCAACATTTGGTAACAAAGAAGAGATTTGGAACAACTTGGGCCATAGCTGGCTTCTAATGACCTAATCCATAAAGAAGATGTGGTATATATATACAATGGAATACTATGCAGCCATCAAAAGAAATGGAATCTTACCATTTGCGACAACATGGATGGAACTAGAGCGTATTATGCTTAGCGAAATAAGTCAACTGGAGAAAGACAACTATCACATGATCTCCCTGATATGAGGAAGTGGAGATGCAACGGGGGTGGGAGTTAAGGTGGTAGGAAAAGAAAAAATGAAAGAAGATGGGATCGGGAGGGAGACAAACCAAAAGAGACTCTTAATGTCATAAAACAAACTGAGGGGGGTGGGGGGAAGAGGGGTTGGGAGAGGGTGGTGGGGTGACATTATATGTTTAAATAAAGCTTAAATAAAAAGAAAAAAAAAAAGAATGACCTAATCCTTCAGTCACCTAAAATTAGTATTTTTCAGACTTCTAAAGAGTTGAAATTGATGAGTTCCATCTGTCTGAGAAATTTCCCAGAGCCATGATTCCCACTGGTATTCTGTCTGTTAATCTAATAGCAATTAAAGTGTGATGGCTCCATGAATCTTCCAAGACAGAGCAGGTGGCTTGTGGATCCTCGGCCTCAGACCTGCTCAGGATCTCTGAGGTTTGGTCCACTCAGCCTCCATCATGGCCTCTTTGGTCCCAGCCTCACAGGGAAACTGTCCCTCTCTCTTCCCACATTGCCCTTCAATACACTCCTGTGTTTCTCCTCCTCCTCCCATTCATCTTCCCACTGCCCCCTTCTCTTCCTGACCTTGACACCATTCTCCCTAGTGCCCTCACTCCCAGCATCCTCAACCTGTCCCCCAGAGCATGGCCCAGTGCCCGATGTCATCCCTCCACATACCACCAGCTTGAAAGGGAGAGGAATGGCCATCCTGGCAGTCACACCTCTGGCCCCAAGCGTATCAACCCTCCTTTTTTATGTGTATGCCCCCCAACATGCTGTCCAATGGACCACCCGCCTGTCCATTGTGTCTGCCGGATTCTCGGCCACTGCTCCACATTCAACAATTGTGGCACTGGGCTCATTCTTGCCCTGCACCCGAGTTTTAGTAACATCTTGACTGACTTCAAGGCTGGTGGAGGTACTTCATTTAAGCCCTAGCCGGGCAGTTCCTTGACTTGCCATCGGTCCCTGCCTGTGGGATTTAACTCACACCAGCAGACATGTAGCCAATCTCAGGATCATTCACCTGTTCATCTTATTCCAAATGATGACTGACTTCCTCCTTCCTTTCATACCCTGGCCACTGAAAAGAGAGACCCTTCTCACATGGCCATAGTAACTCAACATTTCGATAGGGAACTAAACCAACCAGTCTCTTCATTCTTTAGTTTCCTCCCTAATTCTCCATTTATTCCTTCTCCATCTGTTTTATGTTCCCCATTTCCTCCAACCAAATTAACTGGTATTACCCAGTGTTGTATCCTCCACTTCTCACGTCTCATAGCCCACATTCCAGATGGTTGATCTGACCACCATCACAACCGCACATGCGCTACTCAATCAGAAGTCTCTCTTTTTCACTCTGGTCCCCCCATCCAACCTCGTATGAATCATTTCTTTTTGACTTCTCAGCTGAAACACCTCATCTTCTACTCTGCATCCCTACCTCCTCTTAAATTCCCTGTCTCAGTGAGGCTCAGTACTATCTACCCAATCTCACAAATTACAGCATGGGTGTCATTCTAGAACCCCCTTTCTGCGTCTTTCTCACAGCCAACCAAACACATCTTACATTTCTTGCCTGTCCCAAATACCTTTCCTACTGCATCCTGTACCCTTCATCTCTATGAGGGCCAACATTTCAGAGACTCATGATTTCTCAGTGTTGTTCCCACAGTTGTCTCCCGGCAGGTCCCCTTTCTTCCTGTGCCCTGGTATCTTCTTTGAGTCCATTCTCCACATGCTGCGAGGGTGATTTTCCTAAACCACACATCTGACGCTGTCACCTTCCTGATTAAAACAACTCAGAGTGTGTCATAGGACACCTGTCAATAACTCTGGTATCTTCTCTCAGTTTCCACTCCAGTAACACCTAATTCCTGCCCACAGCTCCAGGTTTCTGAGTGTCTCGTGTTCTTTCCCTTCTAAGTTTGCTGATTATTACCTCTCCCTGCAATGCCCCTGCCTCAGACGGGGGTCTAAGCTGTAACCAGCAGAGCCCACTCTCACTCAGGTGAGCAGCAAGTGCATTCATTAGCAGATACTGGATAGTTCCCAGAATCTCTGGGAAGGACAGAGCATCTGGCTGAAGGCAAAGCAGGCAAGAACGATACCAAAATTACATCACTGATCTGTCCCCAAGCCACGTCCAGCTTCCAGAGGACATGTATGTAAGAAGCAAGGACACTGAACAAGGAGCTTCTGAGCCCAGCCACCCCCCCACCCCCACCCCCCGGCCATGCTGTTTCCTTCTTGGGAAACGGGCTCCACACACGGCTTCTATTGCATCAAACCTCGGTCATGGTGCTCGCTTGCCTGGAACCTAGCAGCAAGGAGACATGGAAACCAAGCACTGGCTTCCACCTTAGGGAAGCACAATTTGGAGAATAAATAAAAGAAGTCGAAAGGAGCTAAATGGGCACAAACTGTGGACAATCTCCCCTGTCTCTTCATGTCTAATACCTGCTCGTCCATCAAGAAGTGCTGTAGAGGGGCGCCTGGGTGGCTCAGTGGGTTAAAGCCTCTGCCTTCTGCTCAGGTCATGATCCCAGGGTCCTGGGATCGAGCCACGCATCGGGCTCTCTGCTCAGCAGGGAGCCTGCTTCCTCATCTCTCTGCCTGCCTCTCCATCTAATTGTGATCTCTGTCAAATAAATAAATAAAATCTTTATTTAAAAAAAGTGTTGTAGAGCATAACAAATAACACAGAGGACATGGGGAGATGGAAAGGAGAAGGGAGTTGAGGGAAATTGGAAGGGGAGTTGAACCATGAAAGACTATGGACTCTGAAAACCATTCTGAGGGTTTTGAAGGGGCGGGGGGTGGGAGGTTGGGGAGCCAGGTGGGGGGTTTTATGGAGGGCACGTATTGCATGGAGCACTGGGTGTGGTGCATAAACAATGAATTCTCTTATACTGAAAAGAAATTAAATAAATAAATAAATAAAAATTTTTTTAAGTGTTGTAGAAATCATCTCGGGCACACAGCCCTGATCCCTGAGCTTGGAGATCACTCTTTTTCGTTTCCCTGGATCTTGTGCTCACCTCCGGGGAGACTAGGACCACTGTTTTCGTGATTATTTTTAGACATGTCTCCACCTGATCTCTCCAGACTTAGGACACTGACAGAAATGGGGAGTGCAGAGAAGGCATTGTGAGCTGAAGAGCCAGACAAAATGAGATGGAAATCCTCATTCTGCACTTACTCTTGGGCCCCTAGAAGAAGCCCGTTGCTTCGTCTGTAGAATGGGAACAAGAATACGGAGCATGTGATCTTTCTGTGAAGTTGACAATGAATGTTTACAGATTGCTTATCACAGCACCCGAGCTCAGTGGGAGCTGCGTAAACAAAGCTACGTCTGCTTCTGCTTCTGCCTAGAAAACAGCTGAAGGGGGAAAATAGTTATTTTCTCAAAAGCCAAATAATTTATGCAATCATAACTTTTCTGGTGTGACTCAGAAAGCGGCTCCAGTAAACTGAATTCCAGAGAAGGACAAGTCCCTTCAAGGAGAAATGGGATGCCCAGAGAGTTCCCCACCTTCAGCAGAGAGGAGGGCTGCGGGCCAGCTCCTGACATTGTGGGTAAGACCTGAGCTGAAATACTAGCAGATTCTGAAAGGCCCAGCCAGTGTGGCTGAGATGCAGGTGGGAGTAGCGCAGGACACTGGACCCAGAGAATCTGAACTCACGGGAAAGCCTGTTTTCATGACTCCCAACTGAGTGTTCAGAAGAAAGAGGGAAAGTGGGAGGGGAGAGCCGAAAACTGGCAAAGACCCCTGATGGATGGAGCAGCGGTGCGGGAGGCCAACAGCACCTCCCCGGCGGGGGGCGCAGGGACACACCCCACATGCCCTGCCTGACTTCCCCGACCCCTCTCCTCTACAAATCAAAGTCCAGGGTCCTGCGGAGACCAGCAGATCTTCCCGTCTCCGCGGCGGGAAGACGTCCTCGCTTCTGGAGCAGGAGCTGAAGCCCTAGTCCTCCGTCCCTGCAAGAGCTTCTCGCCTGAGACAGGAGGCGGTGGGAGGACGGAATCTTCGGGGGTCCCTGCAGGGAAGGGAAGACCGCCTGCCTGTGACCTGAGCTGAGGTCCGCGGAGGGGAGTGAGCGCTGGCTTGCGGGCTGGCCGCGGGAGCCTATGCCGCCAAGCAGCTGCACCTGCCTGCGGGCGCGGGGAGAGCGGGGGAGGGGCGCGGGGGGCGCCCGCGGGGCGGCTGGTGTGACCGCCCGCGGGGCCGCGCTGAGTTAGCGAGTTAACTACTGGTTACTCGCAGGGCAGATCCCCCGAGCAAGGGGTGGGAGAGCTCCCGGGTCAGGGAACGCATCCACCTTGCGGGAGGGTGGGTGACGCACCCCGACTCTTCAGGGACAGGGGCTGCTGCACCGGGGAGCCCCCCAGACCGCGCTCCAGCCAGCCCTTCTCGGCCGCTCATGTGCAACTGTTTCATGGCCTCGAAGACACCGAGGGACCAAGGGCATGCTCTTCCCGCCGGCTGTGCGCGCCCCAGGGGGAGGGAGTCCAAAGAGGAGCGGCTCGTGGGAGCCTCTGACTTGTCCCGGAATCGGACGGAGCGGCCGGGGAGCCGGGGGCCTCGTAGCCGCGGGATCTGCGGTGCGGGAGCAGCGGTGCGGGGTCTGCGGTGCTGGGGCAGCGGTCTCGTGGGCGTCTGCGCTTGGCCGGCGGGGTCTGATACGGCCGGGTCAGCGTGGGGTTACCCGGTAAGACGCCCAGCGGGTGTCATGGAGGATTCCCACATGTGGGGGAAGAAGCCCAGTTTTGGGAACCAGAAGCGTCAGAGGGTTCTGCGTGAGGAGGAGGAGACACACAAAAGGAAGGCTACTGAGTCTTTCCTGCACGGTTGGTTACGTTTCTAGGCCGAACGGGGCAGTTTCAGCGAATCATTACCATTTTAAAGCATTTACTCATTCAAAAAGCGTTGATAATGGGTTTGAGCATGAAGAATAGGGTTATTTCTTTAAAGGAATCAAACTTCTCTTCCAGGGCCAATGAGGTCAATGAGGCATTTGCTGCAAGAGTGAAATTCAAGGGAGAACCAAAAAGTCAATAGTCAAGGTAAATAACATTTTAAATATTTTTAAGCATTAGATTTTTTGTAAAATGTATCTAAAATTTAAATACATAGAAAATCTAGAGTTTCAGGTAAACCACCTGAGACCCCAATGTTAAAGAAAAAAATGTGTCCCTTTTTACATGATTTTTTATGTTTGATGGTTAACTTTATTGTAGAATATTAAGGTGGTCAAAAAAAGTATTGAAAATTTCAGGGGGCCTGGGTGGCTCAGTGGGTTAAGCTTCTGCCTTCATCTTAGGGTCCTGGGATCAAGCCCCACATGGCATCTGGCTCTCTGCTCAGCAGGGAGCCTGCTTCCTCCTCTCTGCCCTTCTGTCTACCTACTTGTGATCTCTGTCTGCCAAATAAATACATAAAATCTTTTAAAAAATATTGAAAATCTTGAAAAAAAATAGATGTATTAAAACCCAAAATATTCATTTGGGTTCAACTACTTTGTATTAAAACAAAGTTATCTAATGATTTGGTCTAATAAAGTCTAATAAAGCACTCACCAATAATACTTTCAAAATCCCCTTCTTTATCTTTTCAATTGAGAGAATTGACATTTTTGACAATTTTTCTTGACTAAGGATAGATAGATCTTAAATAATTTGTAATTAACTTCAGCTTACTGAAACATCTTTTGCATGGTTCCATTTTTGAATTTCAATATATTCATTGAAATTTTCAAATTTTGATATCTTATCAAGTACTTTTACATTAATTTTTTTTAAATCACATTAAAATACCATATAACAATTCCTGAATATTTTGGAGCACCAAGGGAATGCCATGTCCTGGGCTCCAGCTCCAGCCAGGGAAAGTCACTTGCCCACACCCAAGCACGACCACATTAAGTTTCTGACTCTGTCCATGCAATGCCTTCTAATGGAAAACTCTTCTCTGTTCTGCTTATGACTTTGGGAACAGAATATACCCAGAACATCTCTCAGGGGACCCTCCCTCTTTGAAGCCTCTCTTGAACTGCACTCAGGAAAAGATGGTCCCCCTGTTCGCAGGCTCCACAAGTCCTGTCACGTTCTGTCCGATCGCTTACCAGGTGTCTACTCCGGGTGCATTCACTCTCAGGCACACAGGGCAGGAGCTGACTTGCAGCGTCTTGTAACATTTGTGCCTGCACAGGCACTGGGGAGGATTTCATAAATAGTGGATGGAGGAAGGGAGGGAAAGAGAGGGGGACGGAATAAGGGAGAGAAGCAGGGAAGAGAAGAGTAGACAGCAGTCTAATAAAAAAGAAGGACGTAGACAGTTATCAGAAGAGAACAACCCTGGGGTCACCTACTTTTTTCTTGATTTGGCTACGTAAGTCTATACTCTTTCAGTTTTAAGTCATAGAAACTCTAACTCCAACAACTTAACCACCCTACCCAGGTGATGATGTGGGGGGGTAGGTTCTAAAATTAAACCCAGGATTTAATTTATCGAGGCTTGACTGAGACCAGTGACACTGAAAGGTTTTTAGTAATGACTTTGCCACGCCACACCACGAGGGACGGCAGGGAAAGCAGCAGGTTCCATTTGGAGGCAGAAGTAAGAGGGATTTAAAAGCCAAGGCCGAGCTTCTATAGGAGTTTCTGTGTGAAAGGTGAGGTAGGGCAGGTCAACACTCTAGGAGTGGCCAGTTTGAATATGGCAGCAGGACCTACACTCTAGGCCCTGTCCCTCAGTGTCTGGCACCTGAAACTGGGTTGATTTCAGGTAGGCAGGAATACTGGCTTGGCCTGTGTGAGTTTGATAAAGGAAGTCCTGGGGGTCTGGGCATTGGTTGGTTTGCATGTGAAAGGCATGTTCCAGCTCAAGCCTGCACGACCCCTGAGAATTGGCTAGTCATGGGAGGAAGAGTCTCTCCCTAGACAGATGACAAGTGCCAGAGCATGAAGAAAATGGAAAATTAGAAGATACTATTCATGTAATTGACCTTGTGATGACAAATGGACAAATCACAGAATACAGGAAAATGCAGAACAGGGAGAAATTCATTGATTTGTAAGGCTGAAAATTCAGAATCATTGCCAGTATCAGGTGAGGTTTGATCCAGCAGTTCAAATGACTTCCTCAAGGACTCAAATTCATCCTCCCTATTCAATCTTCCCTGACAGGTT
>RCUC01143602.1:0-33775 GCA_003697995.1 Taxidea taxus jeffersonii | reverse complement strand
AAAAAAATTTATTTATTTATTTGACAGAGAGAGAGGCGGCGAAAGAGGGAATACAAGCAGGGGGAGTTGGAGAGGGAGAAGCGGGCTTCCTGCCGAGCAGGGAGCCCAGGATGCTGGGATCACGACCTGAGCCGAAGGCAGAGGCTTAACCCACTGAGCCACCCAGGAGTCTCAGAACCCAAATATATATTTCTTTTTTTTTTTTTTTTAAAGATTTTATTTATTTATTTGATAGACAGAGATCACAAGTAGGCAGAGAGAGAGAGAAGAGGAAGCAGGCTGTCCGCAGAGCAGAGAGCCCGATGCGGGGCTCGATCCCAGGAGCCTGGGATCATGACCCGAGCCGAAGGCAGCGGCTTTAACCCACTGAGCCACCCAGGCGCCCCCCAAATATATATTTCTTATGTCACAAACCACATCTCTCTGACCAAAGGACTTGGGAAAAGTGGCCCTGGGAGCTAGAGTGTGTGTGTGGGGGGGGGGGGGGGGGCGGTTACAATTAGTTCTTTTTCTGTCTCTCCCAGACCCGCCCCAGGGGCAGGACTCAATTATGCGGCAGTGTCAGCATTAGTCTGGGCTGTAGAAATTTCCGGAGAAGCACTGTCATTCGGGCTGACTAGGAAACAGAGCACCAGAGAGCCAGAGCATATAGGGGAAATCCTAAAAGCCAGCTGGAGAAGGGGAGTCCAAGTCTGTGTATGAACTGGCACAAGTTTTGCATGGTCAAAACAGACCCAGCATAGCAAAGCTTCTGAAAAACTGAAATGACCTTGGAACAATTGGCCCACAGATGTGAGAGAACTTGAAGCTGGAACCTAACTGGGTAGATTGCCTAAAACAAAACAAAATGAAGTCAGTGTTTTCTACAGCAGAGATCAACAAACTTTTTCCATAAAGGGCCAGATAGTAAATAGTCTCGGCTTTGTGGGCCATCCAGCCCATCATGACTACTCAGCTCTGCTGTTGTAGAGTCAAAGCAGCCAAAGACAAGATGTAAATGAACAAATACTGCTGTGTTTCAATGAAACTTTATTCATAAAAAGAGGAAGAGGGTTAGATTTGGCCCATAAGCCATAGTTTGCTGACCCTTGCTCTAAAGGATTTTGAGAAGACTGAATTCTCACATGTAATATTCAAAATGTCAGGATACAATCCAAATGACTCAACACCCAAAGACCTAGAAAAAGGTGGCCCATTTGTAGAGGAAAGACAATTGAAAGATGCCAACCCCAAGATGACCCAGATGTTGGAACAGCCAGACAAAAATGTAAAACAGGTATTACAATTATGCTCCATGCGGCAAAAGTAAACTCACTTGAAATGAAGGGGAAAAAAGAGAAATTTTCAGTAGAGAAACAGAAACTATAAAAAAGAATCAGATGGGGCGCCTGGCTGGTTCAAGGGGTTAAAGCCTCTGCCTTCGGCTCAGGTCATGATTCCAGGGTCCTGGGATCAAGTCCTGCATCAGGCTCTCTTCTCAGCAGGGAGCCTGCTTCCCCCTCCCTCTGCCTGCCTCCCTGCCTACTTGTGATCTATCTCTCTCTCTCAAATAAGTAAATAAAATCTTAAAAAAAAATAAAAAAAAAAAGAATCAAATGGAAATGTTAGAACTTGAAACTACAATATCTGAAATAAAAATTCACTATGTGGGCTTAATAGTAGAATGGAGATGACAGAAAAGGAGTCAATGAACTTAATGAGAGGTGGAGAGAGAGTCCCTGATTTGAAGAACAGAAAGGAAAAATAGTGAATTAATAGAACAGAATTTGAGGAACTATGGGTCCAACATTCATATCATTGAAATCCCAAGGGAGGAATGAGGTTGGAGCAGAGAAATATGTATATATTTGAAGAAATAATAGCTGAGGGACGCCTGGGTGGCTCAGTTTGTTAAGCAGCTGCCTTCCACTGAGGTCATGATCCCACCGTCCTGGGATCAAGTCCCGAATCGGGCTCCTTGCTCGGTGGGAAGCCTGCTTCTCCCTCTGCCTCTGCCTGCCACTCTGCCTGACTGTGTGCTCTGTCTCTCTCTGACAAATAAATAAATTAAAAAAATAAAAAGAAATAATAGCTGAGAGCTTCTCAAATTTGGGGAAAGACATAAAATTACAGATTCAAGAAACTCAAACCCCAAGGGATGCTTGGGTGGCTCAGTCGGTTAAGCGTCTGCCTTTGGCTCAGGTCATGATCTCAGAGTCCTGGGACCGAGTCCCACATCAGGCTCCTTGCTCATTGAGGGGCCTGCTTCTCCCTCTGCCTGCCACTCCCCCTGCTTGTGCACTCACCCTCTGTCAAATAAATAAATAAAATCTTAGGGGAAAAAAAAAAGGAATCTCAAACTCCAAACAGGATAAATGCAACAAACTCCAAATACACAACAAACGCCAAACACAACTCCAAATACAAACAAACCCCCACCACACACACACTCAGATATACACAATCAAACTTCCAAAACCCAAAGAAAAAAATCTCAAAAGCAGTCTGAGAAAAACCATGGCAGTTTCTCGGAATATCAAAAATAGAATTACCAAGTAGTCCAGCAATTCTGCTTATGGGTATATACCCAAAAGAATTGAAAGCAAGATCTCTAAGTGATATTTACTTATTTATTTAATGTATCTGTCTTAGAGAGAGACGGAGCAAGCACAGGCAAGTTCGGGGAGAGGCAGACTCCCTGCTGAGCACAGAGCCTGATGTAGGCTTCAGTCCCAGAACCCTGAGATCATGACCTCACCTGAAATCAAGAGTCAGATGCTCAACTGACTGAGCCACCCAGGCTCCCCTCTAAGTGATGTTTATATACCCATGTTCATAACAGTAGTATTCTCAAAAGCCAAGAAAAGGAACTCATCTGACTATCAACAGATGGATGGAAACAAAATATGGTGTGTCTGTGTACGCGCGCACATACGCACGTGTGCCAGAATCTAATTCAGCCTTAAAAAATGGAAAGAAATTCTGATATATGCTACAACATAGATAACCTCGAGGACATTATGCTAAGTGAAAAAACCAGTCCCAAAGGCAAATACTGTATTGTTCCACTTACGTAGGTTACCTAGAGTAGTCAATATCCTAGAGACAGAAAGTAGAATGGTGGTTGCCAGGGCCACATACAGAAGGAAATGGGGAGCTGTTGTTTCATGGGTATGGCTCCAGTTTTGCAAGATGAGATGAGTTCTGGAGATGGACAGTATGATGGTGGTACAACAACGGGGATGCACTTGACACTGAATTATACACCTCAAAGTGATTAAGATGGCATACTTTGTTATATACATCTTGTCACAATTTTTTAAAAAGGAGTCTGAGAAAAATAATGAATTAAATATAGAACAATGGGGGCATCTGGGTGGCTCAGTCAGTTAAGCGTCTACCTTCAGCTCAGGTCATGATCCCAGGTTCCTGGGATCGAGTCCCGTGTTGGGCTCTGCACTCAGCAGCGACTCTGCTTCTCCCTCTGCCTCTCATCTCGAGCTCTTACGCTCTCTTACTCTCTATTAAATAAAGTATTTAAAAAACAAAAAAATGTATAGAACAATGATTTCAAAGGCTGTGGAGTGCTCATCAGAAACTGGAAGAGACAGTGGAACAACAGTTTTAAAGTGCTGAAAGGAAATAACTACACCTAGAGAATACATATCCGGGACTGAAGGCGAAACAAAGACAACTCTCAGATGAAGGAACACTAAGAGAATTGCTCAAGAGTTTTCAGGCAGAAGGGAAATCAGTTTCAGATGGGAAGCTGGAGCTTCAGGAATGAAGGAGGAACATACATGGTAAATGTCTCCTCTGAAGTTCTTTAAAATACGTAGAACTGTCGAGAGCAACACTTTGAGTGAGGCCTATGGCTGCCTGGACCAGACTAATCCTCCAATTTCCCTTCCAACTAGGTGTGACCTACCATGGGACTAAGTTCTGTCTGTGGGTTATAAAAGGAGGTTTTATGGGGCAGGTTTCTGGAACATTCCTTAAAACACTGTTGACACATTTCTTTCATTCCTGGTCTCTTCTTTATCCATCCTGTTGCTTTGGCAAGTGGTGCAGTGGCTGGAGGGCCAGCTGCCATCTTCCCCACGAAGACCCAGAGAAGGAGTCCAGGTTCCTAAAGATTTTGTGACTCAGACCCACCATACTAGCCCTGGGTGGCCTCCTTTTGGACTTTCATGGGAGGGAAAAATAATTCCCCTGGTTTTCTTTCTCTTTTAAAAATAGAGATTTTATTTATTTGAGAGAGAACATGAGAGAGAGAGAAGGAGAAGGGGGAGGGGCAGAGGAGAGGAAGAGGGTGAAGCAGACTTCCTGTTGAGCAGAGAGCTCAACACAGGGCTCATCCCAGGACTCTAGGATCATGACCTGAGCCAAAGGCAGACACTTTAACCAACTGAACCATGAAGGCACACCATCCCCCCTTTTTTCTTTCTTTTAGGATTTTATTTGGGAGAGAGAGAGAGAGAGAGCACGAGCAGGGGGTAAGGACAGAGAGAGAGGGAGAAGCAGACTCTCCGCTGAGCCCCAAGCCCCATAGGGGACTTGATTCCAGGACACTGAGATCATGATGTGAGCTGAAGTCAGACCTTAACCAACTGAGCCACCCAGGTGTCTGGTAAATTCCCCTGCTGTGTAAGCCACAGTTAATTTTTGGCTTCTGCCGCATGTTGCTGAATTTAATCCTAATATAGCTCCTAATTACTGAAACCAAGAGACACTCTCAGATGCATACTAGGAGGAAGTTCTTGGTGAAGAAACCACTCCAGCAATCATCACAGGGCTTGCTAGGCACATGGTGATGTGCTCTGTAAACTTCAGTGGTTGGGCACCACATGCCTTATTTTTGTATCTCCCACAGGACCCCCCCCCCCCAGAGTGGGGGCTCAGTCCTCTGAGACTGCCTTCTGATTTTCTGTTGGTGCCCCCCTTGCCCTACAGCAAATGCGTCCCCCATACTTACTAATCTCAGCAAGAAAAAGCTGAGGAAAGGGGATGCCCTAGGTTCCAGATTACACAAATCCACAGGAGAAAAATCAGCAGTGGAGGAGGAAAAACACTATTTATTTACAATCCTTTCACTTTATCCACAATTTCCATACAAACATAAAAACTAAAAAAATAAAACCACCATTTGGGAACACAAGTGTCTTTCTTTAATTAGTCCGGGTGAGGGGAGGGTCACAGCCCTCTCGCTCTGTGAAGGAAACTATTGAGGCACACTGAAGGGGGAGGGGAGGGTTAGGAAGAATGCCTGAGAAACAGCTCCAGATGAGAAATGGAACGTGCCAGCGTGGTGGGGCTTCACTGGCAGACTCAAGGGTGTCACCCACCAGGGATACTGACCGGCTTCCCAGAAGGACAGCTGCTCGCCGCCATTCCTCCTGCCCCTGCCGCCCCTGCCACCTCTCTGCTATGGAACTCCTGAAATCAAACATGCGCCACCCCCTCTCATGGGCTGTGAGGGGTATGATGGTGACAGCGGGGGACACTGGATGCCTCTCTCTGAGAAGAGCCCCAAACCCCAGGGAGACACAGAAAACCCCTTTCCTTGGCACTGATGAGTCAGTCACAGCTTCTGTCTTAAATAGGATGCTGCCCAGAGGAAAAAATGGAAAAATAAAAGATCTCCCCCAGCCTCCTGGGGAAAGGGAGGGGCTGAAAACATGCAGGAGGGCTTCCGCCTCTGTGGGTGCCTCTCTGGGAGGCGCTGTGGGGGATGGGTGGGGGGCTCTGTCTGCCCAACATGGGGAAGGAGTGGGGCAGATGCTCCACAAGGACCTGGGGAGGGGTTGGGGTAGGTGGGGAGGGGAGAGAGAAAAACTCTGAGATACTGATGCTGGGAAGGCTGCCACCCGTTGTCAAAGCAGGTCTGTCTGCTCAGCGATGCTCGCTGTGGCAGAAGCTTGTCCTCCCCCCGCACAGGAGGGCACCCAGAACCTGACTTGGAGATGCCAGAGCCACCTGTCTGGCAACTTCATCTGTGCTAGTGACCGAGATTGCTTTCACATGTTGATGCACATTATAAATATAAAATCATATCTGCTACAAAGAGGACATATATTTGTACATCTTTACCCATATACATAATAACACAATTTACACATAATATCTTGGAGTGGGTCATCATGGGAAAAGGGTTTGGAGAGGTGTAAAGCCCCTTCTCCCTCCCCTGCCCTGATCCTTCTCAAGGGACACCTCTATACTTGGTCACCGGGGCCCTTCCCAGCTGGTGGCGACTGGGCACACAGAAATTCAGACACGTAACTAAATGCTGATGGGTGTGTATGCCCACATACACATACAAACACAGGTGCACATACGCACATCTGGGGAGAAAAGGAAAAACGACATTCCTAGCCCTTGGGTGTGGGCCTCTTCCCAGAGTTACAGGCATCAGCGCTACTCTATGTGAGAACAACAGTCTCAAGCTGCCCCTCACTGGCTCAGACCAGGGCAGAAGGGGAAGGGCTAGGAACTGGCGGGGAGAGGGAGAGTGGGAGGGACCGGGAGTCTTCTGAAAACATAAGGCGTTTTTTTGACCTGTGATCAAATCAAACTATGTCACAAAAAGCAACGGCATCAGTTGGGGCTGGGAGGTGAGAGACAGTCAGTCCATGTAGGGATAATGTGAGTTGAGACCCTGAGCCTTCCCCTTCTTTAGTCCGGTTTCTTTTAAAGGGGCAGACAACCCTGTACCTCCTTTCCAGTCGTCTCCCAGAGCTGGGCCCATCCACGCATCACGGAATACTGACAGTGGTCCGAGAAACACATCCAGAGACATGGAGTGGTGGACAGGCACGCCGAAAAGTTAAGACCTGGGCGGCGGATGGGAGCTTTTTACAGCAGGAGTGGTTCCTGGCCGGAGTCCACGGCTCGCACGGTGGCCACAGTGATCAGATTGCCATCAGAGATGGGGACAGTCTGGGTCCCCCTGGGGAGGGAGACAGCACCTATCGGCGGTAGTGGTTAGGGGCATCGGCAAACATGTACTTCAGTCTGTATGCCTCGGCGAGAAGCAGCCCGATCTCTTCGTTGCCCCAGTGTATCGTAGGTAAGTTTTGTAGCAGCATTAGGAGACCCTGGAACACAAGAAAAGAAGTCTGGTCATCCCGGGACTGCAGACCAAGGGACCAGTAGGTCCCTTCTTCCCGGATCACATATCCCATAGGGTCAGACTCCTTCTTCCCAAGCAGCACTCAGTCCCCACTCCCAGTTCACCTTCAGGAAGCCCTGAAAAGCCTCTGTTGATTCTCTCATATCCACTAACACCTGCCTCTTTTAAAAATATTATAAACAGAGAACGACACCAACAAATTAAGATATTGAAAAAGAAAAATAATCACTCATCATCCAAATATACCTCTCTTTATTTCCAAGTTTTCCTTTCCAGTCTTTTTTTCACAAGCATATTTCTTTAAATAGTTGTAATCATCATTATGATTTTTATGGTTTTTAATCACATTCTTTTACTATAATTTTAGTGTTTTTCCATTCAGCCTTCAAAATGACTATAATCAGTGTTAGTACTCCATCATGTGGCTATACCCTAATTTACTCAACCATTTGCCTTTTGTTAGACACTTAATTTGCTTCCTTTAAAAAAAAAAACCTTTACCCAAAAAAACCCACCTTTATTAAAAATAATCCCTTTATGCATATTCATAAGTGCATATCCTTCTTCATTTGCTATATTTCTCCTAATGCCAGTGTTCACTTCTAATCACTGTATTCAGCCGCTGCCCTGTTCTCCAAAGACCATTCTCGACCTACCTGTCCAGCTTATTTCCTATGTTCGCAATGCACATGCCTTTCTAGTTAGGTCCATTTCAGCCAGATTTA
This sequence comes from Taxidea taxus jeffersonii, assembly GCA_003697995.1. Classification (NCBI taxonomy): domain Eukaryota; kingdom Metazoa; phylum Chordata; class Mammalia; order Carnivora; family Mustelidae; genus Taxidea; species Taxidea taxus. Next base: position 25,942 of record RCUC01143602.1, on the reverse strand, counting down.
TTTGTGCCTCCGAGGTTTAATTTATGTTGTTCCTTTAACTTAGGAGACCTTCTCTTTTCTCCTCCACCTATCTCAGTCCTATTCAGTTCTCAAAACCCAGATCCCTCAAACAGCTCCATAGAGACGGCCTATTAAAGAGGATATTAGAATAAAAAGAAATCGCTTCTCGGCCTTTTGGCTAAGATCAAGTGTAGAATAAAAAGAAAATGAGAGGTTGTCTCTGTAATTTAGTTCCCCATGCTGCGGCTGCTGCTTCATGTTCTTTATCTCTTTTTCCCCCATCTTTTTTTAAGTCTACTTACTTATATTTATTTTTAAGTAATCTCTACACCTGGGCGTAACTGGGTGGTTCAGTTGGTTAAGCGTCTGCCTTTAGCTCAGGTTGTGATCCCCTGGGATCAAGCCTGAACTAGGCTCCCTGCTCAGTGGGGAGCCCGCTTCTTCCTCTCCCTCTGTCCCCCACTTGTGCTTGCTTGCTCTCTTTCTAGTGCTCTTTCTCAAATAAATAAATAATCTTTAATTTTAAAAAAGTAACCTCTATACTCAACATGGGGCTTGAACCCACAATCAAGAGTTGCATGCTCTACCAACCGAGCCAGCCAGGTGCCCCCATCCCTCTTTCTGAATTGGATATTCTTCTTATTTTTCTGATTATAAAAGTTATAATAGCAAGACAAAACCCAGGGACATAAAGGAGATGGGCGGACCTGATTACACATAACTTCAATATGTCGAAAGGTGCCAAAAACCCAGTTAAAGGATAAGAAACTGACTATAAGAAAATATTTTGTAACACCTTTAAAAAACCAAATCCATTATCAAAATACTATCCATACTCCAATACTATCCATAATAAAAAAGGAGCACCTACTAATCAGTGAGAGAGAAAGAAACCAGAGAGAAGAACAGGTGAGTAATACGAACAGGTAACGTGCAGAGGGCCCATGGCCCATCCCCATGCTGGGAAGACTTTTAAAAAGCCTGCTCTGAGCTGATCTGGATGCTCTAGTGATGTTTTGCAGTTTTCAGTGGAAAGGTCTTACATATCTGTTATGAGATTTCTTTTTCTTTTAATGAGTCACATTTTTTTATTATTAACATATAATGTATTATTAGCCCCAGGGGTACAGGTCTGTGAATCATCAGACTTATACACTTCAAAGCACTCACCATAGCATGTACCCTCCCCAGTGCATTACGGATTTCTTCCTCTGGAAACAGACACTTAGCTGTGCACACTGCTGCCTGGGGCACCCCACTGCTATGGACAGCCAGCAGGATGAAGATCCTAATTCTGGGACAGTGTAAGTTCCAGGTTCTGCCCTAGACCTCTCCTTCCCCACTTCCCAGAAAGTGGATATGAATGGAGGGGCAGATACGGTCATCTCAGACCATAAGATGAAAGCCGTGTGCCTGAGACAGCAGAGCAACAAGACAGAGGGGCACCTGGGTGGTTCAGTGAGTTAAAGCCTCTGCCTTCAGCTCAGGTCATGATCTCAGGGTCCTGGGAATAATCTCAGGGTCCTGGGATGGAGCCCTGCATTGGGCTCTCTCCTCAGCAGGTGTTCTGCTTCTCCCTCTCTCTCTGCCTGCCTCTCTGCCTACTTGTGATCTCTGTCAAATAAATCAATAAAATCTTAAAAAAAAAGAAAAAAAGACAGAAGGGATCCGCATCCCTGCCACTCTGGAGGTGGAATGTTAGCCGTGGACCACTTACACCTAAGCTAGGAATTGAACAAGTAAACAACTACCTAGTTTCAAGCCACTGCTGTTCTAGGGTCTCGGTTCCAGGAGACAAGTTTGTATCATCTTGACACACACAGGCTGTCTCTACCAAAATGATAAACGTGTATGGTCTTTGATCCAGCGACTTTGCCTCTGTGTCCCCATCCTAAGGGAACAGTCACAGTTCCGTGCGAAGGTTTTCGCCGCATGCACAGCGGCTTCAGACAGTGGGGACTCATTAGGCACCCTGAGGTTATCCACATCATGAAATACCCGGTGGCAGAGGGGCGCCTGGGTGGCTCAGTGGGTTAAGCCACTGCCTTCAGCTCGGGTCATGATCTCAGGGTCCTGGGATGGAGCCCCACATCAGGCTCAGACTCTCTGCTCAGCAGGGAGCCTGCTTCCCCCTCTCTCTGCCTGCCTCTCTGCCTGCTTGTGATCTCTGTTGAATAAGTAAATAAAATCTTAAAAAAAAAAAAAAAAAGAAATACCCGGCGGCAGAGAACAAATGAAGTTGGACTACACACACCGACGTGGAAAGATAACGAAGACACTTTTAGGAGTAAAAAAGAAAAACACTGTAGAAAAATATAGTATGATCCCACTTAGGTAAATGAGAAAATACAATATATTGGTCTAAGTGTATGCACATGTGTATATAAAAAATTTAGAAGTTCAGAAGGTAAACTTAACACTTCAGGGGACTTTTATTTTTTTCCCATTATACTTCTGTATCATCTGAGCTTGTGTTTTCAATTTTTACAATAACTTTTTTTTTTTTAAAGACTTATTCATTCACTCCACACAAAGAGAGTGTGAGCATGGGAGGTGGGGGGCAGAGGGAGAGAATCCCAAGCAAACTCCCTGCTGAGCGCAGAGATATGGGGAAGGGACTCTATCTTAGGGCCCTGAGATCATGAGCCAAGACTGAGAACTGGATGCTCAACCAACTGAGTCACCCAGGTGCCCCAACAGTTAAGATTTTATATATTACTTGTGTGGTAGAACTTTTTCTCTAGAGAAATACACACTCTGTGGTAATTTTTAGTAAAAAGTAAAAACGCAGAAAATAAATTACCTATAACTTCATAGTCAAGAGGGAGTCACTTTTAAACATTTTGGCTTATTTCCTTCCACTCCCTTTCTGCACATTTTCCATAGTTGAGATGTTTTCTCTATATAATTTTGAATCTATTTAGCATTTATCATAAGCATTTCCTCTAATATTAAAAATTCCTTGTAGATACTTTCACGGCCAAAGAATTTCTCATGACGCAGATGTACCATAATTTACTCTACATCTTCCTGTTTTGAGTACTTAATTATTTCTGTTTTTTCATCATAATGAAATTATAATGAACAGCCTTGTGCATAGAGCCACATTTTCGATGATTTCCTTGGGCTGAGTTCCTAGGAATGAAATTACTGTGTCAAAGAACATGAACATTTTAAAGGTACTTAAGGCTCATTCAGAAAATGCATTCCAGAAAAATGCTCATTTCCCTAGATCTCCACCAGCACTGAATACTTGTATCAAACAAATACTGTTCTTTGTAAACCTTTTCCCTGAGATCTCCAGGCCTGAGAACAGAACTCAAAAGCCTTAAGTCAAAATGGTGGCAGACTCCCGGGAAGAACACAATGAGAAAGGAATCACGCTGCACTCTTCTATTTTCACGCTCCTCCCCGACGCCCACCATGGTGGCTGGCATCTGCTTTCTTTCTTTCCCAAACCCTGCAGGTAACCATCCCTCACCATCCCTTGGTTGCTACTGAAATTCATTCGACCAGACCCATCACTCAATGATTACTGATAGTCACTCAACGCACTCAGATACTTTTTTAAAAGCGCTATTAGCAGATTTAAACATCTCTGCAGTGTGCTTTTCTCATGGTTAACAACTCTCTCTTGCCTCTGTTCTAGGTCTACTTTGTTTTTTTTTTGTTTTTGTTTTTAATCTCACCTTTTAAAAAAAAGTTGCCCTTGGAGCACAATACCCTTCCCCATGAACTCCTGTCCTCTGGCTCCTCTGACTCTTCCCTCCTGCTTCCTACCCCTTCCCCCAAGTGTCCTCATCCCCACTAGAACGGGAAAGGGTACTGCATCTTTTTGCCAGCATCCTCCCCAGGGAGCCAACTTTTATTCTAATTCTGGCAGACTCTCTACTACAGAGGTCCTCACCCTTTTTGTACCCCAGACTCTGGCTATCTGGAGAAGCCTATGGATCCCTCTCAGAACGATGGTTTTAAATACATAAAATACATACTATCACAAAGGAGACCAGTTAAATCGAAACAGTCATCGAAATATTTTTAAACAAATTTATGATATCACCATAGATGTGCTTTATTAATATATTCTAGAATAAGATCTAATGGCAGATTAAATAACTACCATTATTTCAAAGTAAGAGTGAACACAAACAATGTTTTGAGATATCTCTAACAACTTCATTGGATAGGAAAATTCCAGTAGTAAGTGACAAAGGAAGCTATTGCAAATATTACTGTACTTTCTTGGCTACATTCGCTATTGTAGGAAATGCTAACTTTGACATTGGGGTTATTGAAAATAAAGCTGAAATTATGTTTCCATTAATTTCTAGGGATCCCCTGACTTCTAAATGCAGACCCTAAGTTAAAGTCCCTTGCTCCTGTAGCTTGTCCTTCTTTTGATTCACACCACAGCCAACAAAAATTCTTATACATCTGGGGCACCTGGGTGACTCAATCGGTTGAGTGTCTGCCTTCGGTTCAGGTCATGATCCCAAGGTTCTGGGATCAAGCCCCACATGGGCTCTTTGCTCAGTGGGGAGCTTGATTCTCCCACTCCTGCTCCCCTGCTTGTGCTCATCTGCTCTGTCAAATAAATAAATTTTTAAAAATTTTTATACTTCCCCTTGGAGGTCAGTTTAACACCCAAGTATCCATATTAACACAAATACTACATTTGTAACTCACTTTATTCATTGGAAAACATTTTGCTGTTTCTTTCTCTCTTCTTTTTTGGTAGAAATTGCTTTTGTAATTAGAATTTCAGTCCCATTTTATTTTTTTAATTATTTTTAAGATTATTTATTTATTTATTTGACAGAAAGAGAGATCACAAGTGGGCAGAAAGGCAGGCAGAGAGAGAGAGAGGAGGAAGCAGGTTCCCCACTGAGCAGAGAGCCTGATGCGGGGCTTGATCCCAGGACCCTGGGATCATGACCTGAGCCGAAGGCAGAGGCTTTAACCCACTGAGCCACCCAGGCGCCCCTCAGTCCCATTTTCAATCAACTTGCTGGGTGACGTCAAATTGCTATCCTATTCCCTGAGGACATACTTCATTGAGTCAGAATCAACCCCTGCCTTCCATGGAAGGGGAGCTGAAGGAATGGTACATGCTTAGCTTCATCCAGAACATAAGCAAGAAAATCCTGGGAACTTGGGAGTCTCAACGAAACCCTTAGGGTTTTAAGTGTTGGTCCTACCTGTCCAACCAGGCTGCAAAAGCTGAATCAACTGTAGGAACTCTTAGAAATACTTGGGCCTAAGCCTTATCCCTGGAGTTTTGGATTCTAGAAACCTGGGTGGGATCTGGCAACCACACTTCTTCAGGGTTTCCAGAAGCCAACCAGGTGTGGGGTTACAACTAGGGGGATTAAAAAGCTCTTAAAGGAATAAAAGCATATTTGGGATGCAGGCCTAGTAGTGAGATCCCAAGGTAAGAAATGCCTAGATGCTATGCAGACAGTGACCTTTCATTAAATAAATTAAGGTGAATCTATAAAATAAAATATCCCTTTTAAAAAAGAATTATTGGGACGCCTGGGTGGCTCAGTTGGATGGGCGGCTGCCTTCAGCTCAGGTCATGATCCCAGCATCCTGGTATCGAGTCCCACATCGGGCTCCTTGCTGGGCGAGGAGCCTGCTTCTCCCTCTGCCTCTTCCTGCCACTCTGTCTGCCTGTGCTCGCTCACTCTCTCTCTGACAAACAAATAAATTTAAAAAAAAATCTTTAAAAAAGAATTATTTATTTATTTTTTAAAATGTTACCTATTTACTTGATAGAGAGAGAGGACAAGCAGGGGGAGTGACAGGCAGAGGGAGAAGGAGAAGCAGGCTCCCCACTGAGCAGAGAGCCCAACATGGGGCTCAATCCCAGAACCCTGAGAACATGACCTGAGCCAAAGGCAGATGCTCAACCAACTGAGCCACCCAAGTGCCCCAAGATTTATTTATTTTAGACATTGGGAGAGAGAGCATGGTGGGGAGGGGCAGAAGGAGAGAGAGAATCTCAAGCAGACTCCATGCGGAGAATGAATCTGGTGTGGGGCTCGAACCAATTACCTTGAGATCATGACCTGAGCTGAAATTAAGAGTCAGACGTCCAACTGACTTAGCCACTCAGGTGCCCCTATAAAATAAAATATCCTGTAGCCAACTAATTATTTTAATGTTTTCACAATTTCTGTATAAGCAGGTACTCATGCAAAATGCAAAAAGTATAAAAGTGGGGGAAGCGTAGATTTACAGTTTTTGACATGATAGAACATCCACTGTATTTTGTAAAGTGAAGAGTACATAAAATGCATAAGTGCATTAATGGTTATATACACAGAGCACATATTTATTTGTATAGATTTGCATGGTGAAATGTGAAATGCATGGTGAAAGGAAGGAAATATATCACCTTCATGTGGTAAGTATTCAGGTACTTGGTTTTCTTTTTCTCTTTGCTTATTGATATCTCTAAATTTTCTGTAATGAATGCATATGCTTGGACAATTGATAACAAAGGAGGGATCTCTCTAGCAGAGGAGAGCATCTACCTGTAATTGCCAGTTCCTCTAACTTTGCCAGAAACCTCCCAGAAGCCTTGAAATAATTCTAACCCTGGCCAAGGTAACATCCCTGTGTGCCTCCAGGCAGTGAGGCGTACAGTGAGGACGCACTCTGCCACCTAGTGGCTACTTCTAGGAACTGGATCCTGTATCAGTGCTGGAACAATGGGAAACCCTGCTCAATGCATTGATAAATTTGGGATGGTAGAAAAGAAGTAGAAACCAAATGGCTGTGGGAAGAAAGCATTAATCACAAATCAGGTGCTTTTCTATAGGGACAGAGAAAAGATACCGTTGGGGCAGGGAATAACTGAAGATTTGTTACAAAGCCTGCTCATGGGAGCACCAGGCATGACATGCAGCCAAACAAAACACTATAGCGATGACAAAATAGCTTATGGGGCAAGCAGCAGAGAGCAGCCCCAAATTAATGAGAAAGGACCAAAGAAAAGCTGGAAATGGCTAAAATAGCAGAAAACAGCCTGACCTAGAAATGGGCTGAGAATCCGTAGATCGTAAAGGAAAAGGAATATGGCAAAAAAGGAACTGAAGACATGGGGGGTGGGGAGACAATAATTAGGTAAGGGGGCCAAAGGAGAAGGGATAGAGGTTATAACCAAAGAAACCCTGTAAGGAAAAGGTACAGGGGAAACCCTCAGAGAATGTCCAATAGATGGAAGAACTGAGGGAGACCGTCAAGGATAATAATCATTTCAGAGACAGCTATCATATATTGGGTTACATACCAGATGGGGTTCTAAGTGCTTTGTATGTGCTCTCTATTAACTCCTTTAATCTTCACATCAACTCCATGAAATGCGTAATATTTCCTCCATTTTACAGATGAGGAAATTGAGGCCCAGAAATTAAGGAATTTGCCCCAGGCCCACCGAGTAGCTCTGGGCTGGCATTTGAACCCAGGCACTCTGGTTTTAGAGCTTGCACTCATAACCACTATAATATATACTGCTTGCCCTGGAGTGAGAAGACAAGTGGGGCATAACGTAGCAGGAACAAAAAGAAAGGAAGTCATAGCAAAGGCTGTTTGAGGGAAATGTGGAAGAGCTGCTTGATTTTACTCAGTGATGAGAACCTAGCACAACCAAAGATAGGACATGTAATGATTAACAGCAGAACTTAAAGACCAAGTGAAATATACACTTAATAAGATACCTTGTGTAGAATCACTTAGCTATACTGGAAGATCCTTTGCGAATGTAAAGTGTATTCAGGCATGTAAAAATATTTTCTTAGTCAAATAAGTAGTACTTTAAAACAAATCCCCCATTTTGAGAATCAGTGAGGTAGCAAAACAATTCCTCTGGCTACAATATAAGCTTTACAAAACACATCCTTGAATGTAAACTTTTTGAGAGTCGAACTTATTCACTGGTTTTCTCCCAAAGTGTGTTTAGCCAGTTTCCCATCAGAGAAGGCCATGCTGAGTCCCTCCAATGACTTGTTTTATGTCTAGCGACCATGCCCTTTCTTTCTTTTTTTTTTATTTAAGCTTTTTTATTTAAACATATAATGTAACCCCACCACCCTCTATGCCCTTTCTTCTACCAGCTTGCTTCGGGTGAAAGATCTTTAGGTTCCCAGGGTTCCCTCTGAACCCTTCTGGGCAGGATTCAAACCGACAATTCACGGGATATCTGCTAAAGATGGGGCCTGCATTGGACAATGTTCCGAAACCCTACCCTTGAGTTCCTGCAGAAGAGGTGGGTGGGTGCCTTCAGGTTGAAGGGGTTTACTTACAGTTAGTTGGTTATTTAGGCCTGGAACGCCTCATGGGCTTAGCACTGTTGCACTGAATAACTCCACCCTGCCTCGCACAAGACATTTTCAGAACCGGAACATCTCCAAGGCTTTTTTTCCACAGGAGGAAAGCAGAGGATGCTCAGATCAGCTGCCATTTTGCTTTAGAGTCATCAGCTGGCCCCGCTAACTCCCTTGTCAGGTTCCCTTTTTATGTAAAGGAATTCTGATTATTAGTCCTTGGAGTCCCCTGCACAGTGCTTCTCAAAATCAGTCTGGAGCCACCTAAGGCCTTGTTGGCACCTGTCTGACATCTTGTCAGGGGGACCTGGGGGTCCCAGGCTCTTCTGGTCCCTCAGAGATGCTGCTTTTCCTAAGAGGACTTTTTCGGCTATGGGATGAGTGAGCAGGCATTTCCTCACTCAGGCCTGTTCTCTCTGACTCGGGCAGACACACTTTTCCCAGATATATTTCTTACGGTGGAATAGTTTTCAGGCTTCCTCTGGGTTACTTTACTCAGCACAAATTTTTTCTTTTCTTTTCTTTCTTTCTAATATAAATAAAGGATTTACTACAAAATACAAAATGCTGGTGTCTCATTATCAGGGATTCAAGAAACTGAGGCCATGAACCCGCCCTAGGTGGGGCTGGGGGCTGGAAGCTGGGCTCAGGAGGGGGCCAGAAGACCCTGGTGTACAACCCCCAGCAGACAGCACTCTCCAGAGTCACTGTCCCCGCTCTTACCTTACTGTCTGTACACTGTGTGCTCCAAGGCATGGACCCCCTGTGTCATGTGCATGCCCCTCTTGAAATGCTGGGGTAGGGATCTCAAAAGCCAGACCTTAACTGGCAGGCCAACACGGGCGGCTGTGCTGTGGTGTGGGAAGGTGGGTGTGAAGGCCATGCCGCCGTGTACTCAGTGTGGCTCACCTGAACCCAGGCTCGCTCTACTACATTCCATTCTTCTAGGGGTTGTGGCAGCTCTGGGACGCAGATGGAGCAAGTCAGATCAAAGACCCTGTGTACGTCACTGCTGCTGGGAACCTGCCTGTCCTCTTCGCCCAGAGTCACCAAGTGTCCCCCAGAGTGCTCACAGACAAGGAGGGAACCAGCCACCCTGCTGTTGGCCTGCACAAGTGTCCCGCATACACTTTTTTCCCTAAGTACCCACAACTCAGCATAACTCATGTTCTCCCAAATGCACACTGAATTTTTGATTCTCAGACGTGTTGCCCTTCTCCGTCCCAGCAGCCCCTTTTGTTTTGGTATCGTGAAGTGGTGGTGTGCTGACCCACAGAGGGCCTGCCACACGTTCCCTCACTCAACCATCTCACGTCCTGCTGGGTTTCACGGGTTAACCTGCTCTGAGAAGCCTCGCCCAAAGTCGGATGCCCACAACCTACCCTTGACAGTGTACTCTGCCACCAGGTGTCGGAATAAAACTATGTATTGCAGTGACCAACTTTTGTGGCTCTCCAGGCTCATTTAACATTTCAGCTTCAGCCTTGGCCAAGGGGCAGGAAGGTCTCCTCTTGCTGCTACGCTCTGTCATTCAACAGTGCAGCATACACCCCAGCGACTCCAGAGTTCACTCTGCTGCGCATCTAGGGTGGGACCGAAGCATCTGTCCTCATCCCATCTTCACAAGGAGCTGGCAGTGCAAGTGAATATTCCCGGGCCAGGCCTTTGGGCTGGGGCCATGGATACGACGAGGAAAGGGAGTCCAAGTTTCCCCCTGATTTCAGGTCAAGCACAGTCTCCTCACAGGCTTCTCCAGAATCAGCCCTCTCTTGAAGCCCTGTCCTCTCCACCTGTGCCACTCCAGCCCCCACAGCCTTCTCTCTGCCTCTTCCCTCCTCCAATACCTCAGCCTCTGAGGTCTGTGGGGCCTTTGCTCTGGATGCTCGCCTGTCAGGAAAGCTCTTCCATGGCAGACCTCTGCGTGGCTGGCCACAGCTGCAAAGTCCTCTCCCTGCCTCACTGCCAGGGAGAGGGACCCCAGCAAAGCACAGGCCAGCAGCAAGCGCAGAGAAGGGCTGAGTGGGCCTCCCACTGTCTCCAGATGGTCCCCGTTGCTCACCTCCTCCTTCAAAGGCCTGTGGTGGCAACAAGAGACATCCACAGGCCTCCATGGGCACACAGAGCTCTCTCTGGGCTTGCAGCTGGGGGAGAGAAGCACCCAGTCCCCCCTCGGCAGGCCATGGCTGCATGTGGGAGACCTACCAGCTACAATTAGGGTGCTCACGTCCACAGCAGACCTCACTCTCTCTGGCCACCAACATAGGGTGTGCACCGTCACTGCCCACGCCCCTCACCCCCAGTGTCACAGGGCCTCTTGGAAGCTACCGCCCTTGCAGCCAGTATTCCTAAATCCTATGGTCACCCTTTTCCCTTCAAGCACCCAGGAGGCAAAAAACATCAAGATCCTCCCTTCATACCAAGATTCCTACGTGAGAAAGAAAGCATGCATCCATTTCATTTAGGGCAATTTCTACACAGTCAACTGTCTATTTAGTAGAAGGATTTGAGTGTTAGTGTGTTTTCTCCATCATTTACTTTCCTCCCAACCTTCCAATGGTGGCCTCATTGCAAACTGAATCATGTGCCCTTCTCCTATCATGCACTCTGCTGTCCTTTTTTTTTTTTTTTAACTTTTTCAGTGAGGCATAACTTGCTTACGTAACTATACAAATCTCGAGTGTACAGCTGGACAATTTTTACATATGTAGCCACCACCCAGATCAAGCTAGAGAACACTTCCTGGGCCCCAGAAGATTCACGTTCCTCCACGGTCAGTACTCCCTCCACAACCAGTGACCTGACATAAACCATGGAAAGTCTTGCCTGTTCTTGAACTTCACATACATGCTTTCCTACAATCTTATTTCCAAAGTGATCATGATACCTCTGAATATTTTTTAGTGCCAAAATACTGGCTTAACCAGGGCCCCTTGGAGAATGGTTGATTCCAAGGTGGGGCAAAGCAAATTTAAGCTGGGAACATCTCATGGCACCAGGAAGTAAGGAAATGCTTTAAAAATGATGGGATCATGGGGCACCTGGGTGGCTCAATCGGCTGAACATCTTGCTCTTGATTTCAGCTCAAGCTGTGGTCTGGGGATCCTGAGATTAAGCCCTGAGTCAGCATGAAGTCTGTTTGAGATTCTTTCTCTCCCTCTGCCCCTTCCCCTGCTTATACGTGCACGTGCTCTAAAATAAATAAAATCTTTAAGAAAATATTTTATTTATTTATTTGACAGAGAGAGAGACACAGCACAAACTGGGGGGAGAAGCAGAGGGAGAGGCAGAAGCAGGCTCCCTGCTGAGCAGAGCCTGACATGGGGCTTGATCCCAGGACCCTGGGATTATGACCAGAGCCGAATACAGACATTTAACGGACTGAGCCACTCAGATGCCCCTAAAATAAATAAAATCATTAGAAAAATGGTGGGGTTAAAAAGACAATCTGAAGAAACACCCAAGGGCTCAACACCCAAGTTGGGACAATCTGAATGGCAAAATAATGACAGTGTAGGATAACCCATGAAATAAAATAAACACCCATGAATCTATACTGATATAAATAAATACTTGCATGAATAAAGGGGAGAGCAGGGACAGCTCTCCCTTAGAGTAGAATGGTAATTAATAAATACAGAAGAAGTGGCAAAAATAGAAAATCTCCATTAGGCAAACATCACAGTAATGACTGTTATGGACAAGAACCATTAACGGATATTAAGATTAGTAGATGAAAGAATGATGAGAAACACCAGAATTATATAGTATCAAAGGGGACCACCTCAGCCCAGAGATCAAGGGCAACAGAAGGGGCCCTGGGTGGCTCAGTCGTTAAGCGTCTGCCTTCGGCTCAGGTCATGGTCATGGTCCTGGGGTCCTGGGGTCCTGGGGTCCTGGGATCCTGGGATCGAGCCTTCCATCGGGCTCCCTGCTCAGTGGGAAGCCTGCTTTTCCCTCTCCCACTCCCCCTGCTTGTGTCTCCTCTCTCACTCTCGTTCTCTCTCTGTCAAATAAATAAAGAAAATCTTTAAAAAGGGGGGGGGGCAGCGGAAGCAGGCATGCCAGCACCATGTACCTCCTGATGGCATAGCCTGAGAACACGTCACCTCTGCGGTTTCTTCCCCAAAAGGCATGACCCTCAATTTCATCAGAAGAAAACATCTGACAATCCCAAAGTAAAGGACATTCTATAAAATAACTAATCAGTACTCTTCAGAAGTTTTGAAAATCTTCTTTGTCAAGGAAGACAAAGACTGAGGAATTGTCCCAGATAAGGATCCTGAATTGGATCCTGGTCCAGAAAAAGGACATTAATGGGAAAACTGGTTTACAGATTACTAATATATATATTTTTAAAGATTTTATTTATTTATTTGACAGACAGAGAGCACAAGTAGGCAGAGAGGCAGGCAGAGAGAGAGGGGGGAAGCAGGCTCCCTGACGAGCAGAGAGCCCCATGCAGGCCTCGATCCCAGGACCCTGAGACCATGACCTGAGCTGAAGGCAGAGGCTTTAACCCACTGAGCCACCCAGGCGCCCCACAGATTACTAATATTTTATCAACCTGAAGTTCCTGGTTGGGTAATTATAGTATGGCATATAAGATGTAAGCACTAAGTGGATATGGGTGGGCTATTTGGGAACTCAACTATTTCTGCATCATTAAGCATAAAATTATTTCAAAGTGAAAGAGAGAGACCACTTTTTTAAAAACCTGGTTTCAGGGGAGTCCCTCCTCGCCAGCCCCTCCTGAGGCTGACATTCAGCCCCTCCAGCGCTGGTGGCTTTGTAGTCTGACAGCTCTCTCCAGGCCTGGGTGGGGCTCCAAGACTTCACAGACAGAAGCCCACATCCTCTGCTCCAGCAACTTGGGCTGGTGCCCAGAACTGCATTGCCTTCAGGCCTGGTGGTCATTCCGGCCCCACCTTCCCACAGAGAGGAGTGTGGGTGGTTCTGAGCCCTGGGAGGGAGGGCATGAAAAGGAATGAGGAGGTCCCAGGTCCGTCTGGCAGTAGAAGGACAAAAACTCAGGAGCCAGAACAGTAGATCAAAAGGAGGACCTTGGAGCACTCATTTCTCAGTCTTAAAACAACCAACTTTTTGTTAAACATTTACTTTGTGAGAAGAAAGCCTAAGAGGGATCTTCAATGAAAGGTGAGGAGTGGTGCAGGGTAGAGGAAACCCTGAGAGGAGGAAGAAGAGGGTGAGTGTGGGGAGGGGGAGAAGCTTGGGAAGGGGGAGAGGGGGTGACAGATCCTTGCCTGGGATCCTTGAGTAGCTACTGTATGAATTCAGCTCAAGAGCCCCAGGAGGTGCCTGGCCAGGCTCCAAGGCCGCAGAATACAATGCATGTGTGTGGCATGGATTCTGGGTGTCTACCACAGACCCCCTAGGTGACCTTGCGCTAGTTACTTAATCTCACTGGGACTGTTTGCTCATTTGCAAAATGGGGGGGGGGTAGTTATTATGACCTACCTTCTGGGACTATTGCAAGGATTAAATTAAAAATAAGCATTTAGATTAGTGCTTAGAACACTAAAAGTGCTACGATTTAGTTATTATTAGATTGAACCTTATGACATTGCCAGTATCTGACCATTTTGACCCATAAAAACAATGTCATAAAACTTCACCCTAACATTTCATCATTATTCCATTATACCAGCCCAGGCTGAGAGCCAGAACTGCTGAGCACCACTCCTCTCATACTCCCAGCTCTGTTAGAAGGTCTCATTACAAGAAGCCCATAGTTCTTGAGCACTTGGGTGGCTCAGGAGTTAAGCATCTGCTTTTGGCTCAGGTCATGATCCCAGGGTCCTGGGATGGAGTCCTGCATCGGGCTCCCTGCTCCATAGGGAGCCTGCTTCTCCCTCTCCTCTTTCCCCTGCTTGTGCTTTCTCTGCCTGTCTAACAAATAAATAAAATCTTTCAAAAAAAGGGGGAGGGATCCCTTGGCTCAGAAATCAGGCCATTCTGCCCCTCCCGTAACTGTGCACACAGAGGTCTCAGGTTCCTTTGCTCAGAGGTCTCAGGAAGGAACCATTTGCAAGTGATCCTCCTGTCACCAGTTCTTGGTCCCCTCACCCAGGCAATGTGAGCCCAGATATGCTCAGCCGAGAAGCAGGTGCCCTTCCTTCTGGGGGCTTCTGCCACAGCTGTGACAGTGCTCTTTGCCCCTGTGCCCTCGGACATCCCCTCTCCAGGCTTTTTTGTTCATCCAGCTTGGCAGTTTCACCCAGAATTAGCCTACCATGGTTTATTCAGGTACATTACACACCACTCAGACATGGGTTCCTAAGGCTTGGTCTTCATTTCACTGAGTACATTGCAGGGAGCAATAACAGTAGTGATAGTAAGTTCTCTGTTCTGAGGCTAGGGGCCAGGTACGCCATTCTAACCACATCACATGTATTAATTGTTCAAGCCTCGTCATAGCCCTAGGAGGTAGGTACTCTTATCCCCATTTCACAGGTAAGAAAACTGAGGCATAGAGAGCCAAGTTATTTGCTTAAGTTTGTACATCTAGAGAGGTGGCAGAGCTGAGATTTGACCCCAGGCATTCTGGCTCCACAGACTGTGGCTTACCCACTGTACTGTTCTATAGAGTTCCCACCTTTAGAAGGAGGGTCTCTGCCTCTCCCTGACACTCCCCCACTAGCCCCCCCTTACAGGGGGCCCATCCTCCCTGCTCTTTAAGGGAGACAAATGGCTAGTTGGCTGAAACTGCCGCAACTCTAACTTTTGTATCTGTAGCTACTTCACATGGTTCTATTTCAGGTTGCTGCATTTTTTTTTTTTTTTTTAATATTTATTGGGGCACCTGGGTGGCTCAGTTGGTTAAGTGTCTTCAGCTCAGGTCATGATCCTCACATCCTGGGATCGAGTCTGGATTTGGGCTCCTTGCTCAGCAGGGAGCATGGTTCTCCCTCTCCTGTTCCCCTTGCTTGTGCTCTGTGATATAAATAAATAATATCTTTTAAAAAAAGATTTATTTATTTGAGAATGAGCAAGTGAGCAAGGGGAGGGGCAGCGGGAAAGAGAGAATCTCAAGCAGACTCCCCGCTGAGCACAGAGCCTGACATGGGGCTCCATCCCAGGACCCTGGGATCATGACCTGGGCCAAAACCACGAGTTGGACACCCAACTGACTGAGCCACCCAGGTGCGCCAAGTCGCCACAGCTCTTAGCCCTAAACCTTCTCTCATCCAGGCTGAGCCAGCCTGGCTTCCTGGGATCCTGGCATTCATTTCCAGAGCTCCCGCTGCAGTGACTTCATTCTGGGGGGCCAGTTAGCAGTCAGGCTAGGCTGTACCTACCCTCCTCCTCCTCTGCAGAGCTCACAGGCAGCCTCTCACGATCTCCCATGAAGCTCCTGTGCCGTGCTCCCCCAACTGCACCACACTTCTGTCTCCTAAAAAACACCGCCTGCCTATCTTAACACAGCCAGGCACATGTTTTCTTTTCTGAGCCATAAAATTGTGGAACGGTGGGGTTAGGAGGAATCTTGCAGATTATCCAGTTTAACTGCCCCTTCTATAAGGAAAGAGGTAACACTAGTCGAGCAGACCAACTGAGGTCTTGACACAGCAGCAGGCACAAATCCTCAGGGTCATTCTGTGGGTTATTGCGAAAGGACCTCAAATCTGGCAGGTAATCGAATATGCGACCCAGTAAAGAAGAATATCTCTATGTCTAATGTAGTTTTAAAGGCATCGACTATTATGGTCCTGTGCTCTGCCAATACTGGGAATCGCTAAAAGCCATTCCAGGAATCACCTCCACCTCTCTGAGCTAATCTGGGAAGCACGTCTATCACCCGTGACAAGGCCCTCTGTGCCTGGCTCATAACTAAATTAGACTTCATGCTCTCGATATCCTGCTCCACCTCAAGCACATTATCAAAACTGATCACTCACCCCAGCACACGGCCATTCCAGCCCCTGGTGCTCATTTATCCTAGGATGTCACCTATGTTGCCGGGCGGCAGAAACCTTGGCTTTTCAATAGCGGCCTGTGGCCCCCTCACCTCAGCTGGCATCCACTCCCAGAAGCCCACCCTCCCCTTTTCCTTCCAAAGTCCTAACTTGGGCAAGTTGGGGCCTGTCTTTCCATCCACCCGCTGAACAGACTTCTGTTCTTCAACCACCTCACGCCAATTACAGAGACACACAGCTCAGGGTCACAGGGAACTGCCTGCTGCTCTTAAGAACATCTACGTTATTAGCTAGAACTCCGGAGAACATTCGACTTTCCTTGGCTCTTCCCCACTGCTTTTAAAAGGCACATATGCCCATTTAAAAAGAAAGAAAAAGGAAACCCCTCCATTCAGAAATGTGCAAAGCAGAGAAAGAAAAGCCCCCAGCTGCCCCCAGCGAGAACAACTGTGAGCAGCTTCAGGCCTGTCCCTGCAGACGGCAGAGCGTCGCAGTCCGTCTCCACGATCCCCACGTCCCCGTTCCCCCTTCCCTGGGCCTCCTGGAGCAGTGAGTGGACTGGCTTTCTACCACCTGACACGTGCCCTCAATCTTCTTCACATCCCCAGCCCAGGCTTCCAGGACACTGCCCCACTCTCCCCAGCTGCCCCCTTGGCCTCCTCGCGAAGGTGTGCCAGGGCTCAGGCCAGACCTCTCCTCTGTCCACAACACCTCTTTAGGGGGTTCATCTACTGTCCTGGCTTTAAGGACCATTTAGCCAAAGGCTCCTCAACATACATGTCCTGCCCAGACTTTTCTCTTTCTTTTGAGCTCCAGACTCGTTAAGTTTTGCCTACCTAGCTCTCCATTTGGGTGTCTCATAGCATTGCAAATCTGACACACTGAACTCCTGGAAGCCCTCCCTAAACCTGCTCCTCCTATAGCCTTCTCATGACCTCAGTCATCCTGACTCGCTCCTTTCTGTCCTGCTATACCCAGTTTATCAGGAAATCCCACTGGTTCTATTTGCAAAATATATGCCCACTTGCCTGCCCTCTTGTCACACCTCACTGCCACCACACAGGCCCAAGCCACCCTCCCCTGGAGGATTCTAGCAGCCTCCTGGGTGGTCTCCCTGCTCCCACCTGTGTCCATACCTACAGTCTCCGTAGAAGCCAGAGTGATCCTTCGAAAATTTAAGTCAGCTCATGTCCCTCCCTGCTTAAGGCCTTCTTAGGGCTCTCCGTCCACTCAGAGTCAAAGCCCAAGTTTACAGTGGCTTCTCTGGCTTCACCTTTTCCTCTTCTTTGTCTGGACCCCTATGCTCCAGGCCACACTGGCCACCACTATGATTCCATAAGTAGCCAGGCACACCGTTGCCTTCAGGCCTTTGCACTGGCTGTTCCCTCTGCCTGGACACTCTTGCCCCAGATGTCCATGACTCACTCTTTCACCATCCCCGAGCCTTGGCTCAAATGTCACCTTCTCAGTGAGCCTACCCTACTTGTTTTGAAACTGTAAACTGTCCCTTCCCTAACACCTACTAATCTCTTTATCCTGCTCCACTTTAAAAAAAAATCACTTAACATTTTGTTTAATTTACTATGTTCTTGTTTATTGTTAAGTCTCTTCCCAACTAGCATATAAGTTTTGTGGAAATAGAGATCTCTGTTTGACTTACTTCCCAATACATCCTACACCTTCAATAGTGCCTAGCACACAACAGGCATTCAGCAAATGCTTGTCAATGAAAGAATGAAACATTCTTAAGCCTGTCTACATGCTCTGCAGCGTTTCTGGCCCTAATACCCTTTTGCACACTGAAGAACTCTGGGGCCCACTGACTTGGCCATTCTGCCCACCAGAAGGGGCAGACTCTTCTGAACAGCCTGTCTGCTTCCCTCTTCCAGGCCACGTACCTGCCGTGGCCCCGTTTATCTGTGCAGCCCCACGGACGGGGTAACTCCCACTCTGATGCTCATCCCGGCCCAGGCTGGGCTCCTGGCCACTCACCTGGAAGTCCTCCTCATCCAAGATCTCTTTTCTCCACTTGATCAAGAAGGCTGCACACACGTAGAGATGGAAGTGGGAGAACCCTTCTGGTTCAGACTGGGAAGGGAAAGAAGAGTTAGGTCTCCAAGCCCTGACAAGGGGCCAGCTCTGGGCCTCTCGGTTCCAATCCCGCTGTGGCCCAGCACTCCTTTCATGGCTGGACACACACAGAGGCCCGAGCAGATCCTGCAGTGGCCCTGCCCATGAGACTGAGGCAGACACAGAAGCAGGAGGCGGTGGGAGAACTCCCAAGCAGGACACTCCAGCAGGGCAGGGAGTGGGGTGCCCCAGGCACAGCCTGGAGCAGAGCAGGCTGGGGCCCCTTCATACCTGGTATGTGTCCCACAGGCGGATGGTGCAGCGAAGGGGAAGCTCCCGCATGAGCAGGTTGTTCATCCAGCGGAAGGCAAACTGTAGGTATTCGACCTCATACCTCCTGAAGTGATTATGTACCTGCTCTGAAACAGCACACGTCATTGGCCCCAAGGGCTCAGCCTAGGGGGCTGGACCCTGAGAGGGTCACAACACAAAGGCAGTTTTCATCTCTCTCTTCTCGCTCCTCCTGGGGACGCCAGGCACGGAGGGGCCAGAATGACATTGGACCATCCCTCATGTTTGCTCCCACCAGCTCACAGCCATGCTGCCTGGTTAGCGCAACCCCACACACAGCGAGACCATTTCAACACCCATGGTGACGTTCTAGGTACCTTTCTTCCCTCACAGGCCTGCTCTCACCATAAAGCAGCAGCTGTGAGGTCCACTTGGCTACTTGACCCTAATAACTCCTGAGAGGAGGAGCCAGAATGGAAAAGAACCGTGGGGGTTCCCTTGGCTATCCTCCTGTGGGGGAGGACTTCCTCCTCAGCAGCCCTACAGATGGCAGCCAGTGGGGACTTAAACACTGCCGGAGAAAGTCGTTCACTGACTCCCTCAAGGGTGGCCTCTCCCATTGATGTATTAAGTGATTCACCAGCAGGTGCTTCGCTGTGTTCAGTAGAAACTAGCTCCTCCTGACTCCCACCCTTGGTGTCTGTGCGGTGCGCTAGAACAACCCCAAATCAACCGATCCTTGTTCTCCATGACAGCCCTTTCAACAGTGCTTAACAGCATTTAAAAAAAAAAATTATCCTCCTCAGTTTCCTAATCTATAAAATGCAGATAATCATTCATACCTCTGAAGGTGTGGGGGAAGACAAAATAAGAAAACCAAAGTGCTTACAACAGCACCTGGCATGTGGTAAATACATAATATAATTTTTAAAAAAGATTTTGTTTATTTATTTGACAGAGAGAGAGGGAGAGATCACAAGTAGGCAGAGAGAGAGGGAGAAGCAGGCTCCCTGCTGAGCAGAGAGCCCGATGCAGGGCTCGATCCCAGGACCTTGGGATCATGACCCGAGCCGAAGGCAGAGGCTTAACCCACTGAGCCACCCAGGTGCCCCCATAATGTAATTTTTTGAAAGAATAACTAACAACAGTGGTTATTTCTGGGGAATAGAATTTAAGGAAGGGGAGGATGTTTATTTTTTTATTTTGTGTTTTTCCAAATTGTTTTAATTTTTCTAACGCATATTACTTCTATAACTCAGTGAAACAATAAAGACATATACATTTATAAATCCCCTATCCTCAAGTACTATGCCTTTACTGATTAGGTATTTGAGAGGGCAGAAAAAACAAGGAGAGGGCTGATGGTGGCAGAAACTGCAACCTCCGCCCTCTGCAACCTGGGAGAAGGGATGCAGGAGAGCCGGATGTGGGCCCCACAGTGGGGCTAATGGCTGGGTCAGGGCAATGAGACAAAGAGGAAAAAACATCCTATAGACAATGTGTTTGAAACAACTGCAAATCAGCAAACAAGACAGGAAGACTGAGATCCTAAGTCATAAAGGAAACTGGAATGAGTGGAACAAATCGGGGAAGGTTTTCGGGAAAAGAGAAGCTGGGGAAGACAGAAAGATACACAGTTTTTGATGGGACTGGGGGTGGGGGACATTGCTCTGGTGAAGCACAAAATCCATGATAAAAAGCCAGGAATGACATTTCTTAGTTTCGTAGTATCTGGTGGAATCCTAAAAACACTTTACAACTTGGCTAGTGCTACAGAGCCCACTTAGTAGAAGATCTCACTGTGAGGTTCTAGGCTATCTTTATGAAACTTAATTCTGAGGTCTCTTGGCTGGGTCTCAATTTCATCAAGACTTCCCAAATACTTTTTCTTTTTTTTTAAAGATTTTATTTATTTATTTGACATACAGAGATCACACAAGTAGGCAGAGAGGCAGGCAGAGAGGGGAGGGGAGAAGCAGGCTCCCTGCCAAGCAGAGAGCCCGATGCGGGACTCAATCCCAGGACCCTGGGATCATGACCCGAGCCGAAGGCTTAAACCACTGAGCCACCCAGGCGTCCCAAGACTTCCCAAATACTTTTAGCTCTAGAGTGTGTGATCCCAAGCCAGAGCTAAGGAATTACTGAGGCTCCTGCTCCTCAAAGACACCCTGCTTTAGGAAGAGCTATGTCTCCCTCCCTGCTCCCCACTCAGCTCAAATGGGTCATGGGGAGCTGTGGAAAAGGCCTGCCGAGATATCAGCCAGACTTAAGGACCATGCAGCAGGCCTAACAGTCCTAAGTGATGTCACCATGTCAAGGACAAGGTTGGACTACAGCTTGCTGCTAAATCAAAGCAATGGGGAGCCACAGGAGGCTTCCGAGCAAGAGAGAGACATGACCAGGACAGTGCTTTTGAACGATGCAGTTGTGTGACAGAAGGTTTGGGAGAGAAAAGAATGTGGAGGCAAGTTCTTCTCAAGGAAGCTGCAGAAATCCAGGCATGCTGGACCAGAGCTGTGGGTAGGGAAATGGAGAAGTAAGGGTGAATTTGGAAAGAAAAAAGAGGGGGCTGGTTAAGGGGGAAAAAAGGTAAATGTGAAGGAAGATGCTGAAAGAGAATTGACAGGATCTGGTGACAGAAAACAAAGGAGAAAGAAGAACTTGAGGTGCCAGCAAGCTTTTCCCTCCCCTTCCCACCGAGATGTGGAAGGATGCAGTGCCACCAACGGCAGAGTTGGAGAGGCTCATGGGAAGGCAGGGGGCTGAGGAGAGGCCCCCCAGCACCACTGGCTTGTGTCAGAATCATACTGTGCTACTGCCAGAGAGTTGCCCCTCCCCCAACCTACCATCAATCCGGCTGACAAGCTCTTCCAGCGCCTTGACCTTCTTCTGGATCCCTGGCTGTGCAAAGGTATAGTTATCCTGCAAATGACAGAGAGGCCAGGATGAACAGCAACTCCAAAGCGTGCTACCATTCTCAAGTTCACTGAAACACATTTGAAAAGCACAGGCGGGTTTTTCCAAAGCTGCTACCGGTGTTCTGAGGAATAAAGGAATCGACAGAACAGCAGGGTGTGGGGAGAGCCTGACAGAGTCTCGCAATGTGGGGCACACCACCTGGCTCAGAGTGTAGAGTGGAAAGGAGCGGCACACTCTGAGGACAAAGTCAGGGGAACACAGAGACTTTCTCAGACTCCAGGGGATGCTAGGCCACTGCCTTTTGAAAGTTGTAAAGCTAAAAAAGTGGTGAAGACGGATGGACCGAAACAAGGAAGAGCCATCCTGGGTGGGGGACCCTGCCTGCTACAGAAGGGTAAGAAGGTACTCGAAGGCTTGTGGGAGCCCCTGAACCCAGGTCACCCACAAGGACAGATCCAGCTCACCTGGATCCCATCTAGCAACTTGCTCATGCACCAAAAGCTGTCAGCTTCAATGCTTCGAAGCATGTCCTGAGACAAATTAGTCACATCAAAGTTCTCCACATCCTCTTCTGTAAAACAAAAGGTGAAGAGAGTCCAGAGGTCTTCTCTAAACAATGGAGAAAGACAGCCTAGTATCTTCAAAGGGGTCCTTAAGGCCAGGGAAGAGCTAGGCTAACCTGATGCCCAGGAACAAGAGCCTGCCCTCCTCCTCCCCTGGTCAGGTGGGCAAGCATGTTGCAGGAAAGTTCTTGAGAACCTCATTACAGCATGGAACAGGCCACTTCTCACACCAATCCAACTGGGTCCAACATACTTTTCTCTTCTGCATTTGTTCATTCAGTTTTAGAAAAAGGCATTTCAGGCCTCATGTTCAATGAGCTATACCCAGACCCTTGGAGATGGTCTGGAAAAATTCTTTGATTTCAGAAATTCAGTAAGCTGTCTGGCACACTCACACTTGTATATATAGTGAGAAAGCTGGGAACCAGATGGCCTCCGTGGTTCATTTTAAAGACTGAATCTCCATATTCTGACAAGGCAGACCCATTGTCTCACCACTCAGAAGTGAGGATGAGTGCATGACGGCAGATGGCCCAAACCTGTGGGGGCTTCTGGGATTTAATTTCACCAAGTTGGTAGTTCTTAAATGGGATTCCATAAAATATCAAAAGGATAGGATACTCCAAAACAAGGGGGTTCCACAGACGACTATGGTTGAGAAATGGTGTCTCACGTATCTTCATCATGGAGATTCCCAAAGATCATAGCATACAGAAGGACGTGAGGAGTTATAACGAATTCTGCATTAAGTAAATTAGTTTAAACCTATTTATCCAATACTTTCCAGGCTTCTTTAGCCATGA
Organism: Taxidea taxus jeffersonii; assembly: GCA_003697995.1. Classification (NCBI taxonomy): domain Eukaryota; kingdom Metazoa; phylum Chordata; class Mammalia; order Carnivora; family Mustelidae; genus Taxidea; species Taxidea taxus. The sequence goes on along the minus strand of RCUC01143602.1, from coordinate 3,032 downwards.
GACCTCTCATAAAGAAGAGCATCTATTAGCTTCTCATGGAAACCCCACTGAGAGGTAGTCTCTCTGGTCAGAGGTCCAAGTGGGGACATCAAGAGTCTTCTAGAACCCTGAAGAAGGAAAAGGCCATGGGAGGTTCCCTTCCTGCCACAGAAGTCCAAGTACTAAGAAAGGCTCCTTGCCTGATACGATGGGCCACCTCAACCCACAGGCCTGTGTACCCGGCCAAGGCCACACGTGAAAATGTTCAGGCTCGAGTTCTGTGACAAAGGCAGCTTTTCTCCTTAGACCCAGAGCCCTATTTTGAAAACAGGACATTCACTGCAGTCACTGGTGTTGCAGAGACACAGGCATCTGACAAAATGTATTTGGAATCTAGCCCTCTTCGTTTACAAGAATTATTACTAAGACCTACGACTAAACCCCCTTGGGACAATGTGTAACAATTCTCGGATTTTCATCCTGTATAAACAGCATTTTTTAATGGACATCAGGGGCTAGAGAAACCCTTCCGGGGAGGGTGGGGTGCTTTGTCAGAAAAGCTATAATGCTAGAAACAACCTAAAAGTCTGACTCAAAGTGCAGCCACAGTTAATCCATGCCAAGTACTAAGAGTGAGTGGTGCCTAGCACACAGTAGGTACAATACAATTTCTTTTAGGTAAAGTTTATTTAGAATTTGTAATGACACAGGAAAGTCAGTTTTAAGGGAAAAGAGCAAGATATAAAATTATTTATGGTATACTTTCAACTACTGTACATACAATATTTATGTGTGCTTATATAACCACAGAGGAAAGACAAAATACATCACAAGGCTTACAGTGTTTATTCCCTAGGTAGTAGGGATAAAAGATTTTTATTTCCTTTAAGCTTTACTAGACTTTTCAAAATTTCTACAATAAGCATAATTTTTACATTCAGGAAAAAAATGCACATTATTTTAGGAAAAAGGGGTTGACTACAATTGACTACACCTGCCTTTTATCACCAATAAGGATTCTGTAAACTAACACTAAGCTTGCAGAAACTAAGACTTCAGATAATATATAAAGGTCCACTAGAGAAATCACATTAGAACAAAAACAAAAACCTTCCAAGAAATATCTTTCCCCCCTAACTTCAAGACTTACTGTGTGCCATATACATACTATGAATTTAGATAAATACCACTGAGCTCTAAGTCCCAGTTCAGATTCTTCCTTTTTCTCTTTGCTTCTGTATTACATTTCTGAGATGCTCCCATGGTGCTGTGCGTACCCGTGGTTCCTGGTTCCCCACATGCCTCCACCACTTTACGTATCCATCCCACCCCCACCCCAGGGATGGACTCCCAGACACCTCCAACTCCCACTACCACAGACAAGCCTGACCCACATGTTCCACCAGCCCACTCTCTGGGGCTGGGTCAGCAGTGTGTGAAGACAGTGCCGTTTCCTTGAGTGACTACGGCTGCTCCAACCCACTGTCCTAGGCAGCAGCCCCCTCTTTATGAGAGAAGAGGTTATAAGAAAACTGTGAAATCCACAAGAAAGGCTCCAGACAAAAACCCCTCCTGCTACTCCCACACACATTTCCCAAATGAACATCCAGCACTCTGTAAGAATTTGAAGAATCTTTTCCAACTTGGGTACTCTAGAATTCCGGAACACGGTAGTGGAAAAAAAAAAAAAAAAAAAAAACTGGGAAGGGTAAAGAGGGAGAAAGAGCCTGGATCCCTGGTAGCCTGTGGGTTTTTTGTCAGGCAGAACAGTATGGTGCTGTGTATAGACTCTGGGGCCAGACTCAGACCCTAGCTTCACTCACTAAGTATGGGGCTTCGGGCAAAGGACTTTACTTTGGTGCTCAATGCCTCCCCTGCTAAGGTGGTAACATCCTACCGGTAAGTTAATACACAAAGGTGTTGACAACGGAGCCTGGCACAAAAGCTGCATCGTCTAAATGTTGGCTAGTGTCATTGTCATTAAACAAGAAGCAAATAATCTTCTATCTCTTTTTAAGCCCCTGTTATTTTGGATCTCTGTTATCTGCAGCCAAACCTAACCTAATCCCAACACGTACCTTAAAAAATAAGTAAATTTTCAAAGCTTTCCATCTCCACCAATTGGCTTAAAGGGGAAAAACCTAACAACATGAGGTCTTAAGTCAGTAAGATGCCACTCTCAGTAACTCTACCAATTCCAAACCTTGAGCTGTCCAGGGAGCAAAGGAACAAGAGAAAAGTTGCTGATTTGGGGGCTCCTGTCTCCCCATGTGCTGCCTTGATGCCTGGCCTGCCCATCAGCCCTTGGCTTTCACAGACAGTGAGTTCAGCAGCCTTTCAGGGAGTGGGAGGACAGTTTAGTTCTAGTATTCTGCCTGCTGGGAGGATAAAATTCACACATTCAGTCAAGAACTGTGAGCTGAGTGCACTAGCAAAAAGCAGCCGAGAAAGGGAGGCCCAAATGCTCTCTGAAGAGCTCCATTCAGCATAAACAGTCTGTTCAGAAGGATCATTAAACATTCCACTTGAGAAAATTCAACATATAATTGAAGCTGAAATGGAAAACCATGCCAGCAAGGCAGTCTCGAATGAGGGCAGCATCTTTGGTTGTCATTACAGAGCAAGCAACAGCCAGGACCCAAACTGGAGGCAATGAGATTTTAAGGATATTTTATGGCTATTTTAAAAGGCAAAGCATCCAAAAAGAGGAAGCCCAAAAGCCCTTTATAAGAATCAAATTGCCCACTCTGGGCTTGACGAGAACATGCCTATTTATTAGTGGATATAATGTACTTGAGTGGTGACTTCAGTAGCATGTTTATTTTTCTGAGAACTCCAAGTCCTGGGCCTGAAATCAGCCTTGTATATGCCTCAAGTACTCCCCGACAGTTCTGGGAAGAACTGGTTGTGCTTAAACTGACAAGAGTAACTTGTCTCTTCACTGCTCTAGGCACTTCCCAAGAACCATCTGTGACTGCAGGGCAATTTCTAGATTTTGTGATCTGCTGGGTCAGAATGATTCAGCCCAACTGGCAGACAGGAGAAGGTTCGAG